>CM037785.1:29600564-29650564 GCA_021229015.1 Solen grandis | reverse complement strand
TAACATTTTACATTTAAAGAAACAAAATACCTGAATAAGTCTGATTTTTTTTTTTATAGAAATATGAAAATAAAAATAAATACTTGGCTTAGTGTTAAAATCCTGGACAGAAGTTGCTGAATGGATAAATATAAAATCCATCTATATGGACGGATAAACACTTGCATTGATAAACAATTAGACATACATGTACCAGCTATGCACTGATAAATACCAATGATGTATTAATTTAAAGACATATCAATTATGCAAAAATAAATATACAGATATACCAGCTAAGGTTTCTAAATAAAAAGTAGACTGACATATGATATTGGGGAAAGTATCCTAACAAATAACTGAAATCTACAATCTAAATAAAAAAAATACACCTTGCATAACTACATGTATACATCATCAAAGAGAAATATAATGGTAAAAGGACTTGAGAAAAATCTGCCATAAATTTCATGAAATATTTATAAAGGTGGTCATTATTCAGCTAAGAACTTAATCAATCAATGCACTGTATAAGATGAAATGTGTTACAAGGCCTTATGAATAAAACTTGCCCTGCAAGCATCGTTGGAGAACCACAAGCAACTCCACTATAGTTACATTTCATATATTGTTGATCAAAGTAACAAACATCATAAGCAGTAGGCATGTTCTACAATGCCCAGAACTGTCACACAGAAACATATTGCAGTTTAGTTAAAAATTATACAACTTGAAAAATGATTCATTTTTATTTTGGGGGATTACATTAATTTTGTACCATAAACATTGGTACTTAAAAGTAATATGTATTAACATGTTTTCCCAATAAATACTGGCACTTGAGGGTGGTCTGGATGATTACAGAGGGTGTCCTGGTCTGATACAGTACTGACACTGTCATCCAATGTATCAGGCACTGAAACTCACCAGCACTGTATTTGCTCCAGCTGCATGGTGGCCCTGATAAAAAAAAACCTCATCTAAAATATAAATATTTGATATACATTTCAACTGAATGACTAGCACAAAATATGCAAAAAAAAATTCAGGATGCTTCATACAATGTATTGAGATATAAGTAATATTTAATGGTGGAAACCTTTTAAGCCTTGAAGTTATCTTATTCATAATTAATACCTTAACTGAAGGCTTTTAAATGTAACTCAATACTATTACTGCCAATTTATTTATTCTTTTCAAAGGAATTACAGGATATGGTTATATGGTAGCAGCAATTTGTGTATCTAATCTTCCTAAGAGCAATATAACTTTAAAATTGCTTAAATCCTACCATGTAAATCTTTCCTGCTTTTACTATTCAATTATTGATGTAAAACGCATTTTCCATTAAAATGTATAATTTTTTTTCCCCAATTTAAGTCAATACAAATGCACTAGCTCTCAATTATTTGCATATTTATGTGAATATAACTAAAAGTATTGAACTATTTCCTGTGACCTATCAAATATAACCTGACCAGAATCCGAGACAGAAATAAAAAATGAGACATTACTTAAAGTAATTCTTCCTCACATTATTCTCCTGACATTTTTGTAATGTTAATCCCTGAAGAAAACAAAAACAATAGCAAAAATACAATAATGAGCAATGGCAAATAGGCTATTAAATATATTGAAAGGCACAAATATTACCATGGCAGGTACAAAGCTATTTTTAAGCCTTGAAACAAAGTTAAGTCAAATTTGACAGATCATAATTCTCATAACGGAAAGAACAATCTGAATAAGGTGTTTTTTCTTTTCTTTTTTTTATCTTTTTTTTTACATTTACAGATGCTACATTTACAGATGCTCAAAATGATAATGGAAAATAATGGTGTCAAGTATGTATCTGTAGATTTCAAAATAATTCTTAATGTTGTATTGACACTAGTTTTCCTAAAATGTAGGCAATGTTGTTTCTTTTTACTTCTGTAAACTTCCAATATGAGTATACCTCTGACTTCTGATTCTTCTAAGTCAGTAATTAAAATATGTCAAAGATTTTGTAAAACTTTAATGAGCAATTCCATTTTTTATAATTTTCATTTCTTTTGGCAATTGAGAGATGTGTTAAATTATACGCACAGGAAAATAAAAACTCTTCAAAATAAAAAATAAAATTGCCTCAACTTTCCATTTTTCCAGGATGTCTGACATGTGGATTTCTCCTGTAGTCTGTGTTTATTCTGAGAGGGATGAATGATTATGAACAGTGTAATGCAGATGAAGGTATGTAAGGTGCTTGAAAAAAAAGAGATCTGAGCACATTTAACTAGTTTGTCTTAGATTTGTTTTGGCTGTCAGAAACAAGGCATTTCCAAAGCTGTTGAGACACCCATTCATGATAAACTCCTCTGTAAGGTCAGCAAGACTTGGCACATGTTATGTTAAGACTGCCCTGGACTGGAATAGTTGAGACAGGGCTGGTGGCATAACTTCATCTTCAATAACTCGGAGTCCCAGTTCATCGGTGTTCATTTCGACATTCCCCTGTAGTCTGTGTTCCTGGTACTTCTGTCTCCAGCGATTGGCCAGCTCCACTGCACTATTGTCTTCCCTGGACATCGAAGGTGATAACCCCTGGAAATATACACAGATGGACAAATTATTTACTGGATTGCAGTATGGACAAGTGATTCCAACAACTCCACACATGCTGTCTCTGCATATGCTAGTTTTTTTGTCCAACAGATAGTATTTCATTCATCTACATACCATCCACAATAGATTCATAATCATCATACATTTGACTGTGGCATGATACCATGGAAACATTATCCTGATATTTGTTTGACCAGAGCAGTAACTTCCTTCATATACTGAAGACCAAGCAATGTACCATAATGGCCTTGTCACACTCTAGTGTATGAGAGGAACGTATGAATTACATTCGAAAAATTGCTCAATTGCACGACTTTGAGTGTATGAACAATGTATGCAAGCGTATGTCACCGTCAGTAAAGCATATATCAGCATATGAGAAGTGTATGCAAGTGTATGAGTAACATATGCATAATGTATGTGAGCATATGAATAGCATACGTATGATATGTATGCATATGAGCAGCGTTCCTCTCCTTTTTCGTTTTTAAATACGTTTACATACGTTTTCATTGGTTGAACTGTGGTGACACCCAATATTTCTATATAATCTTTAATGGGTCATTAGAAACAGATGGCTTCTGAAAATCATTCTCATTAGAATTTCTAATTATTTGAATTAAAATGCATGTGTTTGTCATTGCTCAATAGTCAGATGTTGAAGGTAGTCTGTATCTGTTGGTCAACAAATATACTACAAGGAAAGTGGTCTATAAAAAAAATCAGTTACATGTACAGTTGAGACCCGTTATCTCAACATCAACGAAATTATCATTTTTATGTCGAAATATGAATATGACGACATATGAATTTATATGTTCCTGGCAACATGTGATCATAAATAAACAATCATTCACAAAATGCACAGGCATTTCAGACACAATTTGTCTATAAAGGCCTTATTTACCTCATAAAACGACTTATATGTTATAGCTTAAACTGAGTTTTGCTGAAGTTGATGATGCAAGTTTCTTTCAGCATACGCTTGCGGTAGGTCGGTGGTTCTACCCGGATGTCTCCGTGCATTCGGGGTCTTCCTCCATCTGTAATAAGCTGGACGTCGCTATATGATTGAAATACTGTCAAGGCGACGGTAAACTCAAATAGTCAAGTCAAGTCAAGTCTTTCAGCATACTCAGTATACTGCTAAATGGCGTTGACGTTAGATCAACTGTGTTGTAAAAATAGTTCACACTTTTTATAATTTAGTTAAACATGTATGATTGCATCTAGCTTTAATCAGTTTAATTCCAAACATTACATCTTGCAACATTTTAATGTTGTAATTAACACTAATTGTGCTGGTTTGGGACATAATCTATAAAAGTGTAAAAAATAACAGTGGAGGTACTGAATTTTTGCACATCTGTAAGCGTGCCACCACGTGTCGAAATAAACACATAGTTTCAGGTGAGAATTTACCCATCGGGACCAAGGAAATATGTCGAGATATAAAAAATGTTGAACTACAAAATGTCCAGATAAGAATGGATTTCATATTTATTTCAACAGAAAAAAAAGTCGGGACTTTCAAAGTATGTGGAGATATACTAAAGGTTGAGACGTGTGATGTCGAGTCTCAATTGTGTAGGGTTTGGTTCTGTCAGCATCGACCCTTACGGACATAACTGACTCCTTATATTTCTGTATAGGGTCAGTATAAAGCCCAATGATTAATAATATTATTCAATAGGCTCATTAGACAAACATTACACTGACATTACTGACAGCTTTCTACTTTAACTTTTCTGACCACCGTCATGCTACCCTATGTAAAGCATACTTGACCTACAAGTAACATACCTTTAGTGTCACTCTAGCGTATTAAGCTTATATCTAGCATATGATGAGCATATTCCTTACATATAATGCATATGCTGGAAATTCACTGAAAAATTTTGATTATGTTGAAATTTTATTTTTTTTGCATCTGCATATAAGAGCGTATAAAGATGTATGGCTACATACATACATAAAGATGTATATCTGCATATGCAAGCTTATGAGCATTTTTTCTCATATGCCAGCATATATTAGAGCCATACACTAGAGTATAACTGCCCCATATCAAAAAGTACCAGTTTAACAACTTTAATGTGAAACAACAAGCCTTTCCATCCTTGCAGGTTGACCATAGCATTTCAGAAGGGCTTAGGTATTATGTTGGTTGTGATTTTCACAAGGTAAACAAGATAGCTATTACATGTATCCCTCACCACAAAATGGTGTTCAGAGCAGAAAAATAATTTCTTGATGAGATATCTGCAATTACACTATTCAAGTTTCAACCAGTTCATCCTTGACAAAATCCAAGATTATAACTGTGACCTTAACCTACATTTGTGACCTTGACTGTCACTAGGTTTCACATGGATTGTAAACTGCACATTGTCTTACTGGGGTGAATATTTCACCAACGTTTAATGAATATCCTTTGAGAGTTACAGCAGATAGAAGAGGACATGAAATCCAAGATTCAAATCAGTATTGTACATCTTTTCACCAAAGAGAAGGAGATATTGAGTGTACATGAAAACAAAGGTTGTAACTCTTGACCTTCAATTGTGACCTTGACCATATGCTGGCATTATTTGGACATGGGTTATGCACAGCTGATCACCACTGCCTAAAATAAATGAAAATCTTTCCAAGGGTAAAAAAGATATGTAACAGACACTGAAACAAAGGTTCAAACTATTGACCTTCCATTGTAACCTTTACCATGTGTAAAGTACTACTTCTTTTTTTTCAGGAGTAGATGTTTATGTATGTATATCTGGTTGCTGGTCTGCTTCATAAGTTTTATGGGTATTTTGTTCAAACATAGAACTGATGTTCTAAGTACCAAAAAATGTCAAAGAAATATATCTAAAATATAAGAAATGAAAAACATTAAGCTCTTAGGAGTAAAATGTCTGAAAAGAAACAAATTGCATGGCTATTCTACTGAATGTGGAGTGATACAGTAAATTTGGCTTTGACAATCTGATGATGTTTGCATTAATTTTCTAATGACTAAAGCATGCAGCTTCTGTCGACAGTCTATAAACATTCAGAACATAAAAGCCAAGGCTAGTGACATCAAGACATCTACATTTATTTTTATCATTATTTGCATGATTTATCAAGTAAATCCATTGCAAAGACAATGTTTTATAGAGTCACGTTTTATTAATAATAAAAATTTTTTAACCCTAAACTGCCTTTTTAGGTAACACTGCTGCCTCTACCCTGGAATAAAATGAAGACTGGTCTTGTGAAGTTGTCAACACCAGCTGGGTAAAAGCAAAACAAGACTGGAAAACAGTGTGTTTTGTCACCAAAATATGTCTTCCTTCTCAATAATTGAATTGTGCAGAGGTCTTGAAAAATAGCACAGACTTGTCTTGCACTTTTTTAGACTCTGCTTTCATAAATTAAACAAAAGAAGCATAAAGGAGAAAAAGTATTTGTCTTGTTCTAGTACAACTGTGAGAAAGTTCTTTCACATAAATTACGTGATGTAATGATATTAGCCTATCCTGAATAGGATGAAAGCTGTGGACGATATATTTTGATAAAGGGTAGTAACTCTTTTAAACAAGAGCACTACTTATGGCAAAATTTACCCATCCTACAATTCTATCAATTCAAGAACCATTACCACGGAGTGCCTGGGGTTTTCTTTCTGATTATCTAAAAGGGCCAAGGTATTGTGCTACAGATATTGTGACCAAGTTTGGTAAGATCAGTTCTTGTTTATTAGTCTTCATTAGCAGGCACTGCTAATTTTGCAATTTTTAAATGATTCAAGGGCTGAAACTCTGGGGTATTAAAATTTTCTTACAAATTTGGCTGTTCCTTTTAAGTTTGGAATTTTGAGATGTCAGAGATGGAATTTGGCCCAGATATTTTTTCCCAGACACATTATGACCAAGTTTAGTAAAAATCTGAGAGAGTGAACTCTGTAAACTTTCCAATTTTTCATCATCCATTTAATGGCCATGACTCTGAGGTGTCTGACGGAGATATTCTGACCTGTTATGCAACTTTACAATATTGTAACCAAGTTTGAAAAATATCTGCTCACATTTTGTTATAGAGAGTTGGCAACCTGAGTGGACACCAATCAGCCTATCTTAAACAGGAACAGATTCATGTACCAAACATCATCATCTTAAATGTGAAGACAGTTATGCTCCAGACACAAAATTACTGGAAGAAGAAGAAACCTGTACAAAAATGGTATGTCTCTCTTTGTTAGAGTGAAGACATAATGAGGAACAAACCTACAAGTTGTATATCTAGATTTGATATTACAGATACCTATAACATTTCATCAAAATCTGGACAGGGATTAAATAAGGTGAAGGACACTCAACATGTAGATGGGGACAATGAGAGCCAAGCTAGGGCCTGAGTTAGTTTTGAGGGAGACTAGACACTAACCTTGATAGAGACCGCCTCACACGCATCCATCATCTGTAAAACCTTCTTCATCAAGTTCTGAGCATTCTGGACAAGGATGTGATCTGCCTGTAATATAAGGTATATATCACACCACATTGCTGATAACATTGCAATACCACATTGTTGTCAACATTGCCATACTGCATAGCCATGTACTGCACTGTTATACTTTATTGTCATTAACATTGCCATACTTCATTGTCATTAACATTGTCATACTTCATTGTCATTAACATTGCCATACTACATTGTCATTAACATTGTCATACTTCATTGTCATTAACATTGTCATACTTCATTGTCATTAACATTGCCATACTTCATTGTCATTAACATTGCCATACTACATTGTCATTAACATTGTCATACTTCATTGTCATCAACATTTTCATACTTCATTGTCATTAACATTGTCATACTTCATTGTCATTAACATTGTCATACTTCATTGTCATTAACATTGTCATACTTCATTGTCATTAACATTGTCATACTTCATTGTCATTAACATTGTCATACTTCATTGTCATTAACATTGCAATAAACTTAGTCATACAATATTGTTTTTAACAATGCCATATAGCAATTTTTAACATTGTTATACAGTATTACATGCATACTACAATGTCATTAACATTGGCATATAACCTTATTATTAGCTTTGCTATCCATTTTGCACTCTTTTCATAATTTCTCTTATTTTCATTTACATTGTAATTTTTATTGTCATATACATGGCCATTCTACATTGCCATTGCTATACTACATTTGCCATTAACATTGCTATACTACATTGACATATACATTGTTATACCACTTTGTTATCAACATTGCCCTGAGCTAAATCATACCTGAGGCAGTTATCAGTCTAAACAGGTTCTACAGTTAAGAGGTACACTCACTAGTCACATCTGGCATCAATATCACTAAGATTAATTTAAGACTATATACTTTTGAAACACATGGGTATGTATATTATCATCACTGACATTGTTCTAATAAAAATATCATATATTTCATTTCTGAAGCAAACTTTTCATGTCATATTTGTCATTTTGATTATATAAGAAGTTCAATTTTATTCTAAACAAATTATTACCTTACAAAATAAATACAGTATCAATCCTCTCTGGAATAATATTCAAAGTTTTGTATTATTTTGTAATACTTTTATTAGAAAGATGTAGTTTTAAGAATGTTTGATGTATTTCAGATTTAAAATAACTGGTGTTGCACGCAACATATGAGTCCCCTACAGGTTAGGTGCATAATTTTTCTGTTACCATAGCAACCAGAAATTTGGTCTGAGAAAAAAACAAAATAATGTGTAGAATCTCCATCTATTCATATACCAAGTTTCATAACATTATCTTTAACCGTTTTAAATCCTGATTTCCAGGCACTCGGACAGACAGATGGAGGGCAAACCTATAGTCCCTTCCAGTGTAAACACTGGTAGGGGACTAAAAATATACTTTACACTGATGAAATCCTTTACTAAAATAATTTAAGACTACAGGAGAGGGATGCCCCCACTATGCAATACTTCTCCTTCGTGCCCACTGGATAATCTACTATTAAGAAACATGAATGGTCTGTTTTTATTGCCACTTGTTTGTACTACAGAATTTCTTTTCCTTTCCTAGAAGGAATTCCCATCATAAAATCTTTTCATTTCCTGAAGTGATCTTTCAAATGACCACAATAATTAGTAACAGTTGCAAGAAAAGGCCTTTGTAAAAAGTTCTACAGCAACAGCTTCTGTGGAGTCACAAGTACAGAATTTGATAAAAACCATTCATTCATTCTGAAAGGGGCATAACTCATACAAAACTAAATTCTGAGATATAACCCCTACCATGCATGCTTCCATGTTATATGGCAGAAATAGCCAAATCATGCTTTTATAGAAAAAAAAATGCTAAAGGCCAAGGTAAGAGTCACAGAGCTTTGAACATCAAGTATATAATGAAGATGCTTCCAATAAGACTTCATCACACAAAATATAGTACATCTGGGAGTCATTCAGGAGATACAGTGATTTGAACACATATAGGAACTAACATTAGTATGGTAGAACTTCTTTGTGTCAAAATTTGATGAGTCAAATTTCTTGCTGCGTCGAAGTTAAATGAAAGTCCTGACATTTCCCCGTATATTTTCATAAGATAAACCAATTAATGAGTCAAACTTTGATTATTGAATTTTTCAATGTGATGAAGTTTTTCTGCAGTC
Source organism: Solen grandis (assembly GCA_021229015.1). Taxonomy (NCBI): domain Eukaryota; kingdom Metazoa; phylum Mollusca; class Bivalvia; order Adapedonta; family Solenidae; genus Solen; species Solen grandis. The sequence goes on along the minus strand of CM037785.1, from coordinate 29,641,297 downwards.
CGTACTTAATAATTCAAGTACATTTTACCATAAATAAGTCAAAGCCCTTTGGCTGTTTTTACAGATTTGATGCGGGATAATATTTTTCACACCTTTACGGCTGCAAGGAAATTGACAATATAACAGGTGCATCTTTTAATCGTCTTCTTATGCATTTCCTGCATGTGAAAACAATGTTTTAATTTTAATCAGTCTAGGTGCCATATCATTTGAATATAAACTGTGAAATCATTTGAATAGTTTCTATCGTGGATACTTCCACTGATCATGATGCACTGGTAAGCGAAGGACCCAGTACCCAACCCGGGCATCTGGATATGAAACACTGGTTAATTATTAACTCTGTACTCAATACTTATATTTGAATTATTTAAGCCCGTTTTGTTTGCTTGCCTATCAATTAAGTTGTTTTCGGAGAAATATATCTTCATGTCTTGTTTCAAACACACCTGAAAATAACGGAATATCTGCTTCATAAATAGTAATAGATGTACATTTGTATAAAATCATTTTTACGACTAAAAGTTCATGCAACAATCCTTATCTAAAATTCCAGGAGTAGACAGTTCTAACACATAAGTTGAAGACCCAATGTCTCAAACATTTTAGGTCAGTCCCTTCAAATTTGACTTAACTTCTACATATTAATGCCCCTATAAATGGCGGAGGCATGATAACACATGTATAAGTAAAAGCTATAGAAATTGAAAAAGTTCTTAAAATCATAACCAAGCAAAGTTTATATTTCTTCGTACAGTTTCTATACAAATTACATTTTATTCCCTTTTATGTAAAACTCTATCAAATAGTTAAATTAATGTTCCTAAATATAAATCAATTTCCGACATTGATTTAAACTTTTTTTAGAACATTACCATTTCAGTTTAATGTCACAAGACCTTTCAAACCTATCAACTGACAACATTGATTTTATCACTAAATTAAAATGTTCGAGAATAGGTTCAAGCTGAGAATGAGATTAGATAATTTAGATTATGTCATGATCAATGTCATTAAATGATTCAGAGGAGGGTCGTGATGGCTCCAATTGCTCAACCATGGAAAATGAATTTGTTTAAGGCAGTAGTTGCAATATAATCTGAATGAGGGTCAGTCAAAACCAACTAAGCAATACTTCATTATTCACTATAACATGCCGACGGTGGGTCTCATGTTCATATTTGATTGTACTATATTCACAATGTGAACCAACTCCAGCAGCTTCCTGAGTTTTCTCACCACATCAGGGAACTATCTTGATGAAAGCAATTTGTTTTCCCTGGGTCAGTGTGAGTGATGTGTCTGTCATGATATTTTAATAAAAAAATGTGGATAAATATCATATCATTTTCCCCATGGAAAATGTGCACAGAACTGCTATGAGGCAGGGCTCAGATATTTCTGGCTGACCCTTTTAGACTAGCTCACAGTGAGCACAAAGTTCTTTGGCGAGCTAAAAACATTATGCAAAACAAAAACAAACAAAAGAAATGTGTCCACAGGCCAGGTATGCCCCATTGTCTTTCTTTAGTGATCTACTATCATGAGGCATGATCAGCTTATCATGCAATACTTATTGGGAAGATAACCTCTCACACCCCAACTGGTGTAAGACCGTTAAGGGGTGATAGGTAGCCGGTATGAGACAGTGGGTCAACGTTGAGCAAACGGTGAGAGCTTGGTATGTGGCTGGTATGGACACGGATAACATTTCATCACTGCCCCACGAATGGTTCTGTAACGGTCTCTTACTGGCTCACCGTCCTCTTAACCCTTTCCCTCATATAGACTCATTTTGACGAACTCAGTAGGTACCACATAAAGCCTGATCTGCAGAAAGCCAAACTCAAACCTTACCAAATTTAATTGTAAAATCCTCATTACCAGACCACTGAGGAGCAGCAAACAGCATAAAACCTGATCAGCCTGCGAGTTACTCGCAGGCTGATCTGGTTTTATGCTGTTTGCATAGGTTTTTTCATGGTATCCTCTATGAGGGAAAGGGTTAACACCCTCATACTGGGTTTGTACTGTGTTCCACTGCTTGTAACCACACGGCAAAAGATTTAGACAAACTTTCAAAGCTTTAGCCAGGTCTCGCCGGCCACTAACGGGCTCCAACCGTTTTCACCGATTGCTCAATGCCCTGCTTTGTGTGCCCTTTCCGTGTTCCACCGTTCTCACAAAATTTACCAAACTTTGGAAAACGGTAGGCTTACCCAGCACTATGTGACTTGCAGCTACATTAGACATTTCCTTCAGGAGATATGATTCAAACACACACATATATGTACAAATGAACGAAAGTGCATACACATGGACATGGGTAACACTTTATATGCTCTTGTCATAAATGGTGGGGGCATAAAAACCTGCCAAAAATTATAACACCAAGGAATTTTTGACAAAGCCTCCTAATGTTTACGAAGATTAATGCCCCCCTAGTCATAACACATTCTAATGATGACAAGTCTCTTTAAAGCCAGACAGGAATCAATTCAAATCTGCAGCTTCATAATCATATATTCATGAGACAAATTCCACCAAGCAACATGATCCTCACATCAGGTTCTCTATACCATCTTCCCTTATATCCATAACTCCTAGGTAAGCCTGCTCAGTGTAACTATAGCTACCACAGAAAGTGATGAATACCCCCACCTACCTGCTATTATGTCAGTGATTAACATCTGGATGTTATTCATCAAGTTATGTACCATCTAAACCCAATGATACTTCTGATGGATTAAAAGCCTGGACACTGTATGTTTGCTTGGTGGACGGACAGACAGTGCATTTATTGGGTTTATCATTATTTCAGTCATTTGAAGATGATGTCTACTTGAGACAGATATAGTGCTGCCATACTGCAGTATCATATCATAGACTTATAGTAGAATGGTATAAGCTTTAACCACTAGGCCACCAGGGCCAGGACCAAAAAAAAAAGAGCAGTCAGAGGACGCCCTTCACATACCCTGAATATATAATTATAGTAAAAAATGATACACCTTAATAGTCTGATATCCCTTAGTAATTTTTTTGAAGTCTAAAATCAATCCCGTGCCTAGTTACTTAGACATAAGCATAATAACACTGTGCATGCAAAACTTAAACCAAGTTAGAAAATTCAGCCCAAAAGTTATCCTCCTTGGTTTTCTGATGCCCCTGAATACACTCCTTAACTTTCTAGTCATAAACAATTTCTGAGATATAAGCTGGATAGTAGCTTGAATGCAAAACTTAAACAAAAATTTATAAGTTAAAAGGGGGCCATAATTTGTAATATATTCCATCAAAAGTTATCTACCTTGAAAGTATGATCCCCCCCCTTACATGTATTAAAGATGTTTCAAATCAATCCCATGCCTGGATACTGAGATATATGCATGAAAGTACCTTGCATGCAAAACTTTAACCAAAAAGTAAAAAGGGGCCATGATTTATATTAAATTAGATCAAGAGTTATCTACCTTAGTTGTCTGATGCCCCTGAACTTATTTATAAAGTTTCAAGTCAATACCATAAATGGTTATTGAGATATAAGTTTGATAGTAACTTGTATGCAAAACTTTAACCAAAAGCTGCAAAACCAACGCCGACGCAAGGGTTACTACAATAGCTCTCATATTTTTCAAATATTCTAGCTAAAAAATTGCTTATCACATCATATAAGGTGCAGTACTGTTTTTGAAATTTGTGCCATTGGGCATTTTGACAGCTCAACTCAATTATATAGTAACAGTAATTTTATTGGCTACTGATACCATGTATCGTTTTATTTTCATGCCATAAAATTAGATTGTTACATTAAGGAAGGGTGAGCTAAATGGTTGACACATTCTCATTAGACAGTACTACTCAAATGTGTCCTGGCATTTCAAATAGCAGTGACAGACTGGGTACCAAGGGACTGGAAAATGTCTCTAGTCAAAATTCTCCCAACGAAAAGATATTATGCTACAATCAACTCCCTCCTGACTCTCAAGAGTCTTGTAGAATAACAACTTTTATTTAATGCTTTTCAGTGGATAACCTAACAAGAGCTGTCAGAGGACAGCACGCTTGACTATTCAAAATGCTTGTTGGTAAATCAAATGAAATCTATTTCAATTCTTGCCCTTCACAAACTCTGTACATAATGATAGTCAAAAATGATATACCTTGATAGTCTGATACCCCTTAATAATTTTATGATGTCTAAAATCAATCCCATGCCTAGTTACTGAAACATAAGCACAATAACACTGTGCATGCAAAACTTTAACCAAAAATCTAAGTTAGAAAATGGCCATAATTTGCATAAAATTCAGTCCGTTATCCTCCTTGTTTTCTGATGCCCCTGAAGACTCTCCTAACTTTCTAGTCAATTCCACAAGCAATTTCTGAGATATAAGCTGGATAGTAGCTTAAATGCAAAAATTTAACCAAAATTCTAAGTTAAAAGGGGGTCATAATTTTTAATATATTCCATCAAGTGTTATCTTCCTTTATAGTATGATACCCCTAAACATATTAAAGATGTTTCAAATCAATCACATGCCTGGATACTGAGATATAAGCATGAAAGTAACTTGCATGCAAAACTTTAACCAAAACTTCTAAGTTAAAAAGGGCAATAATTTGTAACATATTCCATCAAGAGTTATCTACCATGAAAGTATGATACCCCTAAACATATTAAAGATGTTTAAAATCAGTCCCATGCCTGGACACTGAGATAGCATGAAAGTACCTTGCATGCAAAACTTTAACCAAAATATCTAAGTTAAAAAGGGGCCATAATTTGTAACATATTCTATCAAGAGTTATCTACCATGAAAGTATGATACCCCTAAACACATTAAAGATGTTTCAAATCAATTGCATGCCTGGATACTGAGATATTAGCATGATTGTATCTTGCATGCAAAACTTTAACCAAAATGTCTAAGATAAAGAGGGGCCATAATTCATATTAAATTCAGTTAAGAGTTATCTACCTTGGTTGTCTGATGCCCCTGAACATATTTATAAACTTTCAAGTCAATACCTTAAATGGCTATTGAGATATAAGGTTGATAGTAACTTGCACGCAAAAATTTAACTAAAAGCTGCAACGCCAAAGCCAACGCCGACGCCAGGGCGACTACAATAGCTCTCATATTCTTCGAATAGACGAGCTAAAAATAACAGTGGATTATATCCTGATAATTACACTGTTCAAAATAGTGAAATTATCGAGAACTTGAACCCTACCCTACATTTTAAACTGATCGGAGTGTCAAATGTGCTGGGTTTTATGCAAAAAATGACGTCATAAAAATGTCACGCACGCAAGGTAATTCCAGTAGTTTTGACGTCTTTTGTGAATAACACAGCTAATTTCTGGCCTTTAAAGCATTAAATAAAAAGAAAAATTGTTTGTTTTGGTGAAAGATTGGTGTATAATTTCATTCATGAACCTAAAAAGATGCATTTTCACTTGTGGCTACGCCACTCATGAAAATATCACTTTTTATGTTCACTCAGTGAAATTATTAATCCATCTTACACCAAAACAATTATCTTCTAAGTCATTGGTATTTTCCAAATATCATAATACCACTGTATTTATTTGTATTATAGACTTTTCTATAAATAAAACACATTATTTGAATATGCTTTTTAAATACCCCAATTCATCTTCAACATAATTAATCAATATTGAGGTCATCATGGGGTCCCATAAAATAACTTTTTTATTTGGATCAAAAATGGCTTCCATCTTGCTTTCTCAGTTCTTGGGGGTCATTTTATTATAGAAAAGTACAAGGAGATTTACAAATAAGAACAAAAGAAGTAAAATGGTATTGTTTATTATGGTCTGGTATGTATTGCGTATTTCTGTGTTTTTGATTGTCAATATTCCTGCCACAAGATAACCTATATCGAAGATCGTATACCAAAAATTTCACTGATATGATGGCAGAAAAAAAAAATGAAAACCTGTACATCATCGTATAAGGCGCATCCCCTCCATAAGAACTGAATTATCATTAACAAAACTGTGAGCCTAATCTGAAGGTGTATGCGGTATATCCAATGCCATGGTAAGTAATTCTTTTAGAATAGTTGGGATCACAGTCAATTGTGTTGCTGTTACTTTCTAGACATCCTAAGTGAAATTTTTCCAGGAAATGACAGTGTTTTGATTACATTTTTATTTACAAATGAAATTTTACCCTTAATTCACTATGAATTTAAAAAGAAAAAGCCAGTGTCCTGCATGGAAGTTGTCAAGCTCGACTGGAACATTTTTTTCATTTTCTTTATCATTTCTTTTATTTTAAACACAACTTGGTCTGTTTCTGTAAAACCCAATTTCAAACATTTGGATTCAAAATAGTGTCCTCTCTTCCTTTTTTATATTAACATTATTTACAATAGATTTGTCCCTTAAACATTGAGCCCCTGTGCTGAAAACTGGGCAACAGATGAAAAAAGTGTCACTGAATTCACAATGCTATCTGGCTATGAAAATCCTTTGAATGGTTTGAATAATATTTCTTTTCAAAAGATTTTTTATTTTTTTTTTCTAAATTTTGCTTGCTGCATAATGACATAATCTGTGGTGTTGGTGTTGAAAAAATTTACAATGCTTACACCTATCAAATGACATGGCCCTGCATGCTCTTGGGGTGTCACAAGCTAGATATTCAATTAAATAGAACTGAATTTTATATGTTAATGAAATAATCTAATTAAATAGTGTGTCCTTGAGTAATTATGTGTTTTGGTTTTCTTTAATTCAATGGTTTTCCTAAAATTCCCTAACTTTTTTTTGTTGAGTATATAATAGTAATTTATAGGCATTTGAATACACCCTTCTGATTAAAAAAGACCTTGATATCTTTACTAAAGACTTCAGTATAATTGGACAGGAAAAAAATGGTAATAAAAGAAAAACGCTTCAGAAAAATCTAATAAAAAGCCCGGGCAAGAGGGAGTATTATATGGTCTTAGTCTCTAGAGAGAAAAATAAATTGGCGTGATGTTTAAAATGGGATGAGCGGAGAATAATAAATTCTCCTGTAACGCGGCATGGTCTGATCCGTTCTCCTTTTTCTTAGTGATTTTAAAGCAAATGAGTGATTTGAACAGTAGGGTGAGACAGCATTTCATGTCAGGTTTTGGTCTTAAAATTTCAACAACGTTCCAAACTGCAGATCCAAAGTTTGTGGGTTTAAACTCCATTGGGGGCAAGAATTCTTATAACTTTCCGAGGCTCCAAGTACTGGTCCAACCCAGAAACTTGAAAGGGATGAGTATAAGTTTTAAGAACTATCACTGAAGGTGATGGAATACCCCCACATATTATTTTGTCACAGAAAAGAAAGCATAAGCCATATAACCTAAATAATCATAAGATAATTATGAAATAAAAGGAGATTATAAAAATCAAGTGCAGTTTATGGTTCTTGGACAAGGCACTTCAACTATTTGCTGTCTATCCATAGCAAAGTGTTAAGTAAATACCCCCCCCCCCCCATAACATTGTTGCAAGGGGTATAACAAATATTTCTTAATGTTAGCTGACACATTCATTTTTTCTTTCTTAAATTTTCATACCATAAGTTTCTTATAATGGATAAATTATGTTTAGAAAATATGTTCATAAAATACAACTCTGTTATTTTAGAATATAAGGAGTTCACATGCTTTCCAACAAAAGTTTGCATATTTCATTTATTATTATTAACATATCACTAGTTTCTATGTGCAAAACATATCCAGGCAAATAAACCCTGTTTTGTTTCTACTCTTGGATTAATAGTGATTATTTGATACTTCAAAGAATTATTCATGAAATATAGGATGTTATCTTCTAAAAATATAAAGTTGCAGTAATGTTAAAACTGATAAGGTTTAAAAAAAAACAACACACATCAAAAATCTGGTAATTCCTTCAGGAAAACCTGGTTAAAAACAATCAATAACAACAAATTGATAAAACTGACGCCCCATTATATAAATCAGACTGAACCATGTCAGAAATTATAGACATTATAAGAAAATAAAGACAATAAATAGTGGCATTAAATGGAATTAAATCAATGAAACATTTATTTTAGTGTTAGTTTCTGTTTTATTTCATCCATGGCTATACTATATTGTAGAATGCAAACTGAGTTGTCAGTGAAAAATAATCCCAAACATCATGTGAGACACTTTAATATAAATCATCCTTGAGGCATACATAGCCTGTGATCATTCCAAACTAAAGTATTGCATAATATGCAAAGAAAAATGGTTGTATCCATACAATGACATCTGCATCCCATGATTTCAAGTGTTTCAAACACAATAATCACCAAATATATCAGCAACAAATTCCAACAAGAGTGCCAGTGATGCCACAATATACGCCGCCACAAAATATAAAGACCAAGAGGCCGGGTCTTTTAATTATTGCTTTTAACATTTCTGTAAGCATAACCTCATAATGAAGTCTGTAAGACCAATTAATTTAGCTGAACAGAGATAGAACCCTAAAAATGCTTCCAATATGACAGTAGGTCAAATAGCAGTATCAATTTGAATCCTTTTTTCTTTCTCCCCATAACTCTTGCAAAAATCACTGTACCAGAAAATCCTTGCCTTATGCACTTTTACCTGTTTAGAAACTTGAGTTGTGTTTTAAAGAGACCATGTTTAGAAAGGCATAACTATTGCAAATATTGATGAACATCAAAGCCCCTGCTTTGTGCATATCTACCAAGTAAAGTAATGACATTGCCCAAGTTTTGAAAAGATTAGGTCAGAAACATACAAGAAATTGCATTCCCAAAGCTGAAATATCAATCAGCTAAAAAGACTAAGTTTCAGGGGACACAAATCTTGTAAAAATTAATGTACCGGAAAATCACCACTTCATGCACATCTACCCATTATAGTAATGATATTGACCAAGTTTTGAAAAGATTCATTCAGAAATGTAGGAGGAGTTGCGTTCACAAGGCTGCAATATCAATCAGCTACAGAGACTAAGTTTCAAGGGACACAAATCATGTAAAAATCAATGAACCATAAAATCACCACTTCATGCACATCTACCCATTATAGTAATGATATTGACCAAGTTTTGAAAAGATTCATTCAGAAACGTAGGAGGAGTTGCGTTCACAAGGCTGCAATATCAAACAGCTACAGAGACTAAGTTTCAAGGGACACAAATCATGTAAAAATCAATGAACCATAAAATCACCACTTCATGCACATCTACCCATTATAGTAATGATATTGACCAAGTTTTGAAAAGATTCATTCAGAAACGTAGGAGGAGTTGCGTTCACAAGGCTGCAATATCAAACAGCTACAGAGACTAAGTTTCAAAGGGACACAAATCTTGTAAAAATCAATGAACCGGAAAATCGCCACTTCATGCACATCTACCCATTATAGTAATGACATTGACCAAGTTTTGAAAAGATTCATTCAGAAACGTAGGAGGAGTTGCGTTCACAAGATATGGACGTATGGACGTACGAACGTACGGATGTACGTATGTACGGACGGACGGACAGACGGAGAAGATGACGCCAATATACGATGGCCTCCGGCGGCGTATAAAAAAACAATCTAAATCAATACAGGAAAATTCTAAACATTTTACTTGAAACAATGCATCAACCATGTCAAGGGAAATATCCAAAACAATCCCAAAGTAATGATGTTTGACATTAACAAAAATGAACCTTGAACTGTTTAACAGTTCCTTGCAGCCAAACTTGGATGCATTCATTTGAAAGTGAACTGAAGTGACAGAGTAGCGTATGGCACACCAAAAACTCGCAGAGACCAGTAAAATTCTGCTGAAGTCAGAACTGTCCAAAGGTGATAATGATATTTGCGTATGATTACCATGGAGTACTGACCTTACACAGGGGACTGACAGGTAAAACAGTAAATAAAGAGTACTACAAGATGTACAGTAGTATCTTGCCAAAACCATCATTAAACCAAATTCCTTGCCATTTTAAAGTTTATTTTCATTTCCAATTTCTTCCCTTCTTCTTTTACCTAAAAATAAAATGTTTTATCCGAATTTCGCTATTTCGATTTTTTAGCTATTTTGAAGTAATAATCCCAGTCCCGAGGTTGAAATTAATGTACATTTTTCAATTTTTATTTCGTAGTCAATTTTCATAAATGTTTGTGAACTAATTATCGTCCTTATTGTCAATTGTATCCGGTAAGTAACCGAGTTTATTTTGTGGCGGCACCTGGAGTGATGGCTCAGGCAAGTTTTTCACACCTCTTTTTGAGATTGGGTTGGGCAATATGTGTCCGACCGGAAATGTTGATTATTGCTAATCATTGTCAGACAGGTTACATAATATGCACGTGCCAGCAGAAAAACCCAGCTGTCAGCTCTTGAGTACATTCCATATCATCGCTTTTATCTGAAGCAGCAGATATATGTAAAAATATGTATCACGATGTTGACAAGTTTGAAGATTATGTAAATCAAAAGCATCTCAGTAGATCATGAAATATTTTTTTTATTTTTTTATAGCTTGCAAATAGTATAAACGTACACCTAATAGAAGGTTTTCATGGCATAACGATTTCCATTATATGCACCGGTAATGAAAACACAGACATGCACACACACAAACTGAAATTTCCATCAGATTTTTAATCCGAATAATTGTTATTTCAAAGTTTTCAGCTTGGTCCCATGGACTTCAGTTTAACGAGGTTATACAGTACTTCGTCCAGCAATACGCCAAAAGTGCCAAGACCTCATTAAATGCATGCAACTCATTTTGCAAGACAACGCATCACCCAACAAAAGTAACATTGTGAAATTGCTGTTTTTGGGATATAGCTGGGAAGTGCTTGATCACCCCCCTTATTCTCCAGATCTTTCTCCCCCTTACTTTAATCTGTTCCCAAAGTTGAAAGAACCACTACGAGGAATCCATTTTGATAGTTTAGCTAAGTTAGAATGTGCTTGGGGAGGTCTAACAAATCAACTTCAGATTAACCAAAAATACATAACTCTGTGATAATTAATCAGACCCAAACATTTCTAGTTGGTGCAAGAAGATCCAGAGGTAAAGTAACCACCAGTGAAACAACCAGTATCAAGGTACTGCTGAGGAGATGGAATCCGTTAATTCGGTCCAAGGGAGATGATTTTGAGCGATGATAAACAAGTGAGTTGTCTGTTAACCCTTTCCCTCATATAGACTCATTTTGACGCACTCAATAGGTACCACATAAAGCCTGATCTGCAGAAAACCACAGTTAAACCTTACCAAATTTAATCATAAAATCCTCATTTCCAGACCACTGAGGAGCAGCGAACAGCATAAAACCTGATCAGCCTGCGAGACTCGCAGGCTGATCTGGTTTTATGTTGTTCGCATAGATCTTTTCATGGTGTCCTCTATGAGGGAAAGGGTTAAACTTATATAAAAAGTTATGAGGTAGGGCTGTTATTTTTTACTGACCCTTAAAATCCAAATGATTTTTCATATTATTTAAAAAGAGAATATTTGATTGTTTTGCACAATTTGTCCATATGCAGTGTATTTTTACATATAAACATTATAAAACAGTTTTTACCTTTGAGAATTATCTTGATATTATAGTACCAAATAAATCAAGATATTTTCTCTCAAAACTGTGTCTATTGTCGCATCCTTTGAAAACTGAGTCGGGCAGATACGGCAGAAATAGAATTGATAGACACCTAAGATATTGTATGTTTTGTGATAAGAATGATATTAAAGATGAGTCCCATTTCATCTTTATTTGCACAGCCTATAACTAAATCGGATAATGTTACATTCACAAAAGATTATACATTAAACCAAATTTTAATAAATTTTGAGTTCATCTTGATTTATTTTTTTCTTCAAAATGTCCGTGATTAAAATATAACTTTTAAGACATTTTTGTTAAATTGCGACTTATGTGAAGGCTCTTGACTATAATTGCATTATTTTATATTATTCAAAACCTGGTTCTGGTATATGTATATGTTAGAGAAAAGTTGAGGATGAGTGTCAATTCCAGTAGGGGTTGGGGAAAGAGAGAGAGGATATGGGGGGGGGGGTGTATTATTGATGCAACTATGTACAATGTACACATTGAGATAAAGATCTGTTCTGTTCTTATAGTTAAATAGCCCAAATACAGGTAATGCATGATTTCATACTGACTGTTTATTATCAGAGATCTATTCAATTAGCAAGCCATTAGTAAACATGTAAAAAAAAATATGCATAATCTGCATTGCTTGGCATGTAAGCAAGTAATTAAGACCCATCTCACTGTCCCCAAGTAAACCTGGAAGGTAACACGTTGTGTGCCATTGAAAAGGAAATTTACAATAAAAAGTGGTCATACTGTCATATTCCCTAGCATGATTTTTTCCTTTATCCTTTTCAGCTCATTCCTGTAATTTTTCCACTAATTCAACAATTTAGTTTGAAACTACATATTGTCTTGCTGCTAGCATTAAACATAATCTTGTTGATATAAAATGAAACACAGTCACAGTGTATTTATTGATTTTTAGGGAAAATGAGAGTTTTATCCTGTAAATATTTTTTTACAGTAAGTTAATTTCCACTGATTATATTTCAACGTTTTTGTGTTCATCTGCAGAGGTGCAGAAATAAATTACCCACAGAAACAACTTTCTATAAGAAATTCAATTGCTATACGGTTTTCAATTAATGTATGACAAAGGGCAATAAAATTCAGCTTATCAAGTCATGCCAAGGATATGCCTAACTAGCAATGGTATTTATAAATGCTGTGCAGTTATATTAAATTCTGACCAATAATAGCTGAGCAATAGAGCAAATAAATATTTTCAAGAAATCTGACAAGGGGGCACAACTCTGTGAAAATTGAAGAAGCATGACATGCCTACAATATGCACATGTCCGACTTGGACTTGAATTTGTACCGTTACTTACAAATGCTGTGCTATTAAATCAAAATCAGACCAATGGTAGCAGACGAAAAAAAAATTAGAAAGGGCCACAACTCATTTAAAATCAAGCCAGTCATGATGTGCCAATGATATATGTATGCCCAACTAGTCTTGATACTTAACTTGTAAAGTTTAAAAATCCAATCAAAGGTAGCTGAAAAATAGCGTTGATAGATCTGTGTACAGACGGACTGATCGATGGACGTGACTCCTATATAGCCCCCATAAACGTCATACCTGGGGGTATCTCTGCAGAAGCTAAGACTCATCCTAAACTCTATGTCTAATCAGCAACTTGTCGGGCTACACACCTAAAGGCTCTCTGCTGTCACTGAGACCCATGCAGACAAACTACAGCCTGGACATCAAACTAACCTATCCATCAAACCCCATAATCATCTCCCTCACTAAGTTTTAAGATCCTCAGCCCCTTGTTAAATATTGAAATTCTGAGAGAGTAATTTTACGGCTGAAATGCCCCCTATCAACCAAAGATGTAGTCAAATATATACTTGCACTGTTTTCCTTGCTTATTCACACCAGATTATTTTCCATCTAGAAATGTTTAAGAAATAGTGTTGTGATTAAAGGGGCAGTAAAATGTTTTGGTCACAATACTTAGACATGAGCTAATGTTTTTCTACACTACTCCTGAAATAAAAAACAATCTTACAAAGTAATAAATACATAATTCTGTCCTATGATACAACGTAATACAGTATTGTAACATGCAGATTGGATGCTCTGTAGTGCTTAGGTAAGTTACCACTTTGAAAATTTACAAAACACATCTAAAATATATGTTGCGGTGTCTGCAAAATAAATGGGTATTGAAAAAACATAGTCTTTGTCAGAAAGAATTATTTAAAGCTTAAAAATGTAAAAGATATTGATAGATATTAAATAAATTACATTAAAATGTGCATTATGATACTCAAGCAGGGCATGTTTTAATGAGACATTTTATACATAGCTTGCACATAACAGACTGATGTAAAATGGAGGCCATGAGTTTGATCCCCGGTCGTGACCAAGTTGTAAGTGGTACTTGTATAGCTGTGGACCCTTGTCTGTTGCTCAGCATATATGGCTAGTTCCAGGACTTGTCCATGGCGTGATTAAAACAGCAGTTTGGCAGCACTATATTTTCTCAAGTAGACATAGTCTCCAAATAACTGAAATACTGTTGGCGGAATGTTAAACCCAATAAAGAAAGAAACAAACAAAAGACTGATTCCAATCTGCAATCTCATCTTAATAAAAGAATAAAAAAACAGGAAAAGCCCCTAGATACCAATCAGAGACGAAGGTATTTAGGGTTTCCCCAGGCGGTCAGACCATCTGATACATTGGTATGGCTAGTTTATGCAAGTATTGGGATAAAAATGGTAATTTTGTCTCCATATATGGTGCCGTCAGAGTGATTCAGTGTAACGTCTGTGATGATAATATTTATAAATGATTATATATGAGTCTGGTCTATATGTATATACAGTTAAAAGACATTTTTGGTACATATTTATACACAGCACTGGTGTGCACAAGGGAGGTAATCTAGTTCTCCTAAAATGAGATACTTGAATAGTTATTAGACAAGCATGGTTTGATGGTTCAGTCAGTCTGACCTACTCAAATCCCTGAAAAATCTGGTGGTCATAATCTTGAGTTTCAGCATGGACATCATACTTAACCCTTTCCCTCATATATACTCATTTTGACGCCCTCAATAGGTATCACATAAAGCCTGATCTGCAGAAAACCACAGTTAAACCTTACCAAATTTAATTACAAAATCCTCATTTCCAGACCACTGAGGAGCAGCGAACAGCATAAAACCTGATCAACCTGCGAGTTACTCGCAGGCTGATCTGGTTTTATGCTGTTCGCATAGGTCTTTTCATGGTGTCCTCTATGAGGGAAAGGGTTAAGTAGAGTTTTTATTTTCCAAACCAATGGCCTTGAGTTTCCGCAAAAAGACTAGTGTTAAGCATGTTCCATCAATTTATAACAAATAGCTCTGTATAATGACTCTTTTCTTATATTAATATTGCAAAAAATAAACTCCAGTGGACTATCATATACATGTAATATATTCATGTAAACTTTGTTTCCTTTTTGTTACCACAGGAAGAATTGTTTTCCCCAAAAAATACATTTTCAAATTAATAATATATATCAAAAGACCATAAAAAAAAAATATTAACAGGTTTAGGTTAAAAAGCACTTTAACTAAAAGGAAATAAAAAATTAGTTTGATGCACCATAGATGCAAAAGCAATAAAAAGAAAATGTATATTTTCTTTACTGGCCACATGCTTAACTTGGAAAGGCAATATTTAGTTTACCTTTAATAAAATGTATCTAGCAAACACATAGCAAACACATGAAAAAAAAAAAATTGCATCAAACAATGAAATGTCTACACTACAATATAACTATGCCCCTTCAAATGGAAACAAGGGTATCGGGTAAAATGATGTCTAATTTCCTTAAAATGTTCGCCACCAGGAAATGTATCCTTCAACCATTGACTTATATAACATAGTAAGACATATTGTAAATGCTGGTCAATACATGGTGGCCATGTGTATTGTATGCAATGTACAAATCTCAAAAGGAAGAAAAAATAATTGCTTGTGATGATTTCTCTTTGTGAATTAAGTCATTCACTTACAAGTGTATATATACATTATCCATAGAAATGATTTCAAAGTTTAAAGGAATAAGGTAGATTCACACAAAAAGTGTTATCAAACAAAAAACACAACACACACATTTCAAAAGAAAACTAATCACTGCATGTCAAATGGTTTTATACAGCATTTGCAATACTCATATTTAATTTCGACTCCAAGCTAGATATTTTTGAGTTTCTTTCAAAACTTTAAAATCAAAGCTACATCAATAAGGCGTTTCATACCACAGAGAATTCATCACAATCTTTCCACATCATCTTACCTCACAGTTCTCATACAATCTGAGCACCTATTGGGTGGATAACAAAACATGAAGAGAGTCATGAAGAGATACATTAACCCTTTCCCTCATATAGACTCATTTTGACGCAATCAGCAGGTATCACATAAAGCCTGATCTGCAGAAAACCACAGTTAAACCTTACCAAATTTAATTATAAAATCCTCATTTCCAGACCACTGAGGAGCAGCGAACAACATAAAACCTGATCAGCCTGCGAGTTACTCGCAGGCTGATCTGGTTTTATGTTGTTCGCATAGGTCTTTTCATGGTTTCCTCTATGAGGGAAAGGGTTAAGGACACATCTGACATCCTTGACAGCCAAGCTGTTACAATTCTTATGCTTTAGATCAACTTGAAAGTTTATATCATATCTGATGGGAAAAAAGACATGACACTAGACACACATGCAGACAAGCTTTTTGTCTTTAACCTTGAAGAAGAAGATAGTGATTAATTACACAGAGAAAATGACCGGAAAATATTTACAAGGTTCCTGTCAAACATTGTCTTATTTTATCAGTATTTGTGATAATTATATAAGACGCACAGTTTAATCAGTTATCTCATGGACAGTGTATATATTGTCCCTTATCTCATGGATAGTATACATGTTATCCCTTATGTCATGGATAGTGTACATAGTGTCCCTTCCTAAACCCTTATTTCATGGAGAGTGTTTGTTATGTATATGTTGTCCCTTATCTCATGGATAGTTTACATGTTATCCCTTATCTCATGGATAGTGTACATAGTGTCCCTTCCTAAACCCTTATTTCATGGAGAGTTTTTTCCTTTCTCATGGATAATATACATGTTATCCATTATCTCATGGATAGTGTACACAGTGTCCCTTCCTAAAACCTAAAATATAGAGAGTGTACATGTATGTATATGTTGTCCCTTATCTCATGAATGGTATAATGTTCCCTAAGTGTTTCTTTCTAAACCATTTTTCATGGAGAGTGTATATATACATTCCCTTAGTGTATATATAGTCTCCTATTTTTCAAAGAAAGTGTACATAGGGTCCCTTCCTTAACCTTTATTTCAAGGAAAGTGTATATAAAGTGTCCCTTATCTCATGGATAATGTACATATTGTCCCCTATTTCATGAATAGTGTATATATTTTCCCTTATTTCATGGATATTGTACATAATGGGTCCCTTATCCCATGGATATCATACATTATTGGCCCCCTTATTTCATGGATAGTGTACATTTTGCATCATCTCATGGATAATGTACATATTGACCCTTCCTTAACCCTTATCACATGCATAATGTACTAGCATCTTTTCCTTAACCAATTTATTTCATACACATCATCCACTTTGTTCATTATCTCATAGATAGTGTTCATACTGTCCGTTCCTTTTACATGAAAACCATTACAAAGATAATGACAGTGAAACCAGTGTAAAACCTGGTTTGATTTCCATCAATCTATATTAAATGGAGCTATTCATCCTTTCCTTGTTTCTGTAATTAATTACCCAAATATTTTATTCTTAACAAATATTAATTGTTAGTTATCCATGTAATCATTTATGTCAACTTATACATGTATCTGAATATTTTGTGAAACAGGAATGCCAGAATGTGTTTCTACATAATTTAAGATTACAAGTATATTTATGGATAAGCACAGATGGTGGATTTCAAACTGATCTGCTTGTAAGCAACTCACATGGTGATCATAAGTTTAAGTTGAATACTTGTTATATAGATAACTTTCTATTAAGGTTAATACATACATGCTGTTAACAATCATCTTAACTGAATACAACAATGATAATTTGAAGGTCTTTGTAACAACAATACTAATAAATATGCACCAGCTTAATTAAGAAAACAAACTTTTCTTTACATATCTAATTTGAAAAAGTTTATCTAATGAATATGAAAAATAGGATCTCTTGGAAAGGAAAATATTTTCGAAAAAAATGTTGCTGGCCTTTTAACAGTCAGCAGCCATAAGAAATTGCTTTGTTTGATTCATCTCTTTACTTAATAATTATAGACTTGTTCTGATACACTGGCAAACAGAGCAGATACAGATCAGATAACTCCTGAAAGGACCTCTGATCAGGGTCTCCTCTGTTTGCTTATACAATATGGAAAATTATGGTATATGATAGGACAAGGACATGATGGTACATGATAGGACAAGGACATGATGGTACATGGTAGGACAAGGACATGATGGTACATGATAGGACAAGGACATGATGGTACATGATAGGACAAGGACATGATGGTACATGGTAGGACAAGGACATGATGGTACATGGTAAGACAGGACATGATGGTACATGATAGGACAAGGACATGATGGTACATGGTAGGACAAGGACATGATGGTACATGATAGGACAAGGACATGATGGTACATGGTAAGACAGGACATGATGGTACATGATAGGACAAGGACATGATGGTACATGATAGGACAAGGACATGATGGTACATGGTAGGACAGGACATGATGGTACATGGTAGGACAAGGACATGATGGTACATGATAGGACAAGGACATAATGGTACATGGTAAGACAGGACATGATGGTACATGATAGGACAAGGACATGATGGTACATGGTAGGACAAGGACATGATGGTACATGGTAAGACAAGGACATGAAGGTACATGGTAGGACAAGGACATGAAGGTACATGATAGGACAAGGACATGATGGTACATGGTAGGACAAGGACATGAAGGTACATGATAGGACAAGGACATGATGGTACATGATAGGACAAGGACATGATGGTACATGGTAGGACAGGACATGATGGTACATGGTAGGACAGGACATGATGGTACATGGTAGGACAGGACATGATGGTACATGGTAGGACAGGACATGATGGTACATGGTAGGACAAGGACATGATGGTACATGGTAAGACAAGGACATGATGGTACATGATAGGACAAGGACATGATGGTACATGATAGGACAAGGACATGATGGTACATGGTAGGACAGGACATGAAGGTACATGATAGGACAAGGACATGATGGTACATGGTAGGACAAGGACATGATGGTGCATGGTAGGACAAGGACATGAAGGTACATGGTAAGACAAGGACATGATGGTACATGGTAGGACAAGGACATGATGGTACATGGTAGGACAAGGACATGATGGTACATGGTAGGACAAAAATTGTGGTGCATGATAGGACAGGACATGATGGTACATGGTAAGACAAGGACATGATGGTACATGGTAGGACAAAAATTGTGGTGCATGATAGGACAGGACATGATGGTGCATGATAACACATGATGACACATGATAGGACAAGACATTGTGGTGCATGATAGGACAGGACATGATGTTACATGATAGGACAGGACATGATGGCACATGATAGACATGATGGTACATGATAGGAAAGGACATGATGGTACATGATCGGACATGACATGATGGTACATGATCGGACATGACATGATGGTACATGATCAGACATAATTGATTTCCAGAACATTTTGATTGAGTAGCAATTCCATTAAAAGATACTGAGAAATACAGTGGTCACGTGATTCCTGGAGATAAAACTGGATGGGTAAAGATTGAAAAAGAAGCTCACAGAGTCGCTGTATGGAAGGATTCATTCAGATGTTCTACAACTTTACATAAGTTGATAACTAGATCTCATGTGTTTATGTTTCCTTTTACCTATAAAATTACTGTTTTAACATCATATGTTTTACCAGTGGAGAGTTAAAAAGAACATTGCTTTCAGTGTAAAATATAACTTAGAAATAGATTATTTACATTTACCAATGGTTTGCTTGTTAATCTGTTAGACAGTGCTTTAATTTCATATTTTTCATATTCATTCTCATCATTATTTGCTCTTAATCACTGATTACAAACAGATTAAACAAAGATTGGCAAGTTTGACAAGTCTCAATCTCACAAAAGCATGCAGCATATCGTCACATTTTCAAATATCTTCTATTATACTGCAGATACATGAAAGTAAATTAAACCTTACAACAGTGCTTTACCATCAAAATAATACCTTATTTATCCAAATAAGGCTTTAACATATTAATGAGATTACTATTAAAGAAAATTGAGTTCAGACCGAATATTCAATGTGGTACTTCCTTGGCTTCAGCAAGATGCATTTGACTATGAAGTAAAGACTTCAACCATTAATGGTTTATTTGCTGTCCTGGCTGACATGAACAGGCTGTGCTCAAGAGATGTCAATGAAGAGTGTCAGAGACATTTGGCTGCAGCTGAAAGGGCTAAGAAATTTTGACCATTGCCAAGTGATCTGTTAAACACATTAGGAAGTGTGCAGACGTGTCTATATTGAAATTAGGTTTCTGATGCGTAAATCAGAGCTCCAACAAAGAGCACTGTGAGAGAGATAAGGCTGATCCAGACGTCTGAGTGGCCTCTTCAATGGTAAATAATATGACTTTCTTACATACTTTATTGAATGTTCTCATGTCAAATTGTATAGGTCATTACAGACATAGTTTTCTTCATTATCATAGGTTATTTAACCATAAAAAACCACACCATTTTTCTCTTTTTACATGATATCTTTACCGTAATATAAATCACTGTTTTCATTTCATTTCACGCCAGGAAGCTTTTATCATTTTTTATTCCTGCAAAAACCCTGCAATAAGATTATTATTTTTTTATCCATCAGTTTTCTTTCATGCTGCAGACATTTATGGATCAATCTCAACTTACTTGCAAAAACCATTTAGACTGCTTTGTGTATTTAGACTGATTCATAAATCCCTTATCTCAGGCATGAAATTTTAAGGCACAGTTGATCTACAGGGGAGAATTACACATTATAATGAAACAAAGTTTGAGCTCTCACTGGGGGATGCATGAGCGCATGTCATATATTTGCTATTGTAAAAACATTATTAAAAGTGATTGCTGCAAGAGTCAATGGTCACTAATAAAAAGGGAAATCAAAGTGCTGATAGCAATGAAAGTACAAGGTTTTTTATTTTAATTATGTCACATTTATTTTGTTTATTATAGTAAATCAAATATACAAGGATAATTTTTAAGCAAAGCTAAATGTTTTGATAGGAATGGTAGGTTTCATTTAACTTGAAGTGGAGTGTTTGTCAGGATTCAGGTCATGATATGTGTCTTCAGAAAGGTAAATAATGTTGTTGTGAGGACAGTGGAACTCTTATGGGTAAAAAATGCTGTTGTGAGGACAGTGGAACTCTCATGGGTGAATAATGTTGTTGTAAGGACAGTGGACCTCTTATGGGTAAATAATGTTGTTGTGAGGACAGTGGACCTCTTATGGGTAAATAATGCTGTGAGGACAGTGGAACTCTTATGGGTAAATAATGCTGTTGTGAGGACAGTGAAACTCTGATGGGCAAATAATGTTGTTGTGAGGACAGTGGACCTCTTATGGGTAAATAATGCTGTTGTGAGGACAGTGAAACTCTGATGGGTAAATAATGTTGTTGTGAGGACAGTGGACCTCTTATGGGTAAATAATGCTGTTGTGAGGACAGTGGAACTCTCATGGGTAAATAATGTTGTGTGGACGTGACTCTTATGGGTAAATAATGTTGTTGTGAAGACAGTGGAACTCTCATGGGTAAATAATGTTGTTGTGAGGACAGTGGAACTCTTATTGGAAATGTTGTTGTGAGGACAGTGGAACTCTTATGGGTAAATAATGCTGTTGTGAGGACAGTGGAACTCTGATGGGCAAATGATGTTGTTGTGAGGACAATGGAACTTTGATGATTAAACAAGAGTTGTCGGAACAACATATATGCCCCCCTACACTCCCCCCACTCTCATCGAAGTCACAGTGACCTTGACCTTTGACCAAGTGACCCCAAAATCCATAGGGATCATTTCCTAGTCATGACCAATCACCTTATGTAGTTTGAGGAATGTAGGCCCATGCGTTTCCCGATTATTGATCGGAAACAGTTTTCACATTTGAGGTCAATGAAACCTTGACCAATGACAAAGTGACCCAAAAGTCAATAGGGGTCATCTATTAGTCATGACCTATCATCTTATAAAGTTTGAGGAATGTTGGCCAAAGCATTCTCAGGTTACTGATCGGAAACGATTTTCACATTCAAGGTCACTGTGACCTTGACCTCTGACCAAGTGACCCAAATATCTATAGGGTGTCATCTACTGGCCGTGACTAATCACCCTATGAAGTTTGAGGAATGTGGAGCAATCAGAAATGAAGCCATCTACCAACGGACCAACCGACAGACAGACCGACCGTCTGACCAAGATTTACAAAATAATTTGATCCCTCTTTTTCAAGATAAACCTAGCATTTTGGCCTTATCAATTAATTTAGTGGTTTTACATTATTATTACCCTATTGCAAAAAATATCCTTGTATTGAAAATAATCCAAAACAAACTAATCCATCAATATAGAGGTACATGTATATACATACATAAAGCACCAATTTTCAATTCATTCAGTAAAAGTCATTTACAACATTTCACAGATCACTTTGAGAGGGCATGCCTTTTTTTCTCTCAAATTATCATTTCCTCTTTTTCCCCAAAAAATTCATACTATGGAGAACTAGACACTGGGTATTATTTTGTGATATAAAATGTTTTTTCTGCAGTGTAATCCAAGTTCACATTAAGCCACCACTGTTACATTTCCCCAGTGAACCAAATTAATAAGAGTTGGCTAATTAAACTAGCGGCTCCCTGAAGGCACAATAACTCACCATAATAAGACAATTCAACATAATTTGCCAACCAAGAAGAAGGCAATTCCAGCTTATTTGTTCCAAGATGGTGTTGTATTTAAGAGAACATGTGTTTCCAGTGAAGAACTATATGATAAATACCTATGGTGAATTATACCCTTACATCTCACCTGTTCACCATGTAATGTGAGTGAAGGACAGGACAGGACAGAAGGGGACGGACAGGATGCATGTAGTTACTTTGAAATCTTAAAACTAAGTGGTTAACGTTTCATAAAGAAGTAGTTTCAAGTGTACAACCATGTCCATTCTTCTTATTTTTTTTTTGTTTTAACTGGGTCAGTCACTCATACTTTAATTTTATTTTCACGTAAAGTTACACAGATGAGAATCTTCTAAATTTCAGCATATCAAAATTATGGCTTGACTTGTTATTGACTAATCAACATCACAGAAAAACATATAAGGAGAACGTGAATTCCTGTTAAATTTGGTTTATTTAACCTTAAACAAGAGGGCCATGATGGCCCTGAATCGCTCACCTGAGTACCATTGCTTCAACTGATGTCAAGGTTTTTAAACAGACAAGGATTCTGATATAACTTAATCTAAAACATTTTACCCCTGACAATACTACACACCAAATATCTAAGCAATGGGCCATATGGTTTCAGAGAAGACTTGGGCGCAGGGTCATTTATCACCGTTGGGCCAAGACTTTGAAAATCTTTGTAATGAACCATTAGATGCTACTACATACCAAAAATCTTAGCTCTAGGCCTTATTGATTCATAGAAGAAGATTTTTTAAGATTTTCCTATTTAACTCTATGTAAAACAAGTGACCCCTGGTGTGGGGTCATTTATCACCATAAGCTATGATTTGTACAATCTTGGTAGTGGCCCATAAGATGATGCTACATACCAAATATCTAAGCTCTAGGCCTTATGGATTCATAGAAGAAGATTTTTTAAGATTTTCCTATATAACTCTATGTAAAACAAGTGACCCCTGGTGACGGGTCATTTATCACCATAGGGCTATGATTTGTACAATCTTGGTAGTGGCCCATAAGATGATGCTTCATACCAAAAATCTAAGCTCTAGGCCTTATGCATTCATGGAAGAAGATTTTTTAAGATTTTCCTATATAACTCTATGTAAAACAAGTGACCCCTGGTGCGGGGTCATTTATCACCATAGGGCTATGATTTGTACAATCTTGGTAGTGGCCCATAAGATGATGCTACATACCAAAAATCAAAAGGCTAGGCCTTGTGGTTTCGGAGAAGAAGATTTTTTCAAGTTTTTCCTATATTAGCCTATGTGAAATCAAGTGACCCCTGGGGCGGGGCCAATTTTGACCCCAGGGTCATAATTTATACAATCCTGGTAGACAGTCATAAGATCATGCTACATACCAAAAATCAAAAGGCTAGGCCTTGTGGTTTCAGAGAAGAAGATTTTTTAAATTTTCATTTTTAAAATCTATTTTTAGCTCCTGTGACCTAATTATGCGATGGACCAGAACCATTTATACAACTTTAGTAGAGCTTCACCCAAGGAACATTCCTGCAAAATATTTTTCAAATTGGCCAAGCCGTTTAGGAGGAGATGTTGTTTGAAGCAATTGTTGACGCCGGACGCACGGACGGACGGACGCACGGACGACGGACGCCGGACGCCGGACAAAAGGCGATCAGAAAAGCTCACCTTGAGCACGTTGTGCTCATGTGAGCTAAAAATGACTGATTATTTTTATCCTTATCAGTGAATGTATGTAATCACCACTTTAAAGACAATTATCATAATTTTATGTTTGCTGTAAATACAAGTTGTTGCTATACAGAACAAGGTTCTATTATTTGATGGCAAAAAAACACATATAAATTTGATCCCTATTTGCCAAGCTATGCTGGCAGCACAAAGAGCAAGAGTTAGAACTCCTATGTATTGCACATCTACACCTCATTAGGTATCCATGTTCCAAGTGTGAAGAGAATCCATGCTCTAGTTTTAATGGTTCGGACAAAAAAGTGTGACAATGTCACTGAAGATGGACAAGAAAGTGTGACAATGTCACTGATGGTGACACTGAAGATGGACAAGAAAGTGTGACAATGTCACTGATGGTGACACTGAAGATGGACTAGAAAGTGTGACAATGTCACTGATGCTGACACTGAAGATGGACAAGAAAGTGTGACAATGTCACTGATGGTGACACTGAAGATGGACAAGAAAGTGTGACAATGTCACTGATGGTGACACTGAAGATGGACTAGAAAGTGTGACAATGTCACTGATGCTGACACTGAAGATGGACAAGAAAGTGTGACAATGTCACTGATGCTGACACTGAAGATGGACAAGAAAGTGTGACAATGTCACTGATGGTGACACTGAAGATGGACTAGAAAGTGTGACAATGTCACTGATGCTGACACTGAAGATGGACAAGAAAGTGTGACAATGTCACTGATGCTGACACTGAAGATGGACTAGAAAGTGTGACAATGTCACTGATGGTGACACTGAAGATGGACAAGAAAGTGTGACAATGTCACTGATGCTGACACTGAAAATGGACAAGAAAGTATGACAAAGTTGCTGATGCTGACACTGAAGATGGACAAGAAAGTGTGACAACGTCACTGATGCTGACACTGAAGATGGACAAGAAAGTGTGACAATGTCACTGATGCTGACACTGAAGATGGACTAGAAAGTGTGACAATGTCACTGATGCTGACACTGAAAATGGACAAGAAAGTGTGACAATGTCACTGATGCTGACACTGAAGATGGACAGAGAGTGTGACAAAGTTGCTGATGCTGACACTGAAGATGGAGAAAGTGATCCCTAAGTGTCTGCAATGCTACGCAGTTGACACAAAATTCCTGCTTGGATAAGTTTTCCAGTTTCAACAATAGCTGCAGTGTTACCTAGTTATCTCTCAAATAACTAACAGTATAATAGTGACCCAGTCTGTGAGATGCAGGCACAGATACATGTTATTCTGTACATTCTGTACTGATCTATACTAATTTGTTACTGATCATTTCGTTTTCTTGGTAGCTTTACCTGCTCCCAGTCTGATACATGTACATTGATCTGATTTAGCTTGATGTATCAAAATGGTAGGGTATAATCAAGGTAGGCTAACATTGACTAGCATGGTGTACTGCACATCTTGGTATAAGGTGCAGACAGGGACAAGATTGGATTGGGATTAGGAAAAAGTCACTCTAGCTTCCTATGGATTCTTTGCCCTATAATTTGAAAGCCTGATGCAGAATAATTGTATCGGAACTGATGAAGAACTATTGTAATTGTTTCTTTACTTCTACAGGTATGTAGTTACCATAGTATTGTACAGAGCCCATTTGTTTTGTTCATTGTAGGTCGAAACTAGAGATTTGTTTTCATAGAAAACTGATGTCTCCCCCAACCCCCTTTCCCTAACACACACATATACACTAAAGCACACAGTAACATAATATGCAAATAATTGAAGTTAAAGGGCTGACTATATTGATAAAGCTCTGCCCAGAGTTATGGACCTTGTGTGTGAGACTTCCTCTCAGTAATTTCTTTCCATAACTGAAATTTTGTTAAAATAACATAAGTATAATAAGAGTTATCTTGCGGTCAAGAAATTGTGAAAAGGGGAAATAACTCCTTGTGCATGACACTTTCATAAATTCTTTCGTTAAATTATAACTACTTACTGTGTCTGACTGGGCGGTTCCCAACTGGACATTGGCGAGGATGGTCAGCTGGCGGATGATGGTTGGTACCTGGCTGCAGTAACTCTTCAGGTCCGCACAGAAACTGGAAATGATACAGAATTCATTTCAAAGCTTGACCATGAAACAGGCCCATCTCCTTTAATTTTTATGTGCACATAGAATAGTTTCGCAGTCAGTTCTCAATTTTGGGTACCGGTCACCTATGAACATCAATTGTTTTTTTACCTTTGCACTTTCATAGATCCCGTCATTGAGATTTTATTTCATCATCTGAGAGTCCACTTCACTGATTTCTGGCAGCGATATTATCTATCAATCCCCCACTGTATGTTAGATACTGGACTAGTTCGCCCATGGCGAAGACACAGGCATTATAATATATTGATATCAACCAATCAAGGCATCGGTTATCTACCAGCCTCGATTTCAAATCCACTCATGCATACATAATTAGGATCAGCACATGGGTGACCCAAGACAAATAAACTAGGTGTAAACAATGATTAGCGGTAATTTAGCAGGGAATGATGCAACGGTGGTCAATAATTGACACTGTCGGCGAAGTGAGTATACCAACCGATGAGGGAACTATTGTTTATCGTCTGCAGATCCTTTTAACTTTATAAAGTT
Organism: Solen grandis; assembly: GCA_021229015.1. Taxonomy (NCBI): domain Eukaryota; kingdom Metazoa; phylum Mollusca; class Bivalvia; order Adapedonta; family Solenidae; genus Solen; species Solen grandis. The sequence goes on along the minus strand of CM037785.1, from coordinate 29,614,224 downwards.
ATACTTTCCCAAAATTTTAGCGAGTTAAAAGGCCACTCTTTTCTTGAGTAAATGGTAAGTAGAAAAAAAATTGATAAGTCTATTTTTATTTGTGTATGACGTCAGTCACACCAACTATAGCACTACGTTTTCAACCCAGGTTCTCCTAGATGTAAAACCAAATAACCTCTCAATAGTGTAAATAAGATCGAACAGTTGTATATATCTCCACAACATAAATATACTAGCATTAAGGAAAAATGCTGAAAAATCAATGCTGTGTCAAAAGTAAATACTTACAGGCTACAAAAATCGCCTGTGACATGAAAACATTATAGGACTTATTTTTCTATACTAATGTAACTTCAATCAAATGATGTAACTGTTTTTATCATGTGATCACTTTACCAAGAGCACAAATATAGTTATTTTTGATGCAAAGGTGGCTAGCAAATAAATTTGATAGTAAATGTGTAGCGTTTGGTCATTTTAGGCTGTCACAATAACCCATGTGAAGTCCAAAACAAATCATCGTAACATACTAATAATCACATCAATCTATCGACCTCAGAAATCTCCAAGGGATATTTCTTACACTAAAAAATGAACGAAACCTGTATATCTACTATTCGAAATGATTTTGGAGCCTCTGACCTGTGCAGAAAATTTGCATAATTACTTCAATCTATGAATAGAGTCTGTTGTAGATAAGGTACTGCATAAATACAAATCAAGGCTCTGATAGCACTAAGAAAACAGGGATGCCGCATTTCTTTTGTTTATGAAAGTGAATTTAATTATTAGTGATCGAAATTGAAATCAAAGTGCTGAAGGCACTGATGTTGTGTGTGTCTCAAATGAAAGAGTGTCTGAAGAGCAAACTCATGTTGCTTACATCATGGTTAAAGAGCAATTCAGTAAGCCTGGCAGTAAATGAAAACTTGATAGCATTCAGCCTGACTCCTACAATTTTTTTTTCAAAATCAAACTCTCAAAAGTCATATGATTGGTATGAACAAGACAATATACTTGGTTAAGTTTATTTCCTGTCAAGTCTCACAGTTTCGAGTTAAACATCATTAGCATGACTATCAGTAGTTAGTTGTTTTCAAGACATGACTTGACTATTTAAGTTTACCGTCGCTTTGACAGTATTTCAGTCATATAGTGACGTCCAGCTAATTACAGGTGGAGGAAGACCCCGAATGCACAGGGGCATCCGGGTAGAACCATCGACCTACTGCAAGCCAGCTGGAAGGCTTCCTCACATGAAAATCCGAATTACCCTGCCGGGATTCAAACCTTTCAAGACATGATTTTAAATGAACCTTATCTGAATTGTATAATCATTACTGTTTTAGACTGAGAAAAAAATGTGATCAAGTTACAAATTACAGGTATGAATTGCTTGTTTTGCATGATTTTGAACTAATGACAACTACACTGGTAATGAAGGTGGACTCATTATTAGATTGGTCTTTGATTCTTACTGTTTTTATATGATATATAGTATGTTAACCCTTTCCCTCATAGAGGAAACCATGAAAAGACCTATGCGAACAACATAAAACCAGATCAGCCTGCGAGTAACTCGCAGGCTGATCAGGTTTTATGTTGTTCGCTGCTCCTCAGTGGTCTGGAAATGAGGATTTTATAATTAAATTTGGTAAGGTTTAACTGTGGTTTTCTGCAGATCAGGCTTTATGTGGTACCTATGGAGTGCGTCAAAATGAGTCTATATGAGGGAAAGGGTTAAAAATACTGGTGTTGAATAAACAATAAAATATTAAATTGTTACTTTTATTTCACAAATGTGAGTGAATGTAGTGGTATGAGTGAATGATGGATGGTATGTAGAATATCAACACACACACAAAATATTTATGCATACTATCTCTTCTCCCTAAGATCTCACCACTTCTCCCTCTCCTGAGCTGAGAGACAAGTGACTTCTCCCTATTTTCTGAGCCTATAAGATGACCTCCTGGAGACTATCAAAAATACCCACCCACAATGTTTGGTTTGACCACCAACAGAACTGTAGAAACATTGTATACATGAGAATGACATAGTACTGCCTCACTGCATTATCACACCATATACCAGTCCCAGTCACACCCTGACACTCAGACAACCAGTCCTAGAACTACTTTAACCCTTTCCCTCGATCATCTAGACTCATTTTGACGCACTCAATAGTTACCACATAAAGCCTGATCTGCAGAAAGCCAAACTAAAACCTTACCAAATTTAATTGTAAAATCCTCATAACCAGACCACTAAGGAGCAGCGAACAGCATAAAACCTGATCAGCCTGCGAGTTACTCGCATGCTGATCTGGTTTTATGTTGTTCGCATAGGTCTTTTTATGGTGTCCTCTATGAGGGAAAGGGTTAACATACTGAGCATGTTAACCCTTCAATTCATATTGACTCATTTTGACTCATTGGCAAACAGAGCAGACCCAGATCAGACAGCTCTTGGAAGAAACTGTCTGATCAAGGTCTTCTCTGTTTGCTCATACAATATTGTAGCTCACATTCTACAGTCTGTATGGCAAAGAAAAATCCTTTTTTTCATATACCATTTTAATTAAGTTGCATCAATTAATATTCATCAGTATTATAAATCTGTATATGAATATTCATGAGGTACAGGGTTAATGACTTCAGTGTGTCCTGGGCTCTTGGCTGGGGATTGAAACCATGACCTATTCTCCTCCTTTTAGTCCCTGCATGATAAAGTAACATGAATTGTAGCAAGAGAACATCTCAGTAGATCCAATGAAACCTTAGTGTTTCTGAATACTCATCACAGGATATGTGGAACACTGATAAACAAGCTAGAATATACACAATAGTCTGATGTACTCAGCTTTTGCAAACAAAAAGGAAAATTATTCAGTCAAATACTAACATTGCTGTGGGCACTTGTGATTTCATTTGCAACCAGTGCAGACCAAGATCAGCCTGCACATCAGTTTGCTGTACAGTCAAAAATTTTCAGCAGCATCCCCATAAACAAATAATGGTACGGTCCAAAACAGAAAAAGGACAAGTCCAATTAAGAAATTTAGCTTGGTAAGGGTTATGATAAAGGCTTACAATTATTTTTGCTGACACAGTCTGCTTTAAAGTTCACAAATCAATGAACCATATATACCATTAATACCTTTAATCTTTACAAATCACTGAATAATATTACAAATTTATATTCCCTATCGAAAAACAATTATTTCTGTACACATCTACAATGGTAAGAATGGAAATTAGGTTTTCCACAATATTTGTACACTACCGGGATTTCATTTTAGGAATTAATTTTATGGTGAAGATAAAGGCAAATTCAAGGAAAAGAAAGCTCAATTTCATTATTATGTAAATTCAAGACATTTGTAAATTAAGTACATAGCTTTCAGGAATAGTTTCAGTGGGGCTTATATCAATATGCTTTGGGAACATAAATCTAAGTCAATCAAATTTCATTAAGTTTTGTATATTAAGTACGGAACATAAGCTGATGTGACATATGGCAAAACTGCTTTCAATATTCATGGGAAGTAATTTCTCAGCCTATTTCTCTGGGATCTTCCATCAATATATACTCCATGCAAGAAAGGAATAATTTAGAAATTCAGTCACAGGGGATTTCAGACAATAGCATGTATCAATTGTAAGATATGGATATTCATAAACATAGAAACATATTCATACATTATTTCTTAAAACAAGTGGGTCATGATGGCCCTTGTCATTTATCTGAGTGTCCATGTTTTTCATGAAGATGCTATTTAGCATTGGGATTATGCTTGATGTGATTAATAGAAGCTGTAAAAGCTATGTTAACAAGTGAAATCTGCCATTTTTCAATAATTCAAAGGCCAAAACTCTTTACCTTTTATTTCAATATAATAAATATTATTGAACCGTATGAAATAATGGCCACTTATTACCAAATTTGAAGACAATTGCTTAAAAATTAAAGATGAGGCAGTCTCACCATTCCTAATAGCTCATTATGGACACTTTGTGCTAAGGTAAATAAAAGAAAAAAAACCTGTCAACTACAAATGCTCTGATATAGATAATTACAAAAGTAAACAATACTTTAATAACAAATTACACTGAATTTCACAAAATACACATTTTTTCCTAATCCCCAAGGGTGGCTAATTATCTAAAATCAATTAACTGTAACTGAATGAGCGTTTCTTTTATTCAATTCACTAAATTGCAATGCAACTAATTACTTTTTTTAATCTCTTTCAAAGGAAATGGTAAAGTAGTATGATTCCAAAGCCTGTTCATGATCCTTTCAAAACCTTCCCATGTGCAAACTATTGTACATGTACTAGCAAGACTGTGAATACCAGTTGTAAAACCTTGTTTCCCCAAAAAACATTTAAACATCCTTTATCAAGAGCTGTCAGAAGACAGCACTCTCGACTATTCAAAATGCTTGTTGGTAAATCAAATGAAATCTATTTCAATTCTTGCCCCTAACACACCCTGTATATAACAGTAGTCAAAACTGATATAACTTTGATAGTGTGATACCCCTTAATATTTTTATGAAGTCTAAAATCAATCCCATGCCTAGTTACTGAGACATAAGCATAATAACACTGTGCATGCAAAACTTAAACCAAGTATCCCAGTTAGGAAAGGGCCATAATTTCTATAAAATTCAGTCCAAAAGTTATTCTCCTTGGTATTCTGATGCCCCTGAATACACTCCTTAACTTTCTAGTCAATACTATAAACAATGTCTGAGATAAAAGCTGGATAGTAGCTTTAATGCAAAACTTGAACCAAAATTTCTAATTTAAAAAAAGGGGCAATGATTTGTAAAATATTCAATCACAAGTAATATACCTTGAAAGTATGATACCCCTAAATGTATTAAAGATGTTTCAAATCAATTGCATGCCTGGATACTGAGATACAAGAATGAGAGTATCTTGCATGCAAAACTTGAACCAAAATTTTGTAAGTTAAAAAAGGGGCCATAACTTCTAATATATTCCATCAAAAGTTATCTACCTTGATAGTATGATACCCCTTAACGTATGTATTTAAGATGTTTCAAATCAATCGCATGCCTGGATACTGAGATATATGCATGAAGGTACCTTGCATGCTAAACTTTAACCAAAATTTCTAAGTTAAAAAGGGGCCATAATTTGTAAAATATTCCATCATGAGTTATCTACCTTGAAAGTATGATACCCCTATATGTATTAAAGATGTTTCAATTCAATTGCATGCCTGGATACTGTGATATAAGCATGAGAGTATCTTGCATGCAAACTTTAACCAAAATTTCTAAGTTGAAAGGGGGCCATAATTTGTAAAATATTCCATCAAGAGATATCTACCTTGGCTGTCTGATGCCCCTAAACATATTCATAAACTTTCAAGTCAATACCATAAACGGTTATTGAGATACAAGCTGGAGAGTATCTTGCATGCAAAACTTAAACCCAATTTTCTAGTGCATGCAAAACTTTAACCAAAATTTCTAAGTTAAAAAGGGGCCATAATTTATATAAAATTCAGTCAAGAGTTATCTACCATGGTTGTCTTATGCCTCTGAACATATTTGTAAACTTTCAAGTCAATACCATAAATGGTTATTGAGATATAAGGTTGATAGTAACTTGCATGCAAAACCAAAACCTGCAACGCAACGCCGACACAAGGGCGACTACAATAGCTCACATATTCTTCGAATAATCTAGCTAAAAATGAGCACATCCTACCCTTGATCCACACAGTGCCGTATCAGGATGTTGGCAAACTTCAATATCTTCTCACTGTTTTCTGCCATTGCCTTTGCTGTCTTCACTAGACCAAGGTGGCTCTGAAATTTAATAGTCCATAAGTGTTTTATTAAAATTTTGTGACAGACTCTGAAGCCTTGAATCTTCAAAATTCATTCTCTCATTTCCTTATACATAGAAAAGGCATAGTAAACAAGATGTGTTTGAAAAACAATGTCACTGTGACAAAATTAAGCCTGAAAAATAACAAAGGGCAATAACTAAAAAAATATGAAGGGAAGAGTTATGATTTAATACTTTTTATGAGTTAAATGTAATGGACAGACTGACAGACTGATGGAATGATGGACAGATGCTGGATAAACAAAGCAGCAACTAAAATCAAAATTGGGTCAGGTAGAGTTATGGTTCTAAGTCACTGCACTTCACCTAGTAGTAGGGCTGCTGCAAGTATCCGAGTACTCGGATATCCACGAATTCTGTCTGCAAATCGAGTACGAATATTCGCCACGGCGAAGATCGCTGTATTGCGATCTTTTCTAAAACACCTACCTTAAATACTTTTTTATAAAATGAAAAAAAAATATAATGAAATGAAAGTGAATATAACTGACGTTTTTCAAACCCAATTTTGGTTTTACAAAACCAAAAGTAAAATATGACAAACATGTAGAGCTAGCAATGCTGTGCGTCAGTAAAGATTCAAATTTAAAACATTGGTACGATTTCGGCATACTGTAATAACGCGTAGCGTTACCAAAATTCTAATTAATTTTTGAATCAAGAATCAAGCATTATCATAAGTTTTCATCATATTTTTCAAAATTCGAAAATACGTCCTACATGTTGTGCTAAGCAATGCTGTAAGTCGAGGAAGACTTGGATGTAAATCTTTGATATCAATACATCACGTTTCCAAAATCATTCCGGTAACTAATTTTTGAATATTATATTTAATAGATTTAATGTTTATAAAGCTTAAGAATCGAGTGATATTGTAAGTAATCCATATTATTTGAAATTCGAAACTGATGTTAACTTTCCTGAATGAATCGCCTGCAATTTGTAAAACAACTTTACAGAAATTCACCCGCGAAGCACACATCAAATGTGTAGAAATACCGAAGTATTTCTACCCAAGATGAAAAAGGCTATTAGTAAAACCTGCAACTTAAATGTTGCATATACTAGCTGTACAACTAACCTGTCAAATCACCTAAAAATGAAACAACGTCAAAAAATACAGGTAGTCTTTCGTAAATGTTACCAAAATTGAAATAAAGCAAATCTTGTGTGTAGAATATAAACACGTTTTTATCAAAGCAGACAAATGATATTGGATCTTATCATTTGGCATTTGAATTCCATGTTCTTTACTGCAGAGTTTAAAGAGTAGCTCAGTCTAAACATACAATATATATTCATTACAGGTTTCACTTTTGTTATTATCCATAAAACGGTTTAAATTTCTTGTTATATTTGTTCTGTTTGTCTAAGGATTCTTTAAGGTTTAAACCAGTGATTCATGATCCGATCTGTGAATCGTCAGTCCCGGATCGTGGATCAGATCAGATCATCACTTGCCCAACAATCCACAGCCCTACCTAGTAGCATTCTATTGATATATGAAGTTTCAAGTCAATACCTTGTATAGTTTTAAAGTTATGGCCAATGTTAAAGTGGGGCCGCCATGGCTGAGCGGTTACAGTCGTGGACTACAAATCTCTCAGTCCCTCACCGTTGTGGGTTCGAATCCCAGTAGGGACTTCTGATTTTTCATGTGAGGAAGCCTTCCAGCTGGCTTGCGGGAGGTCGGTGGTTCTACCCGGGTACCTCTGTGTACCTGGGGTCTTCCTCAATCTGTAATTAGTTGGATGTCGCTATATGAATGAAATACTATCGCAGCGATGGTAAACCCCAATACAACAATAACAATGTTAAAGTTGCTGACAAACCAAAAAACAAACCAAAAAACCAACAGACGGCAAAAACCATATGCCCCCGATCACAGATCTCCTAGGGCATAAAAAAGGTTTAATCACTTAACTGATTTGCTTCTTCAACTTGAAATTTGGAATTAAATTAGCAAGAGCCTGGGGCAACCATGTCATATTTGTGATCAAATGAACATGCTGCAGTAGAATGTCAAGGACTAAGACAATCTCCATGATAGGTTTTGAATCCAATAAGTAAACCATATTAAATTTTAAACAGGATTTAAATTGTTGAGAAATATTAAATACCACATGCATGTTAATTTCTTACAAATACAAAATAAAAGATAACTCTACATTCAAAATCAAGACAAAAACCTTTAAATATTCAAGTGAAAATAATCCTGAGACACTCACAACATCACATTCATCTTACGGTCGTTTGGGATTCTATCAGAATTGAATTAATTCCAAGGAGACCCTGGTTGATTATTTTCTGGGGCAATAAATAGAAAAGGAAAATGTGGGAATAGGCTGACATTCAAGTATAAAACTTATATCTTATGCTATATCAATTTGTTTCAGGCATCTTTTTTTGTTCATTTTCCTCTGACGTGTTTCAATTCAGAGCAGTGTGGGTACAGCAGTTCTAGATATGGAGAGGAGACTCACGTGATTCATATTGTGAAGTCTATCAGAGGAAGATATTGGCTTGCTGTGAGCTATGAACTAAAATAATTTCTGGACTGTGAATAAAACAAATTGTTATGCTTTGTTTTGATGGGCTAAAAATAAAAACTAGATGGTTGTTCTTTGGAACACTTGTGTCACCTGCAATTCAGCAGTTGTCACAGAAAGAGTGATAAAAAATATAATTAATTTTGGTTCTACTTACAAGTTATCACTATACAAAACAAGGTCCAATCATTTGATGCCAAAACCCACTTATAACAATGATCCCTATTTATTTGCAATGCTAGGCTGATGGCACAACAAACAAGATTTAGGACTGCTATGTATTGAACTAAATTCTTACACATCCTAGGGTATCCATGATCTTAGTTTGAAGTGCATCCATCATAAGTATCATAGTTATGCTACAAATAAAACAATTTTTACAAAATGTACAAAAGGGTTTAGTTACAGACTTTAATGAAGGTAGAATTACAGTTCCTGAGCACTGCACTACTGCCATGATCTAAGTTTGGGGTGACTCCATCACATAGTTTTGAAATTATGCTCAAAACATTTATTTATGTTTTGAACAAAATCAACTATGGGGGATATTTCTAGAAATAGAAAAGCTAGAGTTACAGTTCCTGAGCACTACTGACATGACATCATGATGATGTGAGGTGACAAGAAAGGATGTAACATGATGTAACATGACAGGACAGGATGTGACATGACAAAACAGGATGTGACAGGACAGGATGTGACATGATGTGACGTGACAAAACAGGATGTGATGTGACAGGACAGGATGTGACATGATGTGATGTGACAGGACAGGATGTGCAATGACAGGACAGGATGTGACATGATGTGTTGTGACAGGACAGGATACGACATGATTTGATGTGACAGAAATGGATGTGACATGATGTGATGTGACAGGACAGGATGTGACATGATAAGACAGGATGTGACATGATGTGATGTGACAGGACAGGATGTGACATGATGTGACCTGACAGGACAGGATGTAACATGTCCAGACAGGAGGTGATGTGACTGGACAGGATGTGACATGACAGGACAGGATAAGATGTGACAAGACAGGATGTGACAGAACAGGATGTGACATGACAGGACAGGATGTGACATGATGTCATGTGACAGGACAGGATGTGACATGATGTGATGTGACAAAACAGGATGTGACAAGACAGGATATGACATAATGTGATGTGACAAAAAGATGTATTTGAATGACAGGAGGTTGACATGACAGGACAGGATATGACATGATTGCTGTAAGAAGACAGGATGTGATGTAACAAGACAGGATGTGACGTGATGTTACATGACAAGACAATGTGATATAATGTGATGTGACAGGACAGGATTGGACATGATAGGATGTGTGACATTATGTAACAGATCAGGATGTGATAAGATGTGATGTGACAAGACAGAATATGATATGATGAGATGTGACAAGACAGAATATGATATGATGAGATGTGACAAGACAGAATGTGATATGATGTGATGTGACAGGACAGAATGTTATATGATGTGATGTTACAAGACAGAATGTGACATGATGTAATGTGACAGGACATAATGTTATATGATGTGATGTGACAGAACAAGATTGGGCATGACATGATGTGTGACATAATGTAACAGGACAAGACAGGATTTGATATTAAATGACATGACAAGACAGGATGGGACATTATAAGTGTTATTTCTATACAGCTCCCAGTCTGTAGGTTAGTAAGTAAATGAATAAACTGGAACTATCACTAAAGGTGATAAATCCTCTGCATCCCACATTGCCTCAATGTAAAATGAGTGTAGAATTGGACATGACAAGCATAAGTCCTATATAGCCTCAACCTCAGTGATGAAAAGTGTAATAAAAAGATGTGTTGAGCTGTAAATATTATTTTTGCTGTTTTTTTTGCTACCAGATTCAGGGACTATGTCTACATGAGATGGGGTCACTGAGTGACATCATACCACATCCAGTCACATTACCATGTCACCAGGCCAACCAGTCTTAGAGCTACTATTGTTTGTTTGTTGAGTTTAACGTCCCACCGTCAGTATTTCAGTCATTTGGAGACAATGTCTACTTGAGACAGATATAGTGCTGCCACACTGCTGTATCACGCCATAGATATGTACCACACTCAGTCACATTATCCAGACACTGGGCTAACCTGTCCTGCAATTACCTTTATATGCTGAGAGCCAAGCAAGGGAGCTATAACAGTACCATTTTTTACGACTTTGGTATGTCACTGCCAGGGTTGAACCCATGACCTCCCCCTCCTGAGGTGGACGCTCTAACCACTTGGCCACCAGGACGGTAGAGCTACCATTGAATGTTGACTGCTAACCAATAGTGATACATCAGTACCAGTTTCAATGAACCCACTACAACCTAGATATGGGCTGAACGTTACAAAACTTGACCACAAGAACCTGGTGAGCTATAAGATTCTGTGAAACATACTGCTGATGGCAGACAAGTAATGTACTGTCTGTATTGTATGTCTCAAAAAACAGATGAGACATGATTTACGCATAATGCCAGACAAGAATTTCTTGTACTTGTAAATCTATTTGAAATATCTGCCATGCTAGAAGTTTCACTGAACCTTTTAACTCTGACTATAGAAAACAAATTTTTATATTTCTAATACTGGTATATTATTATGTCAAGTTACAGAAACATTCATATTCATCTACAAGATTATTCAGATATAGTGAGTATACTATTTGAGGTAAAAAAATAGAGATTGCGTGCAAGAATGTTATCATTCAAATAAATGTAGACAATCCCATACTTTAAGTACATTAGACTATGAAGGGAAGCACATTTGTATATGCCTGTTCCCTGACAGGCTGGAAAGAGAAGTGGGCCAGAGAATAACAACAGTAATAAGAAGAACTAGAACTATCACTAAATGTGATTAATACCCCCGCAATACTGCTTTAGAAATGATGAAGTTATTAGGATTACTTCACTTCCTCTTATTGCGCTTGACTATTGTATGTAAGTGCAAGGGCAATAACTCTATACATACTACAGATAGAGTTATGGTTCTTGTGCATTGCACTTCCTCTTATTGTGCTTGACCATTGTATGAAATTGTTTTGAATTCCAACCAGTAGTTTTAAAGTTAAGCTCCGGACAAGGAAAAGTAACAAAGGGCAATAACTCTGTAATTACAATAGATAGAGTTATGGTTCTTGTGCACTGCACTTCCTCTTATTGTGGTTGACAATTGTATGAAATTGTTTTGAATTCCAACCAGTTCTTTTCAAGTTATGCTATGGACAAGGAAAAGTAACTAAGGGCAATAACTCTGTAATAGCTCTAGATAGAGTTATGGTTCTTGTGCACTGCACTTCCTCATATTGTGGTTGACCATTGTATGAAATTGTTTTGAAATCCAATCAGTACTTTACTACTTATACTCCGGACAAGGAAAAAATACAAAGGGCAATCACTCTGTAATTACTCTAGATAGAGTTATGGTTCTTGTGCACTGCACTTCCTCATATTGTGGTTGACCATTGTATGAAATTGTTTTGAAATCAAACTTGTACTTTTCAAATTATGCTCCGGACAAGGAAAAGTAACAAAAGGCAATAACTCTGTAATAAGTCAAGATGGAGTTATGGTTCTTGTGCACTGCACTTCCTCTCCATGTGCTTGATCATTGCATGAAGTTGTATTGAATTCCAACTTGTGGTTTTCAAGTTATGCTCCGGACAAGGAAAATGCAACGGACCGCTGGACCGACCGACCGACCAACCGACCGACCAACCACCAGGTGACTCCTATATACCCCCCCAAACTTCGTTTCGGGGGTATAACTATGATACACAGTGTCATTGCAGGCCGAAAATTTTGAAGCTTATTTCAGCCTTTCGTCATGTAATTAATGATGATAGCTCATCTTTAACCTATTTTAAATTGAACTTCAAAAAGGATGAAAAAAGAAGAATAATGATAATAACTAGATTTTGTTTGTCTGAACAAATGATAAGACTTTCTGCTCTGCAAATCATTAGTTGAAATTAAATTGTTCATATGTCAAGCTATCATCCCCATAGCATTACATCTTCATTTCAATGTGTTCTACAAGGAAGCATTACTTGGCCCAGCTCTTCTTACATGTAGAAGGTGTATACATTGTTTCTTTTGTACATGTATCAAACATTTCTTCCTAAATTTTCATTTGAAAGGCCTTACTGATTGCTTCATTCATAGACTAGAGAGAAGTGAACATTTACAAATATCAAAACAGAAGAATAGGAAATATGTTTGGGGCCAGATGCAAAGATAAAAGCAGAAATGGTTTACAAAAATTCTTATTTTTCATGTAACTTTCTTATATTGTGTCCTATTTCAAAAACCTAGATACTGATAGAAGGTCTTCAAATTCCCATAAGTTTACTTGCTTTATGTAGTAACCTATTTTGAATTGCCTTTGATGGTTTAATCTCAACAAAACAACAAAAAGAATGTTCTTTGAAACACATGTGTCACCTGTTGAAGCATAACAGAAAAATTGTGACAGACAGAAGGACAGATGGACAGACAAACGACGGAACAGTGATCCATATGTTCACCTCTGCTTACAGCTGTTGACACAAAAAATCAGTGAAAAGATGTTCATGACAATAACTTCTTCTTGACCAGTAACGTAAGTAAATGGTAACTAAATGAACAATAAAGAAAAGTCCAATTTGAAAAGGGGCATAGCTGTGCAAAGATGACTTTAAGAGTTATTTGCCCTTTTGAATCTATACCCACTTTGAAATTGATTAAGTATTCCAAACTTAAATGAATATGCTTGACAGCTTTTGAAAAACTGACCTTATCAAAAAACTAAAAATACCCAGGTGTACAAGTTCATGTCCTGAAATATTCATGAAGTTTAAAGTCTGTAGTACAAATACTTTCAAATTACATGTGTCACAAGCATAAAATTCCATATTCTTCAAAAACAAAGGCCCATAACTCTGTCAACTTTAACGAAGGTTTGATAGAAATACCCAGGTACACAAGTTCATGTCCTGAAAATATATTCATGAAGTTTAAAGTCTGTGGCACAAAAACTTTCAGAGTAACCTGCGTCACAAGCATAAAATTCCATGTTTTTCAAAAGCAAAGGCCCATAACTCTGTCAACTTTAATGGCAGTTCGATGAAAATACCCAGGTGCACAAGTTCATCAAGTCTGTAGTACAAATACTTTCAGAGTTATGCATGTCTC
>CM037785.1:29574354-29600464 GCA_021229015.1 Solen grandis | reverse complement strand
CCCCCCAAAATGTGAATGTTTTTTTCAAAAAATTGACACATTTATCTCGACCATGTGATAACCATGCAGACCCGTGTTACAATTGTTTCTCTGTCAACCCTGTGTTTCTAATTCACATCTTGACGCTGCCTTTTTCCCCCCATGTTTGTCTTTAAAGAGCTTATTTCAAAACTGTTTCCCTTGTCTTGTGTCCGGATAAAAAGTCAATCACTCTAAAAATGATTTCTTCCCGTAAGCCCGTTTTTTTGAAGAAGCCATACTATATCAGTTCTGGATAGGAGAGCTTGTCGGATGTCTCCCACGGACTTATCTACGCTACAAGATGAACCAAACCCCCAGGGATATCCGCTTTAAGGGTCGAAAGTTCAGACTGGATGACCAATGAGCGAGCGGGAACGTCATTTTGATATTTTGGGATACGAAGTTGATGTGATAACGATAAAGTGGCGGTTTTGTGACAAAAAAACACGTGGTGTCTAACAAGATGAATAGAAACTTATGCGATGTTTTACACACGTAAGAGGGTTTAGCTATCATCATTAATGATGTACAATGCTGTTGATGGGTCCCAATTCTCCCATAACCAATTTACCGTGGTTCGACATCAAAAAAAAAAGGCACGCAGCGTTTTTATTGATATCTTTTGGGGGAAAATATAAAAAAAACTCCGGGTCATCTTTTATGTTTTATTTCACATGGTGAACACTATAAATTTATGACACCCCCACCCCCTCCCTATTTTTTTCTATTTAGCACTTTTTGGTTACATCTTAAATTGTTAAGTGTCCAAGAATTGTAAGCTAAAAATTTGTTAGCTCATTGACCAAATGTGTTTTTTTTTACGATGAAGGGAGAAAAGAAAATCTTTGGTCATAATTAAATGTATGACATTTTTTTTTAAATTGGTAGTATGTAATATTGGCCACAATGCCTAAAAAATTGTCAAAATAATGATATATATGTTTTAAGTATATGTATAAAAATTATTTTTTTAGAGCACATAACAGTGCTCTTACATGTTCTGTATATTCCTACATATCTGCGTACAAAAAAGGTTGAAAATAACGGCATAAACATTTTAACTTAAATAGTACTGGAAAGAATAAAACAGCAAACTAATACATACAGTATTAATATATATTATCCGTGTGTCCCAAATTAAGTAACCTCTTTATCAAAAAACAAAACAAAAAAAAACAAAAAAAAACGGAGCAGTCGAAACTACAAACTATCTAAAGAGTTCTTGGAATTACATTTGGGGTTGTTAATTTAAACATTGGAATCGATGGATATATTGAAATAAATGCAGTTATACCCTGTAATGCTCTTATGATGTTGAAAAATAGCATCGTTCCCTTTCAATTAGATACCGCCTTTGTATTTAAGTAGTAACACAATGGAATTGGAATACTTTTAGGTAGATAAATAATTTTCTCCAGAAAAAAAAGCAACAACTCTTCCAGGAAATTTCGTAGTTAATAGTCGGTTTTTATTATGTGGGTTTGTAATATCTTTTGTTTCTTTAAATGTGTACAGTTAAAACGATAATTGCGGTTTCTCGATTAAAATTACAAATAAGGTAATGTTCTCGTTTGCTGGAGTGTTTAAATGGCAGATAACTGACTGGGACTTTCTATATCACAACGCTCTTAGAGAAATGTTGTAGAAATATAACTCATTTATGTCTTAGAACTTTACAAAATTGAATGTAATCTATACAGTTATGGCATATTCGATTAAAATAGAATTTGATCTTAGAGAGTGATGTTTTAAATTGTTGTTGTTGTTGTTGTTGTTGCTGCTGCTATATTTGAATAAAATTTTGCAAACATATTTCCTTCAGCAACCAAAGGAAACTGGACTATTTATTTAAGCTTGATTTTCGAACACCTACATAAAACTGCCAATCAGTTTCATTGTGCACAGCCAATCTGTTTTAACGGACACCTATATAAAACAGCCAATCTGTTTTAACGGACACCTATATAAAACAGGCCAATCTGTTTTAACGGACACCTGCTTGAAGCCGCTAATCTGTTTAAGCAGGAACAGTCAAATGTGTAAAATTGCATATTAAATATTTTCAAACTGAAGGCCTCCGTTTAGCAACCACCTGGTTTGATTTGATATTCCCTTGCCTGGTCACTTAGAACAGGTGTGAAATAAATGTTCATTTACAATGGATGCTCTCCTGGATTAATCGATAACCTTTTTCAAAACATGTGATTTTGGAGAAGTTGTTAGAATTTGATATAATAACAGTTTCTACGTTTGATTTCTTTTATTATTTGATTTTTTTTCTTTTTTGGGGGGGGGGGGATGTAAAGTTACATCTTTGTCATACATATAATATATGTACTCGTACGTGATATTTGGTAGTCGTTATCTTTGGCTTTATCGGTAGAGCTCTGAAAACCGAGTGTCGTCTGCTTTTTTTTTTTTTGTATTATTTTCATCTTCTATTGGCTCTAAAAATGCTATAGCTCGGGCATCGTCCTCGAATTTCCATTTTTACTACACGAAATATAATTACAGTTTCTAAGAAACATGTTTTACACCTCCCCTACTTCCCCTAACGAATTTTAAACTGTCAAAATACAAGTAAGAAAACGCAAACTGTTTTTTGTTGACGTCAGTGTGTCACTTAAAATGTTTCAAATTGAATCTTAAATTTATGGAAAATGCAGGACTCGAAAACAACAAGAAACAAAGAAAAGACACAAAACAATGTTTTATATATAAATGAGTGACGGCCTTTTAAACATGTTTTCTTATGGATATTATAATCACAACATACTGAGTTAAGATATATTAAAATATTACATGTTTTTTCACAAATCATTTCAACTTAGATTTTCCTGAAATCAATATTTGAAAAACTCAGAATTATTTGATCACAAAAAGATAAGACGTTTTGTATACATGAAAGTATAAGTTTTCTCTAACAGAACTTTGTTTTGTAACAAGAAATATCTTCGGCGACATGCTCAGTCTCTAACTGTATCGTAACAGCAAAGTATATGTTAATTGGAGTAGAATGATTTATTATTAAAGAGAATAAATAAATAATTCAAATTCAGTAATTAATGTTCAATAGAATGAAATCACACACACACACATCGCGCATCCATACTTGGTATTTTATCAGATATAATTAAGTGTTTCTCGACATCCCAAGTATTCGACGCTATGGCGAAAAGTAGTTTCTTCACCGGTGAGCTCACTTGTTACTTAGGTAACCAATCTCGTACCTTGAATTTGATTTAGCAAGAACAGACAAAGGGGCAACAGGATCAGGATGCAAAGCATGCTGGGAAACATCCATCTGCGTACAAACGTAACTCGATACGTATTTGCGCGTGGAATGTTTAACATACGAATTCAATCATCTGGTCCGATAATGAACCAATGTTCGTTCTGAATATTTCTCATTTCCCTTTTTTCTCTGCGATGCCGGCGGACCCTAGAGCCATTAAATATGCAGCTGAACTTTTGACCCGTTACATTCACGTGTATAATCTAATTCATTCGGTTTATCTTTTTTACACCGGCACCAAACAAGATAATTTGCCTCGAAGTCAATAATGAGAAATTAACGGTTGTTAGGAAAAAAACATGATGTTTGGTCAAGATAATCGATTCAGTTAGTTGAAATTGCGGGTTAAAAGATCGGTCAGTTTTTTCATGTTGTTCTTTATCTAGAGATACACTGATAATGAAGGAGACCATACTAATGATTCTTGAAGTGTTGGCAAAATGCAAGGGACAGTTTGTAAATATGCTTTGTTATGAATACCAAAAACGACACGCAGGAACCTTTCAACTTTCAACTCTACATCTACGTTGATTTGGACTAAGTTTTCACAACTTGATTAATCCCTCTCGACGGTTGATGGATAAGATCAGAACGCCGGGGATGACACGAAAAAATCATTGTATTTCTTTTTCCTTGTACATGTGTGTTATTCAGAAACCTATCTCTCAAAGGTGTTGAGTAGTTTGGTTATCATAGTAGAATATGGAGTATCGTTTCATAAAACATTGTAGGAAAGACTAGCTAGGGTGTTTAATTGCGTACATTAATCGGGTGATATCTTGAGAGTACTGGATACTTTTATTTCCTGGAAAAAAAATGCTAAAGATTAGATGTGGATTAAATGCTGAATAAGTATGAAATTGCCATTTCAGTTTATCAAAAACACCATGGGACAAATATAAACAGTTTGAGCCTTTATCTGTCATAAAATGAAGGTCCTTAAAGATAAATTTTTAGTAATTCAAGGTCATTGACATCTCAGTTTCAACTCTGATGTATTCAATGCGTATAGGCTGTCGGTGGGACTTGACTTGATTATTTGAGTTTACAGTCGCGCTGTCGATGGGACGTTAAAACCAATCGAACAAACAAACTGCGCGGAGAAATATTTGCGAACATTACTTTTGTCGTAAACTTGTAAATGATTCATCATTTGGTAAAATTCACGTAGCAAAAGCAGTAACAGCTTGGATGTTTAAAGACAAAACTCTACATTACCAAACAATACTAGTCGTATAACGATGATATATAGACAAGAGAGTGCACTATTTTATGTATTTGCGCGGAAGTACAAAATCGTGTGTTAGAAGGCCAACCATTGAAATGGTATTTGGGAGGACTATTTTTCCGTTTTTGTACGTTTCTGATAGAGATAATATATTTAGGTTGAGTGTACACTTTCTTTTGCAGCAATATCTTCTTCTAACTTAATGTTGGTTGGTCATATTCACAGATATGTTATAATTCTTTCTCATATAAAAGTCCGCCTACCTTATTAGTCTACGACATACTTAAATTATATTGGAATGCATGCCATTATAATTGTCTCCCTTAAAGATACTTACATATTTCATTCCCTAAGAATTATGGCTAGCCACTAAAGTAACTAATACTGTCAGTTTAAGCAATTTATTTAAATGTCTCTCTGCAACATGGTAAATTATAGCGTAGCCACTCTGTTGAGAAGAAATATTCTTTAACAGAAAACAATTTGTTATTTTTTATGGCCAGTCTACCGTCTGGACCAAACTTGATGATTCCAACGTTTATCGGGAGTGAGGGTTTTACAATAACATCAATAGACTAGCATAAACATGGGAATTCTCCCCACACACACATATGGCAATTTTCCTAGTTAGCACCCCCCCCCCCCCCTAAAACAGAGACACACACATGGCCTTTTCCATATTTAGCCCCCCCCCTCTAAAAAGACACACAAACATGGCAATTTTCATAGTTAACCCCCCCCCTTTAACAGACATACATACATGGCCCCCTAAAACAGAGACACACACATGGCAATTTTCATAGTTACCCCCCCCCTTTAACAGACACACATACATGGCAATTTTCATAGTTAGCCCCCCCCCCTTTACAGACACACATACATGGCAATTTTCATATTTAGCCCCCCCCCCCCCTTTACAGACACACATACATGGTAATTTTCATAGTCCCCCCCCCCCTTTACAGACACACATACATGGCAATTTTCATAGTTAGCCCCCCCCCTCTTTACAGACACACATACATGGCAATTTTCATAGTTAGTCATCCCCCCCTTTACAGACACACATACATGGCAATTTTCATAGTTAGCCCCCCCCCCTCTTTACAGACACACATACATATGGTAATTTTCATAGTTAGTCCCCCCCCCCCTTTACAGACACACATACATGGCAATTTTCATAGTTAGCCCCCCCCCCCCCTCTTTACAGACACACATACATGGCAATTTTCATAGTTAGTCACCCCCCCCCCTTTACAGACACACATACATGGCAATTTTCATAGTTAGTCCCCCTCCCCTTTACAGACACACATACATGACAATTTTTCATAGTTAGCCCTCCCCTCAACAGACACATACATGGCAATTTTTCATAGTTAGCCCTCCCCTTAACAGACACACACACAAGGCAGTTTTTCATAGTTAGGCCTCCCCCTAACAGACACACACACATGGCAATTTTTCATAGTTAGCCCTCCCCTTAACAGACACACACATGGCAATTTTTCATAGTTAGCCCTCCCCTTAACAGACACACACATGGCAATTTTTCATAGTTAGCCCTCCCCTTAACAGACACACACATGGCAATTTTTCATAGTTAGCCCTCCCCTTTACAGACACACATACATGGCAATTTTTCATAGTTAGCCCTCCCCTTAACAGACACACACATGGCAATTTTTCATAGTTAGTCCTCCCCTTAACAGACACACACACATGGCAATTTTTCATAGTTAGCCCTCCCCTTAACAGACACACACACATGGCAATTTTTCATAGTTAGCCCTTCCCCTAACAGACACACACACATGGCAATTTTTCATAGTTAGCCCTCCCCTTTACAGACACACATACATGGCAATTTTTCATAGTTAGCCCTCCCCTTAACAGACACACACACAATTCAGACATGCATAGATTTTTACATCTACATTTTATCGAGGTAAATGCTCTGTAGAATATACAGCCTATTATAATGCGTGTTCAGAGATTGAAGGTTGTTTTTGTTCTTTTCCTCTCCATAGCAACGAAACCATATAACCTGTCACTTGGGAGAAATATTTCTACTGTGAACTTGTCTCGAAAAAAGTCGGCATTTAATGCAATGTATGTAAGTTTGATTGTTTGTTGAAACCTTTTAAAAGATAAATCGGCTCACCTTATTCATTTGCATGAAATGTGATTTGTATGCAATGGGAATCATTGATAAATAGATGGCTTTGTCAGTGTGGATGTAATAGAAACACACGCACACACACACGCACATTCGACAACAGAAATATCTCCTAGATAGAAAACTTATACAATCAATGTTAGAATTGTATTCCACAACAAAACAGTTTGAAAGCTTATCTATTGAAAAAAAATTTCAGCTGAAAAAAATGTTTTTCCTTTTTCTTTTTTTTTATTGTAATGGCTAGCAATGCTCTTGTTTCTTTTACGTGCCCGATGTATAACACCGATACACGGTAGACAAGTTCCTGGGTAGAACCAGTACTGATTACTCCGAGTTACCATAGCGACTGCAAGGCAAGGGTGCATCTGATGCCAATTTTATACGTCTTTGGTTTAGAGGAAGTGCCCCGGCTTCCAGCAGCACAGATATCGGAAATCTGAGTATTCAACGTTTTAAGGTAAAGTCCCTGTAATGATTTCGCTACATTTCGGACCTCATGGCCTTTCACGGAGATAACCAAGGTTTCCAACTAGTAGAGGTTAATTGGGACAAGACGTAGAGGAACCATTACAGAGACTTTACTTTAATTTCTTCTAATAAATCAAACAATCATCTTTATCAACATCAAACTAATTATTTTATTCAATAAAGAAAAATGGTTAAAAAAAACATTATGATAAAAAAGAAAAAAACATTTTGAAATCTAAAATAAAAAGAAATCTAATATATATTCATTTACAAAAATGAACAACAAACAAGTTTGAAATCTAATCTGGAGGTAGCATTGCATCACCTCAGAACGGAAATAAAATTTAAATGACTTATTTGTACGTACCGTTTTTACTTGTCTTTTGTTTAATTTTCAGTAAGCGATTAACAAAGGAGATTGTTTTTCTTGAACATCGTGCCTGTTTTGAGGTTTGTTCCTAGTCCTTGTTCTAATATACAGCAGGAAAATACTCTGAGTTTTTCGAACCTTGCGATTACTCTAACATTTAATTCCTCCATCAGTCCTCGGAAGGTCGAGATTTCAATTCATTCTGTCTTAATCGACCGATGTAATGTTATGAACTTTACCCCCATGAGGATATTATTTATTTTTTTACTAGAAGCTCGAAAAATTCCTTCTAGCCGCTTACCTTTACAGTTGCGTAATTAACCCTTACCCAGGCTCTCAACCGCGCCTTATACCCTTCCCCTATGGTGCATGCACGTGCACACTCCATTCACGAGGAACTTCTCTAACCGATAACTTCATAAAGTTACATAGGCAATGGAATATCGAACACAATCGAAACTATTCGGCCATATCTGGCGGAACTTGGATATTTCGTAGAAATGGGCGAGATGTTCCGAATGTATCGAACAGTGTTTGCTAAAGCGAGGTGATTGCTTGAAGGATGTTAAGAAGAGTGTAATAAAGTAGAAGTTTTTAAATCAGACCCTTAAAACAGGATAGCTGTTTAATAAAGTTTTAAATACATTTTAAAGAAATATTTTACAGGATTTTATTCAGCAAGTAAGTTTTATATTTCAAGTATGTCTCAGTTCAACCATTAAAACAACAGGAAGAGAAAACCTGGTTTAATGCCATAAAACCTCCTGATTGAGTTCGTTAAGTACATCATTTAATGGCACTTAAACGACTTAGAGACACGATCTTCCAGCATGTACAGCAGAAATAGGTCAAGTTTAAATCTTATTTAAGGATTAACCTACTATTTTTCTCAACACTTTTTGTCATGGATATGACATTGAAAACCGATTACAAACATTTTAATCGCCTTATCTTCCATTAAATTGGGAATAAACATTTCATGTTCAGTTTTATTCTAGTTAATGACTCTGAACTGTTTAAATAATGTTGATGTTTTACATTTGCCATTACAATTAGTTCCATGTAGTTAAGCTGATTTGAATTAAGATTAAACTGATCTTGAATTTCCATCTAATTGCATTTCATTACACATAATTTGATTTGTTTTTGCATTTAATTTACAATATAAAGAGTTACCACACGTGCCAAGGGCAATACATTTCGATATGTTTTGAATTGTTGATCTAGTACTGAAATTAAATTAAAAGGAGGGATATGATCAAACATAGTATAACCCTAATGGCCGAGTCATTGGAGTCCGCCGTAGCTTCGATCCTTTAACTTCGAAATACCAAAGTCGATTTAAATAAATTCCCCTTCCATTCGTGTATTTAATTAACATGTTTTCTGATGAAAAAATCGATTTTTATATGTAATTTCATTTGCTTGAGCTATCCAAGTTTGGAAAACCTAAGTTTATTTTTAGCATTTCGTTAATAAATTAAGTAAGACTTTTTGATTGGCTGTTGATGCCGTTTGAACGGGCACTTGCTCTGTCGCATGGCGACATGCTGTAAATAATTGAAAATGTGTTTGGTCGTTGAAATAAAAGCAATGTTTGAATTTATCGCCTGTGATTATTATCTGTCCTTTGCCTTATGAGTCTAAATGAGCGTAGTTATGGTACATAAAAAAAAAATTATATCTAAAAGGAGACAAATTCTGGTTTCCCAAATGTAACACCGCACCATTTTCTTTACTTGTTTATTTATTTGAATATGTTACAATCGAGCAGACGTATGTTTCTCGATTATATTAAGTATGGTCCTATTTAAATTTTGGTTTCGACAAATACAAGTAGCAAAATATCAAATAAACGTAAGGAAAATCAGGAATCAAAAGAGTATGAAAAACAAAAGCTCAAACGTCAATTTTGCGTGGCTGGGTTACGACGATGAATACAGTGTGATGTTCTTTACAGTCTGCCTTGCAGGAAATTTGAGACTTTGGGTAGATTTATTCAGGGTACCATACTGACAACTTTAAAATTGAGGACATAAAATTCAAAATGAATTAACATTGCACATAAGAAATAAACAATCACAATGTGAGGTCTTATAATAAATTAAGTTGACCAGTCAGTGCAGAGACTGATTTTATATGGACTGTTAAAGTTAACGATGGACATTGTGTGTTCAACAATGTTGAAAATGAAACAACTTAAGATTTTTAGTACAAAAGCAGTTACACTGTGACATTGTTAATGTACCCATAGTCCTGATATGCAGTCTAAGATGCCCATGGTGTTCTTTAATAAAAGTTGAAACAGTTTAATGAAAGAAAAAAAGTTATTTACATATTTAATCGTTATCTTTTATTCAAATATTTTTATCATTATTATATGAATGTGTATCCCTCAATATATACATGGTATACAACAGGTGCATAACTGTTAAGTGATGTTTAAGATATTGTACTACAGGGTTTATCTCAAAAAAGTTTGGTCCAGTTCAAATTAGGTCAGGTCTAGTCAATTCTCTGAGCTACTGGGCCACTGGTCCAGTGATTGAAAAAGTTAATGTTGAACCATATATATATATATTGCTCATGCTTTGCGCTCAGCATGTTAAGGTCGTTTTACCCTAAAAATCAGCAACAACAATAAAAAATGCATTTTATATGATCTGCATATAATTATCAGCCTAAAAAAAATTAAGTGTGTTTTCCTGATATTGCAAAATATTTTCACTGTACAGTAACATAATGAATTATTTTAAAACAACAGTTAATAGAAAATAATCTACTGACTTCTAAAGTCAAGAGATATTTTATCTTTAGACGTGTGTTTGAATTCAATTTGATCAGCATAAGGAAGTTATTTTGTCTTTTCTCTATTTAAGGTATATTTGTATCCTTTCAGGATTTAATTGAAAATAACAGACTGCACTGTTTACTCCAATTTGTTAAATATTTCCTCGTACGAAACAATAAAGAGATGGGAAGATGTAGAAATATGAAATAGACTCCCATTTTATAGCATATATGCGTGTTTCTAGATTGAGATTTCCGTATAAGTTATTGTTTTCATTATTTTTGGGGCGGAAATTTAAAATTAAATTTACATTTTTAAACATTTCATGATGCGGTTATATGGAACATACTTTTTGCAGAGGATGCACCATACATTTTTATCTCCATTAGGAAATCTGGCATATTTTCTTGACTTTTGAAAACCTTCTCAGGCCAGACTGTTTTATCTTATGCCGACTACTGTATGTCATGTTTAACGTCCGCGTGCGCCTAGGTTTTGGTTGCGAAAAACAACAGCATTTATTGCTGTGTATTCTTTACCAGTCGAGACGACTTGTTCCGACATTATCGCGAAATAAGTTTCCTAATTTGTGACAGTACTAGTACTCAAGTTTTACTGAAGTAACTATAATGTGACATCTTTATTTAGTGACATATTTAATTGTAAATGCAATATGTTTAGTTTGTTGTTGTTGTTGTTTTTTATACCTTTTTTATTTCATAGACTAGGTAGGTTAGCTTAGTTTCATTAAAATGGTTGACGCTAAACATAAAATAAAACAGCATGGCCTTAGCTTATTTAGTTTTCGCTTCTTTTTGTGTGCCTCTCTAATTACTGTAGAAATCTACATCGCTTCTCTCGTGTATCGACCACTTAGGGGCCTATCGAAACATTTGCTCTCAAGATATATATGGTGATACATTGGGAAATAAAATTGAAATCATGCTATCGCACGCTGCTATCGATAATTGTATCGGTTTTATTTAGCGGTGGCACTCCACTCAAGCTAATTAGATAAAACAAAATAAAAGTACATCTTGTGTGAGGAGAGTCTGTGAACAAATTAACAATTTAAAACTCTGAGGTCTTGGTCTATAAAATGCTGGTCTAGTTTCACCGTTGAACTTTGTGCCATTTTTACACCGGGGGCTTAGCCACAGTCTTATGGAGCGGGATATAAAAAACGGGCATTGTGGATTTAAATAATTACCGCAGCCGTTTTAGCTGTACTGTATCACTCCGCGCTCTGTAGCGTATCAATGCAATGGCTTGATGTAAATAAGGTTCACTAGTGTAGTAACTGAAGTAAGGTCATTGCTACTTAAGTAAGAAATTCATTACCATCACTCCAAACCATAATGAAACAAATCAAAGCGCGCGAGGCACTGAGAGACTACCGGCGGGGCTATCATGAAATAAAGAGCAAGTTCTGCTGACTTACTAGTAACTAGAGTTAAAGGAAAATGTGTCGAGATTTTGGTGTCTTATGATTTTTGCCTCTACCGACTCAAACCCTGATGAAACGCTGGGTCAAATTAAAACTATAGCTATTTTATGTAAATCCAACAGACAGTCCCTCAGTGCCTTGGCTGCTTTGATTATTAACTTTCGTAATGAAGGCCAACAAGTTAAATCTCTGATATCTTGGTCAATAAAAAGTCGCTCTAATATCTTCCATTGAGCTTTGCAACATACCAGTACTAAAATCACGGAATCCGGTTATTTTACGTGTTTACGCCGTTGGATTAGAGTAGCGGCCCTTTAGTATTTTAGGAAAAATGCGTGATATTGTGAACAACCCATTCACCCGCAATACGTTTTGATCTTAACCAAAGTTAGAGACACTATCTGGAGCTATAATCTCTTGGCCAAGTCTGATTATAGCTGACAACGCATCGGGCAGTCAGGTTGTAAATAAGGACACTTTTTTCTCCTTAAGTCGTAGAAATGATCAAATCAAGAATAATGATTAATATTCATGAAAACGAAGTTTTGCCAGCTAAAAATCCCTCGGTAAATATACAGAAGAAATAACGGAATACATACCGTGGGTTTTTGAAGATGCAATTGACCTAAAAACTGACCTTCAATTTGTTGCTCTTTAAATTGTCTATGCATGACGCCATTTTGGCTCCTGGCGTTTGATTGATGATTGTACTTTTCAAGGCATGTCCATTTCTGGAATTCGATTTCAATCGGTGGATGCTTTGGAATTGTAGCCCCCCTTTGGTCTCTAATTTATAAATATTGGCAGTATCCTGTCTCCGATACTTTATTTCGCCGATATTGCTAATTACTTGATTAGCAATCTCGTGCAAAATTATAAGGAAATTAATCAATGTAAATTGATTTTCATTTGTTAAAGGTATGCTGTACCAGCATAGCGCTATCTACTTTAGCTCTTTCCAATCTTATTATGAAAAACAAATACTGTTAAATAGTTATTATAATCTTCTTTGACATTAAATTTCGTTGATTATATACCTAAGGGTATTTCGTGGGTGCATTTATTCGTGGATCTTTGTTTTGAAAATGTGAAGTCTATATAAGAGACAAGTTTTCGTGGGAATTAATATTTGTTGATAAAACCCTCGACGAAAATTAGTCTCCCACGAAAATTAATGATTTCAGAGTACTGCTCTGGCTCGAATTGCGCGAATTAAAAACAGAGATAAGTAATAATAAGATACTAAGGGACTCATATTATCTTTCTTGTTTCTAAAATAAAAATACCCAAATACTTAACATTTTCTTAATAAATATCTATTAAGGTAAGTATATATGTAAACTTATTCATCTAATTGAATATTTAGTTGAGCTGAAATGGTGAAATGCGCTTTTACTTAATTTATATATTACTTAGCGTGAAGTATTGTAGGCGGAATTCGAGCCAGTAATTGGTTTCCTTCCGGTGTTTTCGCCGGAGGGGACTATAGGTTAGCCCTCCGTTCGTCAGTGTGTCTGTTCGTCTGGCTGTCCCACGAAAACATAAAAACCGTGTAAGTTAAATTGATGAAACTTGGTATTTGAAAAGATGGCAGTATTGAGATTATGCTAGAGTAACGAAAATTGTCAAAAAATTGCTAACGGAAATACCGGTTGTCAAAATACGGTTGTAACAGATTGGCCTTTGAAAATACAAAAAAAAAAAAAAAAAAAAAAAAAAAAAAAAAATAACTTTCGCCGATTTCGTGGAGGGTTTTATCCACGAATATTAATCCCCACGAAATTTGTCCCTTATATAGACCTCATGTTTTCTAGAACACAGATACCCACAAAGTTCCCTTAGGTTCATAATCGACGAAATTTAATGTCAACGAAACTTAATGATTAATTTTTAAAGTATCGTAATTGGGGCCTGATGAAGTTCTCTCCCCAATGCAGGATAACATACAATCGCGCCAAGCTACTAAAACGAAATTTAAAAAAAAAGGAAAGAAAATTATCCTAGACTGTCCCGTAATACTCTCTATATCGCAATGTAATCTTATTTCCAGTAAACCTTGTCAACGAAATACATTTAGCTGCCGGTAGATATGGGTATAAGGATGTAAGAATCTGTAATGAAAATTGAAAGATACCCTTGGAGTTCAGAGAAGATTTGTTTGAGGATTTAGCACTACAGCTCGGGGTAAAAATAGAAGTAAAGGCCGCAAGTTCAGGTTGTGATAAATCGGCTCTGTGCAGCGGTGATGTGTAATGCAAATTTGATGAAAATAGCTTTAGTTTTATTGTTACTCGGGGGTGTCTCTTTTTAGCAGTTGGATAAATCGTTGTTGTTTTTTTGTTGTTGTTTTTCTCTTCTGTGCTTTATAAATTGTCACATAGAATTGAATTTTTTTGAAGGCATTGTATGTTCGTATTTATTTGATTTTATTTCAGAATTTGCTTCCAGAAATAAATATTTTAAAACTTCTTTTATCTTCTTGTAAAGTGGTATTTTTCATGTTAGATGTAGTTAAAAGGGACCACGGCTTTCATTATTTGGGCAATTGTTCTAATTACCGTAAAATCTCGTAAAAACTTATTTATTTACATCGATCGGGAAACAATGTCTAACAAGTTTACTAATCCCTGTCAACGGTACCTGTGTTTGACAATTCAATTGTGCTGGGAAGGCAAGGAAAAATCCTTGCCCTCAACTTTGTTTGAATCCGCAACCTTTGGACCTGCAGTAATTTACATAATCGCTGGACCACGTCACATTGTATTTTAAGTAAAATTGCTTTGTATTATTATGTTGTTGTTCTGGTTTTTTTTTATTTTATTATTCTTTATTAATTGCTTAAATTAAATCTTTAATAACCGGAATCCGGAGGTCGTGGGTTCGATCTCCGGCTTCGTTATACCAAAGTCATAAAAATAGGTACTGGTATAGCTCCCTTGCTAGGCATTTAGCATTATGGGTAGTTCCAGGACTGGTTGGCCCGGTGTTGGGATAATGTAGTATAATGCCACGTGTCTACGGCGTGACACTGCAGTGTGGCAGCACTATATTTGTCTCAAGTAGGCATAGTCTCCAAATGACTGAAATACTGTTGGCTGGACGTTACACCCAACAAGCAAACAAACATGAAAAAATAGATAAAATTGTTGCTACTGATAGAGAGAAAAAATAACATTAAGATGACCTTGATGTCAAAGTTTCGAAAATAAAAAGACCGGAACTCTGTCGTTTAAAGGATATAAAAGAGGGTTACCGAATCTGCACATGTGTTATTAGTCCTTTAAAAGTGATTAGCGCGACAAAACGCCCCGTTAACGTCAACATGTTTTATTTCATTTCACGATAAAAGATTGAATTAGGTTTTAGTATTTTAGAATTATTTTTTTTTAAATTCCGGTCGTGTTGTTCGTTGCATGCTCTTTTTTTTTTTTCTATCGAAATATGTAATTAATTCGTTGTAATATTTGCTCAAATTAATCAATTTTTTTCTTTGGCTTAGCCTTGCACTTTTATTTTCATTTTCATCCGGTAGTATTTCTAACTGAAAACATCCGAGGAACCTCCGAATTGATATAAAATTAGGTTAAAATGTTTGGTTTTGCAACGTTTTTTACTCTTTATTATCTTATTAGTCATTTATAGTTAATTAGTTTTAGCAAACTCGATGTATTTTTTACATAAATCAGCTTCATTTTTGTGGCGCGGAACCCGGATGTAATACAGTTGACACACTGCTTAATGCGGTCTTTTATTGCTGTTAAATTTCCTAATATTTCTGTTAAATTCTGCATCAAATAACGGACTTAAAACAGAGATGTTATTTAGAACCGGCAATTCGTAATACTCCGCAAATCTCTGGATTCCACAGTTTCATAAAGCTTCAATTTTAACTTCTCGGCCATGTCTGGCGGTACTCGGATACAATGCTCACGTATTGACTAACAACGCAATGGTCCAAATAACGTTCTGAAATGTTCACTTAATGAAATGGAGAGTGCATCACCTATCATTTTATCACATTTTTATGTTTTCACGATTGAACGAGACAGTTTGTTTGCAATTGTACAACAACTGTTGTAGCATATTTATTTACTTCCTGCATCTTTATCTCTATTTTTACCTCCATATTGAAAATTGTCCGTCAAAATGGCGATCGGAGTCTATCTATCTTCGTTCATAACGACCGAGGTGTTCCGATTGTGATAGAGTTACTGTGGTGTGATAGCTTGGTATAACAGACTTCGTGTGCGAGAAAACTTGTTTACACACATGGCGAGAGAGATTCAGAATGACTTGAAATTTGTCAAAAAATCTTGAATATTTAATTGAAGAAAAATAGTTCCAACGAGTCGCTGTATTACATCAGTACTGATTTCTGATGACGTCAGACTGTTAGAACCCGCAGCCGCGTATTGTAACAGGAAATAAAACTTCTCACTGTCTCGTCTAAATATCTGTATAATTATCAACACTAGTTAACGCAGTAAATATTTTAGTTGTGTGTGACGAAGTCTCTCACACCTAAAGTATCTATTTTCTCAGCATTCGATTCTCTTCTTTGAAAACCTAAGAACCTCTAAATTTTCTAAAAATGATCGAACGATTAAACATAACATGTAAGTGTTGAACACAATTTTGTATCAAAAATAGATATTCACGGGACTCACTAATTGTCAATAGCATAAAAAGCACAAAAGATTTAATTTCTCTTTGATGTTGCATAACTACCACCTGACCATGCGGAGGAATATAGTTTTTTTATGCAAAGGTAGCTCATAAATAATTTTGGATAGTGAATAATGCATGTTTCGGTCATTTTATGGCGTTACAATAACCCTTATTTATAGTTTGAAAAACGATACAAATCCGTGTAACATACTAATAGTCACTTCACACTATCGTACTCAGATATAACCAGGGGTTATTTGTTACACTATAAAATGATCAAAAACCTGTATATGTAATATCCAAAATTATCCGAAAATAGTTAAAAGACTGTGCTGTCACAAGATACAAGCACTCGGCAATTGATAGTCCTAAATTGCCTATTAGGAAAATCATTTTATATTGTAGACATGTTTAGCTCCGTTCTTCTTAAAAATGTTATTCCAACTTTGCTAAGCACCAATTCTATACTCAACCAAAAATACATTATCCACTCCTTAATAATATAATAATGATAAAAATTTTATTTATAGAAGGTAGCTCAGTAAGTTTACAAACATTGTAAGTATAACTTATTTGCACGGGCCTTCTGAAATAAAACATCAATGTTCTAAACAATGATGATAAAAGAAAATATAACAACAAACACAATAGAAACTAGAAGTCGTTTGTTTAAGATACAAACGAAGCGGCTTTCCGTTTGCTTATTTCAAAGGTATTAAATATATAAGTTAATACAAAAAATGGAATAATGATGCATAATAATGTATGATTTAATACGTAAATCATCTTTTTTTTTAATTTTTTCTTACGTTATTCATGATTTAATTTTTTTTTATTCTTTATTTAATATCTTTTTCTTTGTAAGCATATGACTTAACATGTATTCATTGCAATTTGATCCACAATTGAAATTGTAAAAAAGAAACAAAAACAACTTTAAAATCGATTACTTTCAACCTTTAAATTGATTGAGTTTTACATTTGCAAAATAAGATGGAAACAAACACATAGATGTAAGCAAAATAATGAAAATAATTTCTTATTTCTATGTAATTAACGTTATAAAAGTCTTGGAACTTTCAACTATTCATTTGCTTTGTATATTTGCTTATTTTTACAGATTTAGAAAAAGAAACCGTTAAACATTTAGAAAACATAAAAAATCGATGGGAAGATATACATGTATTTGTCATTTTCTTCAGGTTTGCAGAAAGCCGTGATAGCAAATGCAATAAGATATCCGTAAAGGTTTTCTGGCTCTACTATAATTATACTAATTCATCGTAACTGCGATTCATTTACTCAAAAACGTATCACAATTCACTATTCAACGCAGGCATTCATTCCTGCAAAAGAACAATCAGATCTTGCTCATCCAACCTAATGACCACTTACATTTCTTTCTGAAAATTAATTGATTTCCATGAATTAGCCCTTTTACGAAAAACATGAATAAGTCATATTTGATAACGTAATCACTTGAAATTTTCTGGACTTTTTGCGCATGTTAAGGTACGGCATTATTACTTATTTAAAGTTAAATATAAACAATCGTTTGATCTTTTTAATATATTTTGCTTACACATCAATGTTGTCATAAACAAGTTACACAACATAAATTCTTTAAGTTATGCTTAAGATTGGCATCAATACTCATGACGCTGGAGCGCGAATACGTATTGAAATGAATGATTTTTATATTTTATCGACGTCAAAATCAAGTGACTAAAGAAAAGTATCTTTTTTTGCAAGAACATGTTCAGCTAACGTTCTATTAATCAAGAAAAAAAAAGTATCTTTAAGAATGCGAACTGGTTTGTTTTCACATTTTCAAGTAGGCATTCCAACAAACATGAATAACTGCCATGTTTGATGACGTAATCACTTGAAATTTTCAAGACCATATGAACGTACTAAGTTTCGACATTTTTGAAAAGTTAATGTTCATTGGTCTAATTGGCGATTTTATATGATTTTTCAAAATGATTCTTGCTTAAGTGTGCATGACGTCATAATCACGTGACAAAACAAACATTTCTTGCTGTATGCATCACTTCAATTTTAACTCTATCAATTCTGAAGATATAATTAAGATTGACTTTAAATTCATGATACCAGAGCGAAAGATATCTTTAAAAAGATTTTTTTTTTGTCTTTTTGATGACGTCATAACCACGTGACTAAAGAGAAAATCATTCAGAAAATAGAATGTAAACTTCTATGCCGATATGATGTCCAATTTTCATGCTTGTAACGCATCAGGGGGCTTTGTAACATTTAAATTTAATTTTTGACTAAAGTTCGAAACTCGGTATTGCCATGAAATCTTAATCTTTTCGAATTTGGAAATTTAAATGCAAGGTAAACATCTACATCCTAAAATACATCTTCTGTAAAAATATCAAGATAATCGGACCAATAATGAAGGCTCTAGAGCGCGAACAAACTTTTGAAGCTGACGTCAAATCTGACGTCATATGACGCCAATGAAAATTGAAAATGATTGAATGTATAAAAAGATACTTTTTTATCGCTGCAATTTCAATTTCATTAAAATTGACTCAAAATGTATGATGCCAGAGCGAGAGAAATCTTTGAAAAAATAGGATTTTGTCCATTAAATGACGTCATAACCACGTGACTTAAAAGGAAATCTTTCAGAGAAAAGAAAGTAGACCTCTGGGCCAATAAGCTGTCCAATTTTCATGCTTCTATCTCATCAGTAGCCTTTGTAACATTAAATAATAGTTTTAGGACAAAAGTTCGAAACTCGGTTTTGCCATAAATTCTTAAATTTGTCGAATTTAAAAATTTGAAAGATAAGGTGCACATCTACATCATAACTTACATCTTCTGTGAAAATATCAAGATAAAATATCAAAAAATAAAGGCTCTAGAGCGCGAACAAACTTTTGAAGCTGACGTCAAATCTGACGTCAATTGACGTCATTGAAAATTAAAAATTATTGAATTTAAAAATTTATACTTTTTTGTCGAGGCAATTTAATTTTCATGTTGCTTAGACACTGACAACTTACCAAAATTAACTCTTAGATTTGGTTGGAAAAAAAGGAATAATAATAATAATAAGAATAAACATAACAAACCCTATACGTTTTCCGCAGGTTTGCGGAAAGCCGTAACAAGTATTAAGTTCTTAATAGAAATGACTGCATATTTATGCAGACAATGATGGTAATGATGAAAATGATGTAAAAAGTGATGATGAGGATAGAAGAGGAATTGTCTTCTTACATATCATTGAAAATATTTCAGATCTCTGAGCAGAAACCCAAAATTAACATCAAGAACAAGAATCAATGCGTAATATGTGATACATTAATAGCAAACGTACAATTCATTTGGATGTTTTACACATATATCCACAATACATTATACCACGTCGTTCGATGATGTCCATGCTCTTATTATTATGTTTGTACTAAAACTCACAATTGTATTATCGTAAGGTACTGAATCTTTAACCCTTTCCCTCATAGAGGAAACCATGAAAAGACCTATGCGAGCAACATAAAACCAGATCAGCCTGCGAGTAACTCGCAGGCTGATCAGGTTTTATGCTGTTCGCTGCTCCTCAGTGGTCTGGAAATGAGGACTTTATAATTAAATTTGGTAAGGTTTAACTGTGGTTTTCTGCAGATCATGCTTTATGTGGTACCTACTGAGTTCATCAAAATGAGTATATATGAGGGAAAGGGTTAAAACATTCATTTCCGGTTTATCATATTAAGGTCAAGACCAAAATGCCCCAAAACAAAATTCACAAATGATAGTCTCAACTTTGATCTAACATTTTGAATGGGAAATACAATTCTAAATTTTACAATTCAAATTGTGAATATAAATGTTTTAAAAAGTATTTTTTATAGCAATATGTTGTTGTTGTTGTTGTTGTTGTTGTTGTTTTTGAATTACGTAACTCAGATCATAGAATTTTAGATATTTGCATTAATTGAAAAGTTTTTGTATTAAAAACGATTTTTGAATTTCAAAAAGTACAGAGGTTATGGCCATTTCTATTTCGATACAAATTGTGAACAAGCAATTTTACAATGATACATGGAGTGTGGTGCATAGCAGATCATCAGTAGTATATATCGTTAGATACGTTTTGAAAAGAGTCGTATATGGTTTTATTACACCTGAGTTCATTTCTGTGTGTGTATTTGTGTTAAAGTGTTCTAACAAAAACTTGTATTACCGCAATTCCTCAAAATTCACGGTGGGTTTAATAAGGTATGTTCAGTACAAATTGTATTGACTTAGTAATAAAGAGCGAATATCTGATTTGGTAAAGTTAATGTATGATTAGTCGATTACCTGTTACACCAAAGGTCGACAGATTAGGACTGATATATAATATACATGTAGATGCTTTCTCTTTGATGTCTTTTGACCTAGTTTCTTTATTGCATTATAATGGAATTACATAGCGTAAGCCGGTTGCACCAGGACAAAGAGATACAACGGCTTCAGACCGTACTAGTTTCATTTTACGGTAAAGTCCCTGTAATGGTTCCGCTACGTCTTTGACCACTTACCTCTACCAAGATAACCAAGGTACCATAATGAAACATAAGGAAACCTCGGTTATCTCCGTGAAAGGCCATGAGGTCCGAAATGTAGTTGAACCATTGCAGGGACTTTACCTTAAGTGCAAAAAATCGTCATAAACTCTCTTTTACTCATGTTCTATACTTAAGCTCCTTGTGAGAGATGAACGACCCCGGCGTAAATCCCTTGATCAATGGGATAAACCTGCCAGTCATTTACTGTATCGCCTAGACCGCCGTCTCTGTTGGCTGCAATAGCCTTGTTAGTTGCATTGATTCAAGGTCAGCTAAGATGTGTGTTTGAATATGATCCTCAGTGGTTTGAGCCGTGATCTTGTACTAATGAGCATCGTTACTTATAAAGACAAGGTTGGTCTGAAATGGAAAACCTTTTATTGGATTGCAAACGACTGGACCGTATTCTTTTATGGATTTTGGATGACGGCAATTAAAGTTGTTTTTCTGGGTTGTAGAAATTTCATATATTGATTGTCGGTTCAGAGAGATATAGAGAACAGTAGCACAGTGTGAAAGAGGTGTTTCATTTATATATCAAATCTTACCGCTAAATTAGGTTTGCTGCTTTATACAGTTGCCTGTTAATACAGGTAATGACTAAGATAGGTGGCCGCTAATATAAATGACTGCAAATACAGGTCACTGCTTATACAAGTAGCCACTTAAACAGTTAGCCGCTAAAACAGATGCATATATAGTTGGTCGATAATGTAGTCGGCCGCTAATACAGATGGACGTTTATTCTAGTGACCGCTTGTTCACTTGTCCTCTTAAACACTTGGACGCTAATTTATATAATAGGCCGCCCATACAAGTGGTAACTTATCGTTGATCTATTAACTTGACCGCTAAAACATTTAGAAGCTAATATAGGCGGACCATAATATAGATGGACATTGAGACATTTAGAAGCTAATATAGGCGGACCATAATATAAATGGACATTGACACATTTAGAAGCTAATATAGGCGGACCATAATATAGATGAACATTGAGACATTTAAAAGCTAATATAGGCGGACCATAATATAAATGAACATTAAGGCATTTAGAAGCTAATATAGGCGGACCATAATATAGATGAACATTAAGGCATTTAGAAGCTAATATAGGCGGACCATAATATAGATGAACATTAAGGCATTTAGAAGCTAATACAAATTGGTTGGTTAACCCCCCAAATCTAATCATCTGCGTCTACTCTTGTTTGACGATTTTTTCTCTATAAACCCTTTTTCCATCTCCATTAGCCTTACTAAAAGCTAAGTAATTCTTAAATACTTAGTAACGTATTGCATCATTCTTGTTCCCGTATCAAAAATACCAAAACACAGTTGAATTCGTATTAACGGTTACCTGCATTAAGCGGACAACCTGCATTTCGATGACTGTGTACTTGTATTATTTAAGATTTTTAAGTACAGTCATCCCTCGATATATCGGCATTCGATACAATGGCAAAATCGGGTTCCGGCACTAAAAGTCATGTGACGGAGTTAATAATCTCTTAACAACAGCAAATTGGCTTCCGGTATCGGCAGCAATTCTCGATACATCGGCGAAATCGAGATTTACAAACACTGCCTGTGTATCAAAGGTTTACTGTATTTTAACTTAGCGCTAAGTATTGTTTGTGGAATTCGAGCAGCAGCTAACCCAAAGGAGTATACATGCAGCTATCTACTTGTCCGACATGTTTGCGTGACATTATTTTCAATTCTACCGCTACTGAACAGCTGATTTGTATCGGTTTATATATAAAAGAGGCCTATACATATAGCATCAGAGATCAGAGCTTCCGTGTTTCTCGATATTAAATCTGAAGCGGACGAATAGCGTCCTTATATTAAGGAGCTCATTTCCGATCCACAAAGAGATGCTGTTTGGTTTGTGATTGTGGAATTCGTTATTTTTGATTCAGTAGAAAAGACTTGTTTACGGAGTCCATAAATCATCACACATTTTTTTCCATTTGTACAACACGTTTGTCTTATTTTGCCGAGTGGTGGAGCGTCCTAATCGTGAGCATGAGTCGTGGGCTACATCCCCGACCGCGACGTACCAACATAACAAAGTCGTAAAATATGAAATGGTTTAGCTGCCTTGCATGGCGCTCAGCGTATAAGGGTAGTTCCAAGACTGATTGACAGGGTGTGGTATCATGCCACATGTCTACGTCGTGATACTGCAGTGTGACAGCACTATATCGGTCTCAAGCAGATTTAGTCTCCAAATGACTGAAATACTGTTGATGGAACGTTAATCACAACAAACAAACACATAGAAATAAACAAACCCATCTCTGACCTCATTACACAACGGGTTCGCTTAAAAGTGATACGTTTCTATTTGGAAAGATGGCGTAAATCAGAGAACTGTTATGTTTATGTATGGGATAGGAAATGAATCCTTAAATGATTGATGTTTTTGTTTCGGATATTGTTTCTATGCTTTATAATTAAAGATCCACCTTGGATTTACGAACTTCTTTACCGACCGGTCATGACTTGAAATTAATTTAATCTCCTTTTCAAGTTGTATTTTATTATTCATCGAATTTTAAGAAAATAGTTATTTCATGTTTTTGAGTTATGACCCTTAGAATTTCTCTACATATGGGATATATATAGTTCGGTTTTAAAGATATGTTTGTGTTTCAAGTATAAGCATTTGCGGGGGTATTAATCACCTTCAGTAATTGTTTTAATTAATTTTAGAGACTATAGTTCGTAAGTTTCGAGCCATCTCGAAAATCACTTCTGATTTCATAAGACGACATTATTTTAGAACCACTTCTTCATCTGAATTTGAAAATCACTGAAAACGAAATCGATTTACATGATTTTTTTACACACGAGTATTTAGAGTAATTCACCACGCCCAGTGTGAACGATTTTGTTAAGATTTTGTAAAGAAAATGCTGTCACATGTCACACCACATTTGGTGTATCTTGAGCCTCTTTACCATACGAAGGATTCCGGAAAAAGTCGGCAAAATACGATTACTTCATTTGAATTTTTCTAGTAACATTTCGGACATGTTGCAATTGGTAGATAGCCAAGATTATCCGTTTGTGTACAAGTCATATGCGATTTTCTCAAAGTTAACATGAATTATGGGAAGGAGTAAACAGCCAATCAGAAATTGGCTATTTTTTTTCTGGTACTCTGTTTCGATTCGTAAAAGCTAAATTCTTTGAGTTCATTCCAAGGTACTGTATTATTATACTTGGTCTAAGATTTGAACAAAATCAGTTGGTTGTTAAGCAGCAGAAGCTTAGTTGGTTGTTAAGCAACAGAAGCTTTGGTTTGGGCGGCTAATAATAAACTGGGCAAGCCTTCATGTTAAAGGGAAATTTTATTACTTTGAATATATAATGAAAGATTAAAGCGATTTGGACTCGATTCGACATGTCTGTCTCTAAAACATTGTGTACAAATGTTTACAATATTTGCGGCCACCAGAGGGAGGTCAGTGGTTTAGTGTTACAAAATGTACAAACGTAACTTTAATTCTCAGCATCCAGGAAGTGATTATGACTGTTAGGCATCTCTTTAAATACCAGATTACGATATAAAGAAAATGTATGCTGTCTGGGACATTAGCTGTGTCTGGGATGAACATTTATTAACGTCCTTTGTGTACGAACTAGATTAATAACCGCTGGCTGGGGGTCTCTCGAGAGCTGGGGAAGCTGTAGACACGGTGTTATGTCTCAGATACTGCACTTCTTATTACCAATTACATCATTTTCATGCATTTCTACTTTATCTTTTGTATTGAGCTATTGCTTCTGGGGAAACTGTGTTGGGGTCACGACCTGATGTCCATTGCTGTTTGTCCTTCATATGACGGCCCCCATGTTCTCCAAATTAGAAATCATACTGAAGTAAATGTATATCCTTAAAGTTCAAACACAGAGAAATGACAATTGCTTTCAGTAAGTTTGACTATGATTATTTTGAGTTTACCGTCGCTTCGACATTATTTCAGTCATATAGCGACGTCCAGCTAATTACAGGTGGATTAAGACCCCGAATGTACGGAGGTAGAACCACCGACCTACCGCAAACCGGCCAAATTAGAAATCATACTTAAGTAAATTTATATTTTTAAAGTTCAAACACAGAGAAATGACGATTGCCTTCAGTAAGTTTGATATTAGTATGAAATTGAGATTGCACTCAGATATTCCAAATGATGCTCTACCAATCCCTGGAATTAGCGATAGTTGAATGACATACTCAAATTTCCAATTTAATGAAATATCTAAATGTTCACTGAGTTGCAAAGAAAGTATGCACTGAGGTCTTCTTTTATTTAAATGCATTATTTATTTTCAAAATACATACTGTGAGTATAATACATTTTGAGTATTATATGACCATTTTGATGTCGATTTTTATTAGGGGATTTTTTGACGCCAAAAGAACGTGTCATATTCCTGCAAGAGATAATAGATTTGAATAAACAAAACACTTGGCGCACACTTTCTTTTGCAACTGAGTGAATATATGCTATTAACCCTTTCCCTCATAGAGGAAACCACGAAAAGACCTATGCGAACAGCATAAAACCAGATCAGCCTGCGAGTAACTCGCAGGCTGATCAGGTTTTATGCTGTTCGCTGCTCCTCAGTGGTCTGGAAATGAGGACTTTATAATTAAATTTGGTAAGGTTTAACTGTGTTTTTCTGCAGATCAGGCTTTATGTGATACCTATTGAGTGCGTCAAAATGAGTCTATATGAGGGAAAGGGTCAAAATGAGTCTATATGAGGGAAAGGGTCAAAATGAGTCTATATGAGGGAAAGGGTTAAAATGAGTCTATATGAGGGAAAGGGTTAAGGTAATCGAACCATCATTGAATAATAATCATGATCATTCAAATGCTTAAAAGGATTTTAGTGCAGATTCCAGCATCGATTGGCTTGAGGTTTTAGAATTATTTTGCTCGCACACGGTCACTTGATGGTCACAATTTCTTGATGGCTGGATTACCTTGAATATATTATATAATTTTAAAACATGGTATTGAGAATGTT
>CM037785.1:29524254-29574254 GCA_021229015.1 Solen grandis | reverse complement strand
AGCAATCCTATTACATATCGAGGTTAACAAAAGGGTCTGATTGCGTTGTAGTCAGTATAGCGGAGTGCATACCTCGCGTATGCTTGGGAAAGAAAACTCCCATGCTTAACATTGTTTATTAGGTTACGGTGGACATAAGGAACTAATACGTTGTTGATATCATCATCGGTCTCTTATTTATGTTAATCATTCTCTAACACTTGTTAACGGAAGAATGCAATAAATTGCCTAAGTCATTTATGCGGACTTAATTGCGCAGTACTCTACTAATTAGGATTGTATACACGACGCATTCTCGTTAATTAACGACTCTTGATTCCCGATTACAGCTTCTTTACATCAAGAGCGCGAATATTTTTCTCCGTGTTCTTTGATATCGATAAGCCTCTCACAGGCGTTTCCTACAACCATGTTCGATGTAGGTACGAAAGCCACATGGACGATAGACTTACGGTGTATACCGTTTCGTAGACATCTGCTGAATGAATGTCAAGAATATGGGAAAACTTAATAGGCTCGTTTAGCAGGCTTTAAAAGCATGTTTAATGTTTGCATAATTATTAAATTGCGCATGTTTGTCTGGAAATTGTAAACTGCTAAATATGAAACAGCCAAGGACACTGTATGTGCTTTGAAATGACATGTTTACAGTGAAGGCATAGCATAGATGAAAACATTGATTAAACTTTGTAAAACAAAAGTCTAGTTCAAATAGTTAATTCATGTGAGGATTTATGTATACACGGCATTTTCGTAACCAGGATTGATACTTATTCAGTATAGTTGCTATTTGGAAAAAAGGCGATTTTCGCAGCCCTGTTTTTCATGGTAAGTTTATTGTTTTTATTTCACGATTGTTTTTTATTTTAGTCATCTGATTTTATTTTACATTTTACTGTTGGTTCTGACATATCATTTTATCGCAAATCAAAAACATAATAATGTTTTAGTTTCATATTGTATCCATTATGATATAGGTTTTAATTTTAAATTTATGTTGAAATTTTAAATGGTCAAAAATTAGAGTAACTGGAAAGAACTGGTACTTCAGGGGGCGTTTGAATTTTCTCCAGAGGCGTTAAAGCACACAATTTATACGATTCAAATTTGATTAGTTTCCGCACGTCCCGTTTTATACAATATGGAATTAGTTGCGATTTCGCGTACACCCGCCATTAAAATCAGATGTCTTTTTTATGTCTTGCAAACTGTTTAAATCAGTCTCAAGGAAATGACAAATAACAGATTCAGTTAAAGACATCCGTGATTAGATATTCATTCGATGATCGTCCCATATTCAATCAGAAATCAGCAGTATT
The DNA here is from genome assembly GCA_021229015.1 of Solen grandis. Lineage (NCBI taxonomy): Eukaryota > Metazoa > Mollusca > Bivalvia > Adapedonta > Solenidae > Solen > Solen grandis. Next base: position 29,572,935 of record CM037785.1, on the reverse strand, counting down.
CAAATTTCAGCTTCTCCAAAGACAGCTAAAATCCGATAAGCAGTCAGGATTGATTGTCTTTCCCCTCCCAATGCTCGGCGGGCCATGCTGGTGATATCCCGCGTGTTTCCCCCATTGTCTCCTGTCAACAACGGCGAAACCTGACCAAACATTTATTTTATTTTTTTTAGTATTCGTTATATATATATGCATGCGTTAATTCCTATGTAAATAAGATTCGCGTAAATAAATTAATACAGTAAAATAAAAAAATATTACGTCATACATAAATAATTCACGAACTAGGTATAAGGAGAAAAGAAATATATGTCTGTTTGTTTGTCTGTCTGTCAGTTCATCCTCCAGTCCTTTCGTCCGTCCGCTCGTGCACACCTTCCCCCATCAATCTATCTTTTTGATAATATCCATCCATCCATCCTCCCATCGTCTACATGTCTGTTTTTTTTTTTGTTTTTTGTTTTTTTACGTTGCAATACTATTGTAAGGGCTGACTTATCAAGCTAGCTTTACTCAGTGTTGGTGCCGTGCAATGCATCAAATTAACATTTATGAAATATCATAGTTTGCCATTCTTTTTTCTACAGCGGCTCATGAATAATGCAATCATAAAGCGTTTATTACACGTTCATAATCAACGCATATGATCTACTTCAAACAACTTTTTATATAAAATGACGTTATGGCTTCCTCGTTGATCAAGCAAAGTACCATTTTATACAGCCTGTTACTAAAGATAAGCCCGGATGCAACATATTTATTGCTGCAATTCTGCATCGACGCATGATCGTTTAGTATATACTACGTAATGCATAAAAAGAAAATATTATTCCAGGAAAAATAATGCTCTATCCTATGAAGATAACTGTTTTGTAAACGTTATACTCGCTGCTATTACACGTGCTCTGCGTGTGGTAGAAATCTAAAAATGGCGTCGTGTAGGCCGTGTAGATGTAGGCTATGTGACTCGATTGATTCTGAACAGCAAACTGCTATATGGACAAGACAAAATTCGCTGTGACCTTAAGAAAAATTATGTCTCTTTTCTTTCCCAGTATTGGACATGTAGGGTCTTGATAATGGACGCCTTGGCCCAGTTTGGCACATATGTTCACTAATACGAATGTTGTAGGTTCGAACTCCGTTGGGACTTTGTATATTTCCGGGCCTTTCCAGGCGCATAGTACTGGTCCAACACAGGAACAGCCTAGAAGGGTAAGTATAAGATGTAAGAACTTGTTCCCTGAAAGTATAGTTTAAGAATCAAAACGGATTTGAGCGTAGAGTTGCGAGCAGAGAAGTATACACTAACTGTTCAAGAAATAAACCTTCTTTCTTTGTTTAGAGTAGGCAGTTGGGTGCTTGGATGAGCATTGATACACATCTTTTTCGTTTATTGAACTTCTTCAGAATAATTTATTTAATCTTAGATCTTGACATTATAAATCTCAACGAGGACGGCTACTAGGTGATAAAATCGTAAGTCTCCACAGACATATGCCCCTAGGAGTAATATGCTAATCTTCAAGGTTTTATTGCAGATTTAAAATTATTTACTCAACTGACTTACCGTTATAACGATAGGACAAGAAAAAATAATCGATGTGAAGCATCAACGATAATAATTACAAGAAGTGATAACTGAATATTTTGACGACATGTAAGCAAAAAAAAAAAAAAAAAAAAAAAAAAAAACAGTAGTAAACAGAAAGAACTTCGTTGGCCAGTTGTTATATACCCGACTGCGGATCCGAAGGTAACGCATTCGAGTCCTAATCGGGGCAAGGGTTTATCATGACCTTTTCAGGTGCAAAGAACTGGTCCAACCCAGGAACCCTCTAGAGGGATAAGTATAAGTTATAAGAACGCGTTTCCCAATCGACGTTATAAATAAATAAGTTTATAAGATTAAACTAAACAGAAAAAAATATCTTAAGGATAGCAGCAGCAACAGTGTCATCATCATCATCATCATCATCATCATCATTAGCGACAGCAATATCATCATCATCATAATAACCACCAGCGCAAAACTCTAAGATAATTTTCTCAACTATTTCTGCACCGTCATCATGACATCAACGTTTTACAGATTTTTTTCTTATGATTATTGATGTATAAAATTCTTTTTAAGTTTATGAGAAAAAATATTTAACCATATTTTTAATGACGATTAAATCGTTGTTGTGCATAAAATCATTTTCAATGTCAACAAAATCAACTCCCACCACGGCTGCACCCAAGATACATGTAGGAAAGAAATGAAGTTTTCACTGGTACTGCACAATGTTCCATCAACTCACTTATATATGATATATACACGATCTTCAGTTCGTGGTTGTTTGTTTAGGATTTTAACCATCATATTGCAACGTCTAGCCAATTACGGGTGGAGGAAGACCCATAATGCACAGTAGCACCCAAACATAACCAGCGATCTTCCGCAATCCAGCGTCGGAAACCCACAAGCGTTCATTTCGTTACTCCATACATCACCAGTGGGTTTGCTCGTTATCAATTATTTGAAAAGCCACGCCATTATTCGCAGACCCAAAAGGAAGTGTTTGTGTAAGCAGCATTTTGATTGGTCGACGACGTACCTCTTATGAATATCCTTATAACGAAAAAGTCCGAGCCAAGTATCCCACGACTGACAGATGTAATAGACAGCCGTAGGTATCCGACGCTGCTAGAATAGTCATAACATAAAAAAAAAAAAAAAAAAAAAAACCGATTGGCCAGCCCAGGAATCGAAGCTAAAGCGGTGAGAGGCTGAGTGATAGAACATAGTTCGGTACCTATACCACTCGGTCACGGATTTTTATTTCCCCTCGGCTTATAATCGAACTTGAGAATTATATTGCATACAGAATATAAATGACAAAACAGATTATTCGATCGACAAAAACGTATTTTTCGAGGTTTCGTATCAAGAAGAAATGTTTGAATTTAATTCTTGTACTTATCTCAAAACTATATTTTACAAAGATCGCCTGTTTTAAATTTTGCTTAACGTGCAAAACCATCAATCGCATGTTTTAATGTAAGTATCAAATTGGTAAATTCATCCCAGTTAATTTCTCGGAAAATAGTTTCCTGTTATGCTACACTGGTATATTAAACAGATACTTTACATCAAAGGATATATACATTCCTAATGTTTATCTCCCAGAATCTCATTGGTGAAGGGCTCTTCAGGCACAGGGAAGCTGACTTCAGTCCTATTCGGGCACATGTCTGCCTCTGTTGTTGCATTGATGTACTTTCTAATGCGACTGACTGATTTATTGAACAGATTTTACGTACCTCGTGTTTATTAACAGATATAGACTTTTGAATGAGTATTTTGATATGTGTGTGCTGTCGAAAGTAATAAAGTCACTGGGAGTGTTCTCACTCACATGTCTTAAGGTATTCCCATCCTAATAGCCATATTTCATATCTTGCCACTAGATGGTTATATTTCTATGAAATTTTGTCACTTTGAAGACATTCAAAAATAAAAATATTTCACCAAGAGTTTTTTCAAGTTTTATCTAATTTGGGGGAGATAATCCGCATATAAGTTAACATTGAAGCCTATGGAAAATATGTATTTTCTATGAATATAAAAAACTGAATCTGATTTATGAGAAAAACTCATGGTAGAAAGATGCATTTTATGATTTTGTATCAATTTCCATGAAAAAAATCTAAACTTTACCACAAAAAAATGGAGAAAAACACTTTTTTTTTTAGTTTTCAGGGGAGATAACTCATGGCAACAAAATAATTGAGGGGAGGTAATAAAAGAACTTCTGTCACTTATCATTACATGTTAATTTGCCCCTAAGATTACCATTGTTTGTCACTTTAAAAACTTATATACATGTGTATTGTTAAGTTATATGCATGGCTTTGATGAAATTGATCGCTATTAGGATGGGAATACCTTAAGCGATCAATCAAGTGGCCGCTTAACTGAGGTGATCGCTAATTGAAGGTTAAACATATAATAGAATGTTAGCTTGGTAATATCAAAATTGACCGCTAAAAGCAGGTTGGCCATTTAATGCAGGTGACCGCTAATACAAGTTCAACTATATTATAATTTAATTGGGGCCTCATTTGCTATGCAGGTAATGTCGCCGGGTAGTTTAGCCTGGTGTACCTAAAATCGCTCTGCTCCTTACCGTTGTAGGGTCAACTACGGAGTCAGTCGGAAATTCATGTGAGGAAACCGGCCAGTTGGCTTGCGGTCAGGCGGTAGTTCTACCTATACGTGCTTCCGTACACTCAGGGGTCTTACTTAACTTTACTTGGGGTTGCTAAAATACTGTGTCAGAGACGGCGAACCCCAGCACAAAAGCAAAAACAATTTAATGTACAGTGGAACCTCTTAGCAGCAACATCTGCCGGCGTAACAAAAAAGCATTGCTGTTGACAGGTGTTGCTGCATAAAGGTATCAGCTGGGCCCTAGGTAAAACTTATGGATGAGGGATTAAGGTAATCCACCCATGATTTATTTGTGATCATGGTTCATCAAGTGATCGTGGGAAGTTTATATAGAGAATGCAAGCTTTTATAGACTTTTCCCAAGAGCCTATAATTCCACGTCATTGGATGCTTGCATATGCACTGAAGTCTTATTAAGCTTTTGAAGGACCATGATTATAATTTAATGATGGATAGATTACCTAAAACTGTTGAAGCTAAGAGGTAGTCAGTGCTTGAGGCGCATTTTGGGGAGGTTTTACTGCAAAAGTACTTGAGAATAGTTGTTTCTTATTTATTTTTATAAAATTAGAATGAGTCAAAAAGAAAATGGAAAAAAGAAAGGGTCTAGTACTGTAAAATCTTTTTTTTCGTTGACATTAAATTTCGTGGAGTGGTTAAATCAATTTCTTTGGTACATATATACTTGGAACCATGTTCTATTAAACATGTCGGGTCTATGAAATAAACAGTTTCCGTGGGGATAAAAAAAAATCCAAACTGCTCCTATGAAACAAGTCTGGAGGCTACAGCTGACCATTGATAAAATATATCGTAGTTCCTTTATTAATACATGATACAAGCAAACACGTCAGCAGTGTGTTGTCAGATATATGTCCATTCAATGGAATATATACGTTTTTTGCATTACTGCTCGCTTGAATCGCTAGTGATTTCTCCTCAAAACCCGATATCAATTCTATAAATCAGTCTTGCAAAACCAAATAAAACCAACGCTTGGCAAGAGGACGGTAAAAATAGAAGTCATCAATACGCTTAATTAAATGCCAGTTAATCTTTTACCAGTAGATTTGACGTTTATAAGTTCCGATTCCATATTTCATATGTTTTGTTTGAGAATTGACAGAATTCATTGATGTCTTGCATGCGGATTATATCGCTGAGATAGATTAAATTAATCTTAAAATGAGGTGGGTTTACGGTTGATAAGATCCACAGTTTCTAAATAAAATTTGAATGATTGATTACGAAGATTTTAAAACAAGATTCCAATCTTGATTATACTTAATCAAACCTCCCCCGCTTCCTTTCAAGTGGATTTCTATACGTTAATTTGATTACCCATCACATGGATTGGAACTGTTTTTGTATCATTAAGTTAAGAGGAAAAGCAATTTATTTTAAAGCCGTTTAATCAAGTTTGCCCCAGAGTTGATGAGGTGGCCAAAATACCTCCAAAGTAAATACTTTGAGATAAAAAGCATTGAAAACAAATCATAATTAATTCAGATGGGTAATACATAAATCGCTGCTAAAGTGACAGAGTTGATATAGTTGTTGAATACCACAATTTAACACTTCGTCGCCACGATTTGTAACCCCGTCTTTTATTTATTTATTTATTTATTTATTTACCCATACCATGCTAAATTTCTTAATTAGACTTATCCTTTCTTCATTTGACTATACCATAAGCTGTTGATGAGAGTGTTAGCTGAAAATGTTTTGGCTTAATAGGGAAAAATGTATTGACTGAATAGGGAAAAATGTATTGACTGAATAGGGAAAAATGCAGACCATGACTAGACTGCATAGATCTTGGTCTGCACTGGTCTCAAATGCCCACATCATTTTAAAGGCAACTTATCTACTCATATTTCTCATCTCATATTTCTGTATATTAAACAAAAAATAATAATAAAACATCATTCAAGCCCAACAGTGTGGGGTTCAAATCCAGGTCATGTCAATTTGATTAATCATATGAGAAAGTCCTCCGCCTGACTTCCGGTAGGCCAGTGGTTCTATCTGGGCGATTCTGTGTCCCATTTAGTTTTAACTTCAATTATTTTACGTCGATTGGGAAACAAGTTCTTACAACTTATAGTAATCCCTCTCGATGTTTCCTAAGTTGGATCAGTACTTTGCACCTGGGAAGACTATGGCAAATATTTGTCTCCAACGGGGTTCGAACCCACTTGAGCACGGCGTCCTTAATGGTCTATATCTCCATCTCTTCTTAGCCTACCCGTCTCTCGCCTTCCCCTTTATTAGGTTAGTTCTTCCTATTTATCCAGGAACATAATTTTCTGTTTGTTAGATGTTTAATTCATCGACGAGCATACAGTTCGCCAAATTTCAATTATCGTTTTGTCTGTTCCGATGAAGATCAAATCAAATATTTACAAAAAAAACGGAATCTGTAAGTGAACTGCATTAACTAAGCATTTCCGCTATCAGTTTGTTTCTTTGAAGATTTTTGCTATGTACCTTCATTAGAGTTTACACTAAGCATCTGTTTACGAATGGGGTGAATGCCTTGCTTTCTGTTTGATATTTTTGTTTTAAGGTAATCCACCCATCATTTAATTGTGACCATGGTCAATCAAGTGATCGTGGGATTTTTATAGCAAAATAGACTATAACACTGAAGTCTTAATAAGCATTAGAAGAACTATGAAAATAATTTAATGATGGACGGATTACCCTAAGCAAAACAAATTAAAGGAAGTGAAACAAATTCATGCGGAAGAATGTTGTTGTGGATGTAAGAAATGCAGTGTACCACTTTTGATATAATAACGCCTGGTTGTGTTTTCCATCAATTTAAAGATGTTGAAAACAAACACTTAACTTTGATCCCTGTTATAAATAAACGTAAAACGCGCAACGAATGTTATACGTCATTAATTAAATTATGTTTTAACATTTTTTTTTTACGTTTTGAATTCCGGCAGGGTTAGACAGATTTATTTTTAATTTTAGGACGCCTTTCAGATGACTAACAGTAGCTCAGTGGTTCTACCAGTGTGCTTCTGTACACCCGTGGCTTTCCTTTATCTGTAATAAGTTGGACATCGCTATATGACTGAAATTAAGTTGTAACGACAGTTAACTCTAAAAAACAACAACAACGTAGTTTTGTATACACTCATATATGATATACATTACTTTTTAGTTTGAATTCATTTACAATTTACGTATTATATCATAAATTTTAATCTAATTTAAACTTATTTGCGGTTTCTGTGTTGGACCAGTATTTTGTGCCAGAGAACGTCATGCAAAAAACTCTTTGTCCCAACGGGGCTTGAATCCACAACCTTCGGATAAGCAGTCCGGTATACGTTACCACTAGCCCATGGCGTCATATTTATTCATCAATCATTACATCATTGCCATTAATCCAACGTAGGTTTGAAAATGAAAACCATCTCTTCGACTTGTTGATATTTTGATCTGTGTACTTTCTAACCTTGGTGTAGCCTCTTTATGACAGACAATTTAAACATGACATGACAAGTTTTACTATGTTTCAAACACTTTTTATTAAATCAACTTATTTATATCCTTTGGAAATTGTATGTTCGTTTAATGACAATGAATAAATATTAAATAAATAAGATGCAAATGATATTAAGTGCATGATTACATGTATACTATAACTTAAATATTGGCCAGACCTTTGTCATTAAATCATTAATTGAATATCGCAATTCAAAACGCATTGACTTAAAATAAATGGAACATTTATTTTGCTCAATACTGCACTTGCAAGATAAATAAGAGCTTGTCAATGTGATGAATATTTGATAATGATGAGTATAATTATTCATAAAAGAAACTGTTTTGTATTCAGTACGGAAATTTAATGGACTTAATGTGATTAGAGAAATGTAAGGAATATATAGGTTTATACGAACAAACAAAATACTTAGATATTTATACAACCATTTTGCTCTAATTATAAAATCTTTTACTTGCCTTCTTGAAGCTTGATTAAAACGAGACAACATATCTGATGACTATGAAAGATAAAGCTTCATTATCGGCTTGCACAATTGCTTTATTTACGGAAAAAATATATTTAGTCACTGGTCATTGTTTAAGATGACAACTGGCTGAAACTTCACGATCACGAAGAATGATTAAATTTCAGTTTTTTGTTGTTTTTTGGGGGTTTTTTTTTTATGAATACAAAGTAATTTTATCAAAACATTTCTTTTTGACGCGCATCGTTCCGGGCCGAACGTTACAAATACCTGCAGTATATTTCACTGTCTCCAAATGACTGAAATACGGTTTCGTTTTATTACATTGATGTTTACTCCGCCGATTGCGGTGGAGGGACGCTTCTGTGCTTATTTTTACTTCAGTTAATGAATAGATTCAAAGGTAATAATTCATAGCTTACTTTATATATAAATTCTATATTCTCAATTAGACCGTCCCCGGTGGCCGAATGGTTAGAGCGGGTGGGTCGTGGCTTCGATCCCCTGCCGCGACATACCTAAGTCGTAAAAGTAAAAAATGGTTCTAGTATAGCTCCCTTGCTTGGCGCTCAGCATATAAGGGTAGATGCAGGACTGGTAGGCCTGGTGTCAGGATACCAGCTGATGGCAGTCCCAAGGGTGGTCTTACTGTATATCATATACCGTTTATATTCTCCATCCTTTTAATGCTCATAAACGCCGCATATCTTTTTAATAATATTATTATTATATTTTATCGTTTTCTTCATTTAAAAGATATTTCTTATTAAAACCAGTGGTATATTGAATGCCTTACTATGATAGCCGGTTGTTTCGCAGTGTCGTAACTCCAACCAGGGGCTGGGGGGGGGGGGGGGGGGGGGGGGGGGTGTAGAAAGGGAAATATATTACCCAGATGATTGGAGCAAGGTGGATAAAGGTAATATGATTTGATCGGTAGTGGTGTTATGCCACTTGTCATATGGACAAGGTCATAAAATATCTATGATTTACGTTAAGCAAAACACTAAACCTTTTTACAATAGATAGAACATCGAAACAAAGAAAAAAAAAATACATTGTTACACTCGTAAGAGAAAGGTTAACAAAGAATAAAATGGAAGGTAAATATCAATAATTGTCACACTTTCTATTTCTATTACACTTGTAACTTACATATGTGTTTTTGTAACACCCGACTTCATAAATAAGAACAGGATATAAACATCATTCAAATAAAGAGTAACAGTATCTCTAATTCTCCTCCATTCGTTCTTTTTACTACTAATGTTTAGAAATAATCATTAGCCTCAGGTGCTCTCTGACAGAGCAAACAAAATGACTATTTGTTTATAAACTTTGCTTTGTTGTAAAAAGTTTTATGCACTCGGGTTTGTTTATTTATTTAACGTCCCACCGACAACATTTCAGTCATTTTGGAGACTATATCTACTTGAGACAGATATAGTGCCGCCACACTGCAGTTTTATTCCGCAGACATGTGGCATGATACCATATTTAGTCATATTATCATGACACCGGGCCAACCAGTCCTGCAACTACCCTTATACATTAAGCGCATTACACCAGTAACACTTGGATCTACATGTATAATTGTTTAAATTTATCATTCCTTCCCAAAAGATATAATGTTTGGTGAAAAATACTTTGAGTATCTTATTGTTTCATCAATATGATGTTCATGTTCAATTTTGAAAGATACTTCAGGGAGAATGTTTGGAGACCAAACATGATCAAGTCCTGCAAGCAATCATACATTTAAATTAAGTTCTAACGTTTTGTCTTCCCACGTTCTTGCTTTGTTTTGCAAATCATATCCAAGGCCCTTGTAATATGGTTCATAATGACCCAGTAACATGTAAATGGCGACATATGAGTACATAATGAGCTTGGTTGAGAAATTTTGCAAACAATATATTTTGCGTCTATTTCTCGCATATATGTTTCACCTCAGCTGTGGAATTCAAAAAGAAAAAGAAAGTGTTCAAGAAATGTTTTATATATATATATTCCAAAACCATACTTTGGCATAAACTGAATTTAAGCATGCGCAGAGCAATTTTCAAAAGCGACGGGTGTTTGTTTGAAGAACAAAGGACTTTTAAGACATTAGTTTGTTACTTGATGTCTGGTTCTCATAGGATCAGAAACGGTGTTACGGTTATTGTGTTTACTCCTTGTTATGACAGTGTTTCAGTTATCAAGCGACATCCAGATTATTTCACACTTTGAATTCACAACCTACCAACTGCAAGTCAGCTGGAAGGCTTCGTCAAATGTGACCTTGCCGGGATTCGAACCAACAATGGTGTGGGGCTTAGTGATAGCAAATTCGTGGCTTCGGAGGCCCTTCGGCTACGAAGGACCAGATATATTGACAAAATGGATGTCGCTGTTGATATATTGTACCTGATTTCTTAGGTACCGCTCAACATCTTAAAGACAATATTTCAGTCATTTTGGGCCTTTGTCCAAGGACTGTCTTATTGCGACACCAAGCCTTCATTTTAATCGGAATGTAAATAAAAATTCGTAAGGTATAAATCGTGGAAGCATACAATTATAGACGTTGAAAATGACCCTGTAACCAAAGCGTCCGTGTTCGAATCTTGGTCACGGTGGTCGGCCCATAAAGGCACAAGTACTACCATTGGGCTAGTTTTCAAAAACAAGATCTAAACGGCTTGTTTGTTTGTTTGTTGGATTTGACGTCCCGCTGACAGTGTTCAGTAATTTGGAGACGATGTCTGTTTGAGACAGATATAGTGCTGCCACACTGCAGTACCATGCCGTAGACATGTGGCATGATGCCACATCGAGTCACATTATCCTGACACCGGGCCAAGCGGTCCTTGAACTACTCCTTAACCCTTTCCCTCATATAGACTCATTTTGACGCACTCAATAGGTACCACATAAAGCCTGATCTGCAGAAAACCACAGTTAAACCTTACCAAATTTAATTATAAAGTCCTCATTTCCAGACCACTGAGGAGCAGCGAACAGCATAAAACCTGATCAGCCTGCGAGTTACTCGCAGGCTGATCTGGTTTTATGCTGTTCGCATAGGTCTTTTCATGGTTTCCTCGATGAGGGAAAGAGTTAAGACACATGAGCCATCAAAGTGATTGTGAGAAATTGGTTCGTAATCGATAATAAATAAATAAAACTGAACACAAATTAAAGGATATGATTATTCGTGACAGAAATTCTCGTCTACATCAAATTATACTTGATGAACATGTGAAGACACACCATTATACGTTTTATATTTCATTGTATTTTAGGTTTATTCCGGGAGCGATTGATTTCTTGTAAAAATAGAGTATTGACAGTATATCAGATTGAAATTATTCGGAGGTAAACGACCATAATTATGTAATTTCCACCATATTATCTAAGAGCGAGTTATTGTCACATATATTATTTTCTTTTGACGACATGATGATGAAAGTTCGAATTCCCTTTTATTGCACCCCTTGGTTGAGTAATTGTGACCTTTATGGCAAACTAGACAATTTCTTGCCAATACAGTCTGCACGGTCTTTGCTATTATTAGATTTGTGGGTTAGGTCTAATTCTTTGCAGACTTTATCAAGCAAAAATAAGGTCAACTAAAGTCGATATGCCCGGCCTTTGAACACTCATATTGTTTGGTGAGAGTTGCAAATTGTTGCTGTCAAGCCGTATATATTTCGCATACGTCAAATATACAGTAAACTGGCGATTTTTCGAAGAATGATTGATAAAAAATGAAATGTTCGAGTAATCGAGAGGTTCGGAAATTTTCAAGTAGATCTCATCGGGAATGTGACATTATTTCGGATAAAACGCATTTCGATTTATCGCATTTTTATGTTTATCCGTTTAATTCGTAATCTTTTGCATACAAGTTTGTGATTTTTAGATATGCGGTGATTGTTTGTTAATGTTTCAGTAACCATAGTTTCGAAAGCATTTTTTTACTTATGGTGTAGAGTTAGAGACTTTAAATATCATAAACACTCCACAGCACAGGCAATACCATCATCGACGGTATTGAAACTATATCTAAAATTGTAAACCTCTATTTAGTATTTATATTTCATTTGCCGTCACTTGGTTGATCAAATGCACTGTTCGCGCATGCGCTGACTTCATAGGCTCAACTTACGAAATCTCTACCCTGGCCTGATGAAAACACCATGTTGCGGAACGTATCTTGATCTACCACAATCACCAGCTTCTTCGGGGATACCACACTCTATATTTAACCGATTTCGTCGAAGTTGCGTTTACGAAAATAGCGTTTTCCCGTGCAATGTAACCTACACTTGCCGATTTTAGTTGTCGGGAAGCAAATACTTCGACAACATTGACGAAGGAGAATAGAAAATAGATTTAATAATTTCTACCGATCATCTGTGAACGAGCTGTTTTATGAATGATTTATTATCATCGATCATTTATGCTTGTTTTTTTTTTTCTTTTCATATATTCGTGGGGGGGGGGGGGGGGGGTCCGTGGCCTTAAGGGTAAAGTCGCTGACTTTAACACTCACTCAGCCCCTCACCGCGTGGGTTCGAATTCCGGCAGGGTCATTCGGATTTTCATGTCAGGAATGCCTTCCAGCTGGCTTGCAGTAGGTCGGTGATTCTACCCGGATGCGTCTATGCATTCGGGGTCTTCCTCCACCTGTAATTAGGTGGACGTCGGTGTGACTGAAATACTGTCGAAGCGACGGTAAACTCAATAGTCAAATGGTCAAGTCATATATTCGTATGTTTCTGAACGCTTTAAACAAAACGACACGAATAATGTTACAATAGGAATTATGAATACAAAGCTATGTCTATAACCTAAATTCTTGCTGTAAGACGTTTGAAGTGGAAATATGATTTAAACTTTCATCGGCAGCATGAAAATCCTTTGAACTATTTGCACACAAACATTTTTTTATTCACCCAAAGTTCGGTATAGTTACTTAGATAACAAATTTTATTCTTCCATTTTGGTCAAATCGTATTAATCTTTGAAAGCACTTTGGAGTACGTTGAAAATCAACGATACGCTTTCAAATTAGAAGCATACCTTAATCTACTGTAATTCATGTATGATAAAGCTTACATTATTTAAGTTTGAAGCTGACTTTTTAATCTAGAATAGAAGTTTGAGGTGTTCGCAACGTGATAAATGTAATCATGTTTTTTTTTCTCCTTTGCTTCCTGTTTTCCTGTAAATCACAGTGCCAGTGGGGATTAAAATATCCGAAATTCACATAAATTAATACCTTCTCTATCTTGAACACGCGAAAGGTGTGCGTATCAAGATTACACAATCGTGCGATGTGTAAATAATCATCGGTCATTGAGAAAATAAATCAGGCACGGATTAGAAAGCACGATGACATACAGACTAAACCTTTTCTTGTAAGAAAATACAGTTTCCAATATGATCAAGGGTTAAAAACATGAGCCTGAAAGAAAAAAAAAATAAATAAAAACACCTCCATAAACGTAAAACAACACCAGCAATAAAACGAAAAGCCGGATGACAAACGTAAACAGTGTTTGAAGCCATCATGATTGTTCCTCTCTCTGACATCTCATCAATAAGCGTCTCAATTTACCCCGGGCATGAAAAATGACCTTTTATACCATTCATGATTGAATCTATCTTAACCATTCGTTATCGATAACGGTTTCAAAATTTTTGCGGGAAAGGAATTGAATAGGTGTTCATAAATGGAATCATTCAATTATATAAACCTCCACGCGAGCAGTTTATCCAACGTATTACTTTTTCTTATGGTTTGTCTTGGATGAGTACACGTTCGAGTAAATTCATGATTTCCTAATATTATGAATAACAACACCCAACACGTAACGCATTTGGGGTTTGACTGTCTTATAGTTTTTAATTATGTGATTGTTATGTGTTTGTTTGTTGGATGGAATTCAACGTCCCAACGACCGTAATTCGGCCAATTGGAGTTTCCCTTTTTTTTTTTTTTTAATTATGTGATTGTTATGTGTTTGTTTGTTTGTTTGACATAAATTGTCATTTCATATCAAATTTTACTAAACTCCTTCAGTGACAGGTTATTAAGCTCGGCAGAGACTCGCTTAATAACATTTTCATGAACTCGTTTAGTAAAATTTGATATGAAATAACAATTGATGTCAGATCCTATACCTATAATTATACAGAACTAATTTTTTAATTTATATTAACTTAATTTCATCATTGTTCTCTTGCAAATTACACTGAAGTGAATAAAGAAAAATGCAGGACGAGCATTTTTGTCAGCTGGGTAAAACAACTTAAACGGTATTGGAATGGGGGTCATGACCCCCCCCCCCCCTTGGAGGTGGGCATTATACTTAGAGTAAAGAAGAAAAGGACCCCCGTTGGGCACCCTCCGTATGGAAAAAGACATGGATTCTCCCCCCACCACCCTTACGTACGGCGAATTTTAGAATTTCATAGTCAGCTATGCATGGTAATTTTCATAGTTGACCAACATATCTCTGTTGGAGACAATGTCTACTTGAGACAGATATAGTGCTGCCACACTGCAGTATCACGTCATAGACATGTGGCATGATACCACACCCAGTTACATTATTCTGACACTGGGCGAACCAGTCCTGGAATTACCCAATGTATTCTAAGCGCCAATAAGGGACTGTACCAGCACCACTTTTTACGACTTTGGTATGTCGCGACCGGAGATTTCCGATTCCGGTGCGGACGCTATTACCACTCGCCTACTGGGACCGGTATATTTTCAAAAAAGTTTTTTTTCTCCAATTTTGCGTGTTTCCCAAGAGCAGGATATAACATTTGTGAAAGCAATAACAATAACTCAATAAACCTCTTAGCAGTGTACTTCAAAGTGAAGATTTACTGTTACGTTTTGTAAACTTTTAAGAGGTAATATCATAAAATGTTCCAGTGTGTCCTTGTTTCAAATAATCTCATATCAGTGTGGCAGGTGAGGCATTAAATAATATATACTTTAAAATTAGAATTTGCCATTATATTGCATTATCCGACTCCTAAGGTCTGTAACGTCTTTAATATAAGCAATCAGGGCGGATGTAATTTTACTATTTGTCGAAATATGTTAATTGTTATTAGATATTCGGGATATGAATCAACTTCTCACACGAACAATTCATTCATTTATTTCCCAAAGCATAATTCTTCTACTTGATAAGCGATCAATAGATCATGCAACAGCATGCTTTTATCAGATATTCGATTCAGTGCACTTCAAATGAACGACTGATGTCGACAGTCGAGTGGATATATGTACAAGATAAATCTGGCTTTGTAATCATGCTTAAGTTTTCTTATGTGATATTCTGCCGGGATTGATCATTAATTGCACCAGACAGTACGTATAACTTTTATAACATATAAATAAAGAGTAATAACTAGCCTTAATTAAGTGTGACTTTACGAATGGATTGGCGTCATGACACTTGAAAGCCCGTCTCTCATACATGCCATTAATTATTTTCATATTTCTTCGGAACAAACGTGTACAATTGCATGAATAGAAAACAGTTGTGGCATGCTATGAATGTCGAATAATGGTACCAAATATTAAGTCAGATTGCATTATTTCGGATAAGCGGGGTTGTAATAAAATATTCGAAAGATAGCAAAGTTCAGAAAATCGAGACTATTTTCCTCGTAATATTTGTATCTTTTTTATGATCTCTTTCTTAGCGTTAAAGAACGTAGCACACATCAGGATTGGGGTATAAAATAACCAGGAATCTACCTTGATTTCAAGTACAAGTACAAATAGAAATTAGATTCAGATTCATCCCTCATGATGTTAAAAACATATTTTTCTTGAATTTCTCATTTTTTTTTTTCTGCGAATATTTTTATTATCATTTTCATGTGCATAATTTATGTTTCAATTATATTTCATTATATATTTTCATATACAATTATCATCATAATAATAATAAAATCAGAAACCTTAAGTAAGTAGTATTAGAAATTAATGAACTACAATCCAAAATTGCGATTTTACGAGAAGTAATATTTCGAGCATCTTCTCGAAATGGAGGATAATTCCCTTGTCATTCCCTGCCCATGTTCTCAGAAATGTAAACACAGTATATTCGCAAAATTTCCGAGCATTGCAGTTTTCGATCAATGTTGTTTTCTAGGCCTTGCGATGATCCGAACCTTGCGTTTTTTCCGAACCTTGCGTTTTTCCAGGCCTTGCCGTTTTTCGAGCTTTGCATTTCCACAACCTCATAATTTCTAAGTTTTGCTTATATAGTGTTCAGTTGAAATTTTAGCGTTAACGATTTCGCTTAGTAATGACACATTTTAATGTTAAACGTGTCTATCATGTTAATATGCTATCAGTGTCTACATAATACACCTTGATAAGTTAATAATTCAAGAGATATTACACGTTAAAAATTGAACATATTTCAGGTTTCTAGACAGAAATGGCAACAAAACAAAAAGTTGTTATAGTAAACAGCTGTTTCCGATTTCGTAAAACCATCACATATTTTCTTATATTTAACACGTTACATATAACTTTTAGGCCGAATTTCATCGCGTGTGTTCTATATGTATGCATAATGTATTGAACTCGAACAGCTTGATTACATGTGTGTGATTCATTATTTATATGATGTTGGAGAAGTAGGAGAAATAAACACGTTAAATCGTTATTTCAGTTATTATTTGAAACTATTTTCTTGGTGTTAGATAACAAATGTAATTCGTTCGAAGTCCGTTTATTCATGTTTTTTTTTTTTTTTTTTTTTTTAATATTCTTATTAATCGTGATTTACTGTCGTTATTGGTCATATGATAAAAAGAATCTGACAAGAATTGTCATTTTATAACAAACTTAACGAAACTCGTTAATAAAATGTTATTAAGCTTGCCAGAGGCTCGCTTAATAACATTTTTATGAACTCGTTTATTAAAATTTGATATGAAATAACAATTGATGTCAGGTCCTATATTTATTTCTTATTGATATGTTTATCTGTTAAAAGAAAGCCGATTTCTTAAACACATCTGTAATACAGTTCCCACAGTTTTAACTGCTTCATTTTTCTTTTCATTCCAAAATAAAAGTGAAAAAATAATTATCTTTAACTTAGCAAACACAACACACCTGTTACACAGCTTGTTGTTGTTCCAAATACGACTTAAATAGTCCAAGCTTATAACCAGATTTCTTGCTACTGACCGACTTCCCGTCTATTAGTTATAGCAACATAATCTACAGGTTTAGATGTTTTCTGTTTAAACATGAATCTTTTCCAATCGAAAACACATGGGCAATGCTGAATGAGAGAGATCTGGTCTTGATGTTTGTACCATCTACATTAATGGAGGGATGCCAACCTGACATATAGTCGATAATTAATTGTACAGCTGAAAAAAGGGATATAGGACAACAACCAAATGACTCATTATTCGATTACCTCTCTGTCTCTCTCTGTATGTATGAAATAAGCAAAAGGCGCTTCTAAAAATGTTATTATGTATAATCAATTCACTGTGATTTTAAATCAATTTCATTCTTTGTTCACCTTGGTTATTTAAATGGTTATCTCTTTGACAAAGTCAGTTTTTAAAGTCAATCCTTCATATAATATATACAATGTAGTAAAACAATACTTTGACGTTTTGCTAATAGAATGTTAAAAAAACAAATCGAAATAATAAAAAGTCATCTTATATGTACTAGCCAGCACTATTTGTTATTTAAATAATAAATGAATACGTATTGTTCTCAAATAACCCAACTACATAAAATGAGAAAGTTTAAGCTCGGACTGGAATTCTACCATTGAATCATAATAAGCGTTAACATATGTTATTTTTTAAGTTAAATACTTTTGAACAAAGTCCATCATTATGCGTAGCCCAGTGATAATTATATCAAAATATCTCATTTCTTAAAGGCCCATTATTTCTCAGAGATTGTAATTATTTCAGTAACAGAAATCCTATACGCAATTAGATGGAATTGTACAATTACCTAAATGGTACTTATTGACAACATGTCCTATATTTGCTGACTTTGCATCGCTTAAATGTACCACTGTTTAGTATTTTGGATATTAAACTACTACCTTTGTTTACATTTTGTAATTGGCGAGCATTTCCGACGATGATCCGTCAGACATCGACAATGCGACCATATTCGAGCGAGACACTACAGAAGTGTCGAAAACATGCATTCACGTAAATTTGAGAATAAGCCTTTCCCCTCCAAACTATGAATACGTTTCAGGTATTCGGATTTTTCTAAGTTTTCCATGCATACTTGGTCGTGCGATGTAAAAATACAAGCGGAAATATGATACATTTCACGTAACTTTACAATCTCGTTTAATTGTGTAGCATTTCTGGTTTTGAAATTATTACAATCTCAGAAAAATAACAATGTACCCTTAACAAATATTGTTTAGTTATTAAAAAAAGATGATAATTCATGTCAACTCAGTCACGTACTTGACAATTCCGCAAAACAGGAATAGCGGAACGTGTTTCCATATTATTTTAACAATTTAAGTATTACTAAGGTACTAATTTTCTATCACGATCTTCTCGTAGCACTGTAGAATCATTGATTTACGTTAGTATTAAATTTCGTTGAATCTGTAATCAAGTAAATTTCGTTGGAACATATTTTCGTGGATTCATGTCCAAGAAAACGTGGATGTTTATCCACGGAACAGTGCTCGTGGGGATTAATTTTCGGGGATAAAACTGACCACGAAATCGACGAAAATTAGTTCCCCACGAAAATTAGTGATTCTACAGTACCCACTTTACTCTTTTTACGTGTATTTAGGAAAAGTGTTCCTAACTGAAATGGGAAATGGATCCAACTCCCCGAGTGACGGGGTGCAGACAGTTAGTGGTTAACGATAAATCCAGACGTTCCGTGTTTAAACATTAATAGATCTGTTGATTTTGTATTAATAAATAGCGATGGAGAAAACATATGGGTGTACAAACGTGTACTATTGCAAAGATTCTGAAATGTTTTATAGATCAAGTGCAGTGGTGCTTATCAGGAGTACCATCTATATATCACTCAATAGTTGTGTTTATTTTGCTTTTTTTATTTGCTACAAACCTGCATTGCAGAGAGTGAGTGTAACATATATACCAGTACGCTTATCTTTGTATATGCATGTGCATATTCCTTCCATCATTAAATTGCATCATTGTCCATCAAGTGATCGTATGAATTTTATAGTTAATGCAAGCCTTTATATACTTAAAGAAAAAGAGCCCATCACTCCAAGTCATTGAATGCTTACATATGCACTGAAATCTTTGCAAGCATTTGAAGAACTATGATTATAAGCTATTGATGAATGGGTTACCTTAGCTCTATTCAGAATTTGACTCAATTAAATGCCGAGTCAGCTAGTGTTATAATGTAAAATAAATGATTTCAAAATTTTGAATATAAACAAGTATGATTCATAATTATTTACTATAAACTAAAAACAAATATCTCTAAATAATCATTATGCATGTAACACATACTCGCTCACTCGCGCATGACATGCATACGTGCAACATCGCGCATACATAAACAAACAACAACATTTTGAAAATCGATACTCCTCTGTCTTTACGAAAGGCGTCTTTAAAGAGAGAGAGAGAGAGAGAGAGAGAGAGAGAGAGAGAGAGCATGTACAGTAATGTATACATATAACACAATCACCAACTTGATACAACTCGTATATTCATTTGTTGCATCCTTTTCATTAAAACAAATCGAGTTATGTCGTACCATCTGCTAATTAATCAGAAATTGTTATGCAAAACTACGTTAATCAACTATGATTTAGATAGTATGCTAAACATTTTCCTTATCCCAAAATTACGGTTATAAAATCAAATAGGCTACACCTTTCATGAGATCATAATTCTAAATATCTGGAACTTTATATCAATTAAGGTATCAGATAAATAATAAAACAACATAATTTTGCCTGGAGTATGCAGGGAGAAAATAAGTAAATTAAGATTTGCGGCAATGTTCCCCAATGGTTCGGAATGTAATTGCTTCCAACTGATAGATTGACGGGTATGGTTGAAAGCCGGGGAGCTTATTTAATACTTTAATTGGCAGAAATACTCGGTGCCGTAAAACGGTTTTCTACGAATAACTTTCAATTAAAATAAACCCGGGAATAGTTCGGAAATTTATACTTCGCATTTGGAAACAGCAGGAAACTCATTACTCGGTCTTTATCGTTGTTATCAGCAATTTAATCCAATCTTTAAATCAGGTTATATCTTACCAGTAACGACCATCGATCAGCTTTGTATACAATGTTAGTTTATCCACAGAAAAATGATTCCGGTAAAATAAAGAATCATTCATGTTGCAAACTAAATTTCCCACTGTATTTATGCATTTCAGGAAAATAATTCTAATATGGTTCACATCGTCGTGGCGAATTGTAAGTAAAAGGCATTCCAACACGGAGTTAAAGATGCTTTTTTAAGTGAATTGCTCCATGGTACAGAGTTGCCCAAGCATTGGTAAGTCAATAGTAATCGACAAAGAAACCCCTGGGGCAATTTAGAGTTTCTTGTAATTGGTTAATGGTTGTCACTTACGTCGCATTATAAATCTTTGATATATGATAACTCTAATGGGTCTGGATAGAGTTAGGACACATTCGTCATATAGTCGAGAGGAATAGTATACGGTATGGGGTGACTGAACAAGAAACCAGAAAAAGTGTTTTTTTTTCTCATCGTAGTAATAATTCAGTGCAGGAGTCATTGTTTACTTTCGTCATTTTCTCTTTTAGATTTTTTTTCTTTTTTCGTGCCTTAGGGTTTGAGGCATACATCCACGTAACTTAAGTCATTGTGTCGTCCTCCATAAATAAGAAATACTATGTCTATATAAAATTTATTCAAATATAAAACTGCTGACATCATAAGTAAACATATGTGGTGACTGAATGCATTTCATGAGCAAAAACTTATATAACAAGGCAAGTAAAGGAAAACGTAACAGAAATTCAATGGTGTCCTCCGTAACCGAATTCAACAATTTACCAAATTACTTAACCATATTTGACCTGTCCTATTTAAAGTACTATTATTGAATTTCTAAAAACATTTATTTTGTCATTTTATACATTAATCGACATATTCGCATCATACAATCCTGAAAACCAAAACATAATATTGTATTGTATGTACAACCTTCGGGCATGACCGTCCAATTGGTCATATTTAACATAATATTGTATTGTATATACAACCTTCGGGGATGACCGTCCAATTGGTCATATGTAACATGATATTGTATTGTATATACAAACTTCGGGGATGACCGTCCAATTGGTCATATAACATAATATTGTATTGTTTATACAACCTTCGGGGATGACCGTCCAATTGGTCATATGTAACATAATATTGTATTGTATATACAAACTTCGGGGATGACCGTCCAATTGGTCATATAACATAATATTGTATTGTATATACAAACTTCGGGGATGACCATCCAATTGGTCATATAACATAATATTGTATTGTATATACAAACTTCGGGGATGACCGTCCAATTGGTCATATTTAACATAATATTGTATTGTTTATACAACCTTCGGGGATGACCGTCCAGTTGGTCATATGTAACATAATATTGTATTGTATATACAAACTTCGGGGATGACCGTCCAATTGGTCATATGTAACATAATATTGTATTGTATATACAAACTTCGGGGATGACCGTCCAATTGGTCATATGTAACATAATATTGTATTGTATATACAAACTTCGGGGATGACCGTCCAATTGGTCATATGTAACATAATATTGTATTGTATGTACAACCTTCGGGGATGACCGTCCAATTGGTCATATGTAACATAATATTGTATTGTATATACAACCTTCGGGGATGACCATCCAATTGGTCATATGTAACATAATATTGTATTGTATATACAACCTTCGGGGATGACCGTCCAATTGGTCATATGTAACATAATATTGTATTGTATATACAAACTTCGGGGATGACCGTCCAATTGGTCATATGTAACATAATATTGTATTGTATATACAACCTTCGGGGATGACCATCCAATTGGTCATATAACATAATATTGTATTGTATATACAACCTTCGGGGATGACCGTCTTATTGGTCATATGTAACATAATATTGTATTGTATATACAACCTTCGGGGATGACCGTCCAATTGGTCATATGTAACATAATACAGACATGTATTTGTCGACCTGTCACCTTAAAATGATTTACCCGTATACAGCCATTTGATTGGTTGCCTCAGTATTAATGACATTTTTTACTATAATAAATTATTATCTTATCTTTTCTGACTAATCACAATGCATGTTTCCAATTTTTTAGCAATGGAAACTTAAGCATCGCCTTCACAATTCAATGCTTGGCCACCTGCTAATGCAATAACAAAGAGAAAGCCATCGGGAATGTGTTATTATGTGTGAACAATGTCAACCATTGACTACCCGTCACCCAGTGTTAGCTATTGGATAGTACTAAATTTCAGTTTATCTTTGTCGTCCTGTATTTTAAAACTATACGAGAGCGTCCTCTTGAGTAGACTTCAACATTCTATTATTACTCCTATACATGGGCTTCAAGGAGGTTTCCAGAAGGGAATGGGTACAATTATGACAAGTTACTTAATGAAAGAATGCGTAAATTACTGTAAGGAAAACAGAAGTAAGCTATTTACATGCTTTTTGGATACAAGTATGGCATTCGATTGTATCTGGCATGATGGTTTGTTCCATAAGCTTAATAACATGGGCATAACTGGTAAGTTGTGGCTCTCTATAGTTGAATTACACAATAGTACCTATAGTCGGGCTATATATAGAGGTCATTCTTCTGACTGGTTCCCTGTACTGTGCGGCACAAGGCAAGGCGGGATCTGTTCCCCATTTCTCTATTTATGCTACATTAATTCTCTAATTCAGCAATTAGCATATTCAGGCTTTGGTTTTCATATAGGAAATGCATGTTTTGCAGCCCCTACTGTTGCAGATGACATGGCACTACTATCCCTGTCCATACACGGTCTTCAGTCATTGATTGATATATGTTTTGAATATGCTTGTAAATGGCGCTTCCGCTACAATTCGTCGAAATGTGCTGTCGTAGTATTTAATGAGAGTAAAAATAACCGATCCGTAGTATCACGCCAATGGTCAATTGGTCAGGTGGTTATCTCCGAAGTTAATAGTTATGTCCACCTAGGTGTGACTTGTTATGCAAGCCATGCGCAATCTCGTCGTGCAGCTGATATCAGTTCAAAGCTGAGGCGTGTATTTTTTAGCCATGCCGATAGAGCCTTTAATGAAAATGGTTTAAATCCGATAACATGTAAACGCATATATGATCGAGTTGTTCTCCCTAAGGCTCTTTTCGGAACTGAATGTTTCTATAACCTTTCTGAGGGAGAAATACTTTGCGTTGAACGCGCACACAGACTTTGTATAAAGAATATACAACAACTGGGTATTAGGACCCGTTCAAATATTGCGTTGAGTTTGTTAAATGCGCTACCTATTAAATCAGAGATCGAAAAGAGAAAAATGATTTTATTCGGTCAACTGTGTCGCTTAAATAGAGATTGTGCAGTTAAACGGCTCTTTCTACTTAGACTTGCATCGTTTACTTTAAATCTGCAGTCACCTAGCATCGGCTTCATGTCAGATATACATGATATTTTATTTAAACTCAAGCTTGACGACTATCTTACAACATTCACACGAACTGGTCTCTTTCCTAGCAAAAATGTGTGGAATAAACTTGTAGGGCGTACCATTCGACAATATTACATATCGGTTTGGGAGGAAAGTATAAGTGCGGTAGAGTTTGTCCGATATCGTTCTATACACCCTGATTATTCGTACAGTTATGTATGGCGTCATGCTGTATCATTCCCGCGTCATATCGCATGGTGTAAATCAGTAGCCAAATTGATTGCTTATTCAGCAAGGTTTAAAGAAATATGTCCAAAGTATTCATCTTTTTTGACAGAATTAAGTCTAACTGATCACTTGTTATTTGATTGTGTAAGTTTGATTGAATATCGACAAGAATTCATGGTTAAAATTTCTCAAACATTCAGTACACACGTAATGGACATAGTGCAACGCCTTGACCGCAAAACTTTTGTTAACACTGTTCTAGGTGTTCAATGTCCTACCTTAGTCGGACTATTGCAGGATAGAGTGGACCATTTTTATGGCATCGCGTTTCACTATTGTCACTTACTATGGGTGAAATATAAGAAAAAAGAATAGGATACAGCAAGATCCATGTCTTACGTACAAATGTGTGTTTGAATATATGTAAGTGTCTGTAACCACATAAAATGTTCTTATCTAATTTCAAATGTGCATATTCGTACTATATGTATGGATATGAAATGTAAATACATGTTGTTTTTTTTTCTCTCTCTCTTTCTGTTAAAATTTGGATGTATTTTTGTTTCATGTTCATGTGACATTTCATTCATGTACTTTGTATATTATGATGTTGCACACATGTAATCTCTGTTTACACACACACACACACACACTCACACACACACACACCACCACCACCACCTCCACACATATACATATCACACATTGAGATACATGATTGCATACACACATATATTCGACACCGGTATTAAATTGTCCATATAGAACTTCTTGCATTTCGTTTCGGCAAGATATTCTTTAAATTGTGGCCTCACCGAGTATTTCTGATAATTATTATTATCGTTCTTTGAACACTTGTAACTCTTTCATGTTATATGTTACTTTTTTTTTTGTGTATGTTTGTAAACTTGTAATGTATTTGTCCATTTGTATATGTTGTAAAATCTTCTATACAGGAGGAAAATAAATAAAGAAATAGACATCATCGCTACCAAAATACCACGGCAAGTTTGAAATTAATTGAATACACATCAAAACATTACTTTCATTTAATCATCAAACATATCTATAGCAGACAAAGGCTGCTTTTCAAACGTCTGTATTTTTTTCCGTTTCAAATAAAAAAGGTGAATTATTTGAATGGTGAATTGGTTAAGTTATTGATTGAATGCGATTTTTCTGTTAGCTTCTTAGACTATACTATTATATTGCGCTTCTTGTGGTAGAACGGACATTTAATCATCTACAGACCCTTATAGACAGGAGAAGAACTGGTTTCGTATGATTTCAAAACTATCTAGGTGAATGTAATATATCTGCATAAAACTAGTCTAAAAATAATTGTTCAATTTCAGTTACTTTCCAAGAATACTCTTTATACACCATACATGCTTAGTTCGGTACTTGAAAGTTAAGTTCTAGATAATACTTGAGATAGATTACGGATAGAAGTATTCCCATCACTATGTTAAACAAATTCGTCTTTGTCGAGTGCTTTTTCCCATGTGGGATTCACATTAGCAAATTTGCCATCGAGTAAACCTGACGCATCCACACTATCTGTGTGAATCGGGAAATTAAGTGCTGTTTTCGTCCTGTGTGCCGAAATAAAATTCCATTAAATGTAGAGAGAGAGAGAGGAGATATGCTTAAATATGATGAATATTATACGGTTTAATCTGATTTACATTTTCATATCCAGGTTGTAACAATGCATGAACTTATTTTCTGTACGTCTTTGCGCTCATGTCGTCATACATAAAAAATCACTTATTTACTGCTTGTCCTACGCAGTCTTGTATTTCGTTTAAAATTGTTAAAAATAATGCATTGCAAACAATGAACAGCGAGGGATTGATATGGAGAAAATGTGATTGTATGGTACCTACGTGACCGAAGTGCATCATGGGCGGAGTTAACGGTGGCAGCGGCGTCTGCTTACGTCATGTTAATTAAAGGTATAAATATGCCTAACAATACTGACTTTGAACCGTACTTTAAAGATTATGTCATCCTGTCATTCAAAAGGGAGGCGGATCCATAATGCGAGGTCAAAGGCAAAGCTGCATGGCGTACGTGGCTTCGCGTCGCTTGCGATATATTTGATAAACTCTGAAATATTAACGGTAACTGATACTTACATGCATGTCACATCCTCTTGAAACTGGAGCTTGAAGAAAAGAGAAAATGTGTTCTGTTTAAAAAAAGGGTTATGCCTGACATGTGTTGTATTTATGAAATAGTTTAAAATGAAGTGTAATGAGTAATGAACGGGTAGTGAAAGATCTTTATTTCCCTATTCGTTTAAGATCGAATTGGGTCTCCAAAGATGTTTACCAAAATAAATCTAACGTGGACACGGTATACCTAAAATCATGATATGTAGACCTGGAACTATTTTACAGTCTTGGCGATAGATAAATAAATAAATAAATAAATAAATAAATAAATAACGTACTTTATTTATGTAATGGGGATATTGACAAACAAGTTCATATATACGAGGGTTATTCGAATTGTTTTGAAAGCAACTAATAAATATGAAAATAAATGAACATTACCGGTTGTCAGTACCTTTGGTTTCTTAAATTAAATTATTTCAAAACTATTCTCATCTCACAAATAAATCCCAACAAAATATGTAGTTTTGTCGTGTTATTTCGCATTTCCCACAAATTATTCGCATCTCCAAGGTCTTTCCGATTGTTTTTTCC
Source organism: Solen grandis (assembly GCA_021229015.1). Lineage (NCBI taxonomy): Eukaryota > Metazoa > Mollusca > Bivalvia > Adapedonta > Solenidae > Solen > Solen grandis. The sequence continues at coordinate 29,546,042 of CM037785.1, read as the reverse complement.
AGATAATTGGTCAAATCAAGTTCACCAAATACAGCTATATCTGATCCAAAGAATTCGTTTTGAAGCAAAGTCGTTTTAGCCCGCAAGGATGTAAGAGAAATTCTCAGTTAATATAAATTAACTGTTTTCAAGGACGTACTACTCAACATGTGTTTCATTTATTTTGACAGCTGTAAATGAAATTTACCCATGGCAAGTTTCAAAGATAATTAATTAAATTAATTTATTATATAAATACTATACTATCGGGCCATAGATTAGAAAATTCATTTAAAATAAAAACACCAATTAGTTTAAAACCAGAGACACACTCTCTAGCTTCAGGTATGAATATAAGATTTTTTTCACTAGAATCGTTCAATCATAAGAAATGCTTCGTTTCTAATTATGTTAGTCACACCTATATATTTCTCCAGGTTATTGTTGCAGTTCTTAGATGATCAATTGCAAGACAAGTATGTAGTAAGTACCTCCTAATGACGAGTATTACCGGGAGACTGAAACATCTCACCGGTAAGAGCACAGAAAAAACAATGTTTGTTGGGGTTAACTTCCCATTGGAACAATTTAAGTCATTTGGAGGCTATGTCTACTTGAGACAGATATAGAGCCGCCACATTGCAGTATCACGCCATAGACATGTGGTATGATACCACACACAGTCACATTATCCTAACACCGGGGCAACCAGTCTTCGAACTATTCTAATTGACATGCTACCTCTCCCTCTCTGTATTTTTTTGTTCTTTGAGTGTTTGTGATTATTAAAATAATTATGCTTTTAAGAATAACTTTCAAACCACTTTCGAGCTCTGCTTTTTTCACTGTTACCCTCTACTTTGGTTTAAGCTGTTTCAGTTATTCTTATTATTTTATGTAAATTAAATATTTTTTTAACTTAGAAACATATTTTATCTTATTTGGTTGACCCTGCCCCGTTTTTAAACTCGCACCAAACTCCCTGTCCTGTACTATAAAAACACGGGGTCACATACACTGCGTGAGAGCAATGATTTTTATTTATTACATCATGTCACGAAATATGATATTCCAGGTTGAACTAACAACACAATTCCGTGGTTATTTCCTCTCAGTAACCTAAACCGAGGCTTACAATTTTTGTTTTAAAATTATTCGTGAAAGTATATTTGAATCATCTGAGAGAGAGAGAGAGAGAGAGAGAGAGTGAAAGAAATAAACAAAACAAAAATCTTACTTGTGAGAGAGAATATACTAAATAAACAAAACACTACCAGCTTGTAATAATATAAATCGCCTATTACTTTCTTTGATCTCATTCATCTTTTCTTATTATTCTGTCTATTTTCTAATATTCTAAACCCTTCCAATTGTCTCTATCATCATCATCATCATCATCATCATTCTGCTTGCCTTTCTCTTCATAATTTACATAAAACGAGATTCCCTAGCTTCCGTTTAAGATGTCTTATATGCTGAGCGCCAAGCAAGGGATTTATACTAGTATCATCTTTTTAAAACTTTGCTATGTCGCGGCCGGTGATGAAACACTCGACCTCCAACTGGGTGTACATCAGGATTCAATGCACTGACTAGTGGTATTAATTATAAATTTGTTCACTGGTTGTAGGTCAGCAATTCTCCATGAAATACACTACTGATTATGTTATACGATATTTTGGGGAAAAAAATTCTCATCTGCATTCAAAATGTGTTAATCACTGAAACTAAAGTTTATCAAATTTATCTTAAGCCATCCCCAATCCTCGTCACCCATGTTTGTATACAGTTTTTCTAGCAATCAAGGAAATTTCTAAATCACACTGTCACATCACATTTAGTGCATTCAGAGCCTTTATTTATCATACGGAAGACCTCAGAGACTACAATTTATTTTATTGGAACGACGGACTTTTGAAAAGATATTTTAGATCAAGTCTCAACTTTGCATCATTATTAATTTCACAAATATCAGTCAAATTATAGCATACACTAGGGACATCTTCAGTCAACTGTTAGTAATACTTTGTATACTTAGTTCAAAAAGGTATTGTTATATTGAATTAATGAAACCATTTTAAAGTAATACATGTAACAACAATGATAAAAGAAAACATACTAAACAACACCACAAGCATCATAAAATTAATTAAATAAGTAAGTAAATTAATAAATAAAAACACTGCTGAAAATTTTGTTTCGATGGATTTTATTTGTGTCAAAAGCAATTTATCTAACTTGGGTATCATGAATAATTCAATGTAGTGTGTATATAAGGGTCCAGAAAAAAATAATGATAGATTTGAGTTTTGTCTACGCAGTCATTGAATTTGTGGTCGAGAGTTCTGGATCAACTTCAGCGTAATTGGATGCAGACGACAACCCAATTTACATAAAACGAGATTCCCTAGTTAGATGTCAGCACTTTTCGCCAATGCAGATCAATTGCACTCTAATAACATTTAGAAAAGTCAGAAACAAAATCTTTTGTATGTATAAAACATTACATAATATAATTCACTTATAGATCTAATCACAAATATTTTTTACTATATTTTTTAAAGAAATAATGTTGTAAATGCTGACAAAATATTATGTCTCATTATTTCAGTTACAAAGTGTCTGTTAATTTTCGTGTTTGTTATATATGTGGATTAATATTTATACAATTAGCATTTATTACAACCCGCTTTGTAATAAAGTTGCAAAATGTAATATACCAAAATTAGCTAAATAAGATTACCGTCGCTTCGACAGTATTTCACCCATAATGCGACATCAGTCTTAGCAAATGTAGGTTAACGCTGAGTGCTTAGAGGCACGCGGGTAGAACCCTACGCCCTAGAGCAATCCTAGAGACCCTACCGGGATTCGGAACTTCAGCAGTCGGGAACTGCGGTGAGGAACTGCGTGACCTTGCCTACTAGTCCATGGAGACCCCTATATATTCTCTGTACACCAAAGTCCAATTAAACAAAGATTAGACGCTAGTTTAAATCACACAAATGCACGTAACGAATTGTTCAATTCTCGTAAATTTACGTTTTCAAAAGTCTCCTATTCTATTGAAATTATATGAAAGTAAATATCTTATTATAGACCATAACATTACCATGAAAATAATACCTTATGTGTTAAAATAAGTCAAGAAATGAAAATGCTTCGTGTAAAATAGAAAAATACCTGCATTATAACTATGTAAATGGTTTTGTTTTTCTGCTAAACTGGTTGGATTTAAATCATAATTTAAAAGAGTTTTTAAAAATAAATCAAACTGCAAATAATTCCTTGTTGTAGAGAAATGCTTGTTTTATAATATGGTTACATTTTCCTCTGAGATTTTCCATTTATTTTCTAAGTTTGCACCATTCAATGATCTTCTGTGTGCCTTAACAATATTTTCCATTGGCTTTTACAAGAGTTTCCTGTGTTTGTTTAATATGTCTTTGTGTACACTTCTAAACGATCATGTACTGATTGAACTTGTTTGTAACTGTTTATCGTTCTTGCGTATCTAAATAATTATGTCTCCATAATATATAACATCTCATCTTACATTTCTACAGCTTGTTTTAAATCTATTGCTGCTATTTATATAACTTAATGAAATACATTTGAATGCTTCTAATTTCAGGTCCGCTGAAGGTCCAATCCGGGGTGAATTTTATTCACAATCAACGCGTATGTTTCAAAGGAATTGTTGCTGAAAGCTGAAAGTTGACAACATAATTGGTATCAGACCACCCCTGATTGACACACATCTGTGTTGACTGGAAAATTGCCCTAAATTGATGAAAACAGCAAATCGGAAACATTTCAAATTGAAGCAATGATACAAAAGATCGCGGTCTGCAAGAATTCTGAATACTGGGATTTAAAGTGCGTCTCGTTTATATTTGTTTTCAGGTCGTGAAAGTCTGATTTGATAAACAAAGCTCGTGGATTTATGTTATGAATCAACATAATGGAGCAAATATTGGATTTGTAAAAATGTGCAAAAGGATTTAGAGAAAATTGAATTACAGTGGTTGTGTTTTGAATATCGGGGGAAAAGATCTCGTTTTCTGTGTTACTTGATTGGGGTAATTTAATAAGCAAAGCGATTGAGTTATCCGAATTTGATGTATGTTTAGTGAACTAAATGGCTGATGTCCAGTTCAACGAGGTACGGCTGTAATACCAAGCAGTGAAGAACAACCGGAAATGTAGCTTACACGATTAGCTGGCCAACTTCACATCGTATATTCGCATACATCAAGGGCGATTCTGTAATTTTGTACTATTCCGCCGATTGGATTAATTTACATGCGGATCGACGGGGAGAATTCGTCTATTTTTCACCAATATTCCGAGGGCAAGTTCGATTCCGTCCGGACAGGTGGATGGACATCAGAGCTGACCAATGTAACGCTTAACGTTTTGGTCAATTCAAGTAATGCTTCCACCGGCTCAATGTTTGCAAACACAACGGAATCACTGGAAGAGATCACTGGAGAGCCAAAACATCCAGCTATTGGATTCGTTTTGGCAATGTTCTCTTTTATTACAGTCTTAGGAAATATATTGGTAATAACTGCTGTGGTAAAGGAGATGTACCTGCGAACGGTTACAAATTATTTGATAGTCTCTCTTGCCATTGCAGACGTCATGGTTGGAGGCATTGTGATGCCCTTCAGCATCAGTCATGAGCTCTCTAACCAGGTGTGGTACTATGGCACTGCGTGGTGTGATCTTTGGCATTCCTTTGATGTTCTTGGTAGCACAGCGTCAATTTTGAATTTATGTATAATTTCCTTGGACAGATATTGGGCAATAACTGATCCAATTGCCTACCCAACAAGAATGTCGACTTGTAGAGTTTCGATATTAATAACGTTCGTTTGGCTATGTTCAGCGGGGATATCTTTTCCAGCAATTGCATGGTGGAAGGCCGTCACACCAGCGAATATACCAAGTGATAGGTGTATCTTTACAGAGGATTCGGCATATCTGATATTTTCTTCTTTAGTGTCATTCTATTTTCCTACTATAGTCATGATATTTGTGTATATTCAAATTTACCGTGCTGCGCGGAATCAAAGGAAAAGTATTAAAAGTGGGACCAAAGTTTTAACATCTAATAGACTGTTTGGACCTAGTGGGGTGATGACTCTACGTATACATAGAGGAGGTATGGCCAAGATAAGAACAAACACAAGTAACACAGAAACAACGCCTTTCCGAAAAAGTGAAAGTGACGAAGAAGATAATTCAATGCAATCAAATACATGTAATAACACACCCATGCACACGTCAAATCACGAAGTCAACAGTGAAACAAGTGACGATGTCCGTAATCATAATCATCAACATGGAAATAATCAAAGACCTATGAAATTTATCACCAAACGTTTAAGACAGCTTGCTTTAAGCAAGAAAATATCGAAACTGGCTAAAGAACAGAAAGCTGCGAAAACGCTTGGAATCGTAGTGGGTGTTTTTATCATTTGTTGGCTTCCATTTTTTGTCACCAACGTTCTTATAGGAATTTGTAATGTGAATTGTGTGAGCAAACCTGATGTTATCATGCCGGTTTTCACGTGGTTTGGATACATAAACTCCGGTGTGAACCCAATTATATATGCCCTGTCAATGAAAGATTTTAGAAGGGCTTTCGGAAGGATAATTTGCTGCTGTTGTCCAAAGTATAGATTTTACCAAAACAGAAGACGACAACAGCCATCGAGGAGTGCTAGCAGCTTTAAGGTTTCCAGTTTACTTTGATATCGCCTATACAAAACTATGTGCTCCAGCCCGAATCGCACCAACAAATTAGCGCTAAGTAAAACTTAAATACAGTTTTACTTTAATGCAAATTCCATCACTCTTTTAAAGAAACTCCCAAAAATAGTTCCTGTCTAAACAAATATTGTTAGCCTTAAAGGTAAATTTTAAGTCAACTTATCTATGTACTTTCGTTAAACTTAAATGATGGGATGGATGTGTGTCTATCTAGTAAAAGGATTTAAGTATTACTTAGCGATAAGTATAATTAGTAGAATTCAAACCTGGAATTTGATCAAGATGTATTATAATCATTATAAATGCTTTCACGATCATTGTAAAAAGTCACAAACGCTCAGCAGGGTTCTCACTTGGAAGTCTTGACAAAAAATGCCATAAAATTCGGGTCATTTAATGCAGTCGTATACAAAGTGCTCGGGAAAAATTGTGTCCTTTTCATCAGTCTTTGGAGTCCATGCCCTCTGTTCTCGAAACTGAAGTATGACTTTCATACTCAAACTTATTACGTTCAATAGGAATTTGTTGCTGATACTCAAATTTGAGCCTTAGATCTTACTTAAGTATATTCGAGAACACGGGCCTTGGACCCAAAACCAGGAAACAGTGAGGACTCTGGAGTAACAATGTATGCGCAGTTAAAAAGCAGCTTGAAGGGGACTGTACTGGGCAGTTTTATTATTATTTTATTGCATATTATTTGACCCTATAAAAACTTCATGGCAAAATAAAAAAAATATATATTACCTGTGCTTTTAGGTTTAAATTCATGATAAGATTCTGCTATTCCGGACATGGTAATTTGCTTTTCTGGACTTTAATATTATATGCGATTTAAATTTGACATGTTTAGGCTACATATGTTACACATTAAAAATATTTTATTTTACTTATTTTTGGGTTTGGAAAATTGCAAATTATAAATATTCACTGAAAGCCTTTTGTAGTCTGTTATATCCGATTATAAGATAAAAACAAAACAAAACTGTACGTAAATGGGATTTCAATCTGAAACTCAAAGTTAATTTACTGTAAAATCATTAATTTTCGTTAACATTAAATTTTGTAATGAAGTGAATTTCGTCGGTACATATATACATGGGTTCATGTCTTAGTCTAATGTAAAAAAAAAAAAAAAAAAAAAAAAATATTTGAACTCAAGACTGAAAAGGTATGGTCGAGATGTAGGAGGCCAGACCTCATTATTAAAGCTTCACAACCTCCGTCCATTTTTTTTATTCTTTATTCGTAGCGTTTTTTTTTTTTGTTTTTTTTTGTTTTTTTTTGTCTTGAAAATAGCAAGGTTTATTGTTGATATACGAAGGATATTCAAACTCTTTAAAAAAAATGCTCAATTATTTGTAAGATCCGTTCATGATTTAACCACGAGTAAAAATCAGTATATACTTGATATTTTGTGATTTACAAAATAATGTTTTAAACCTAACAGACAGTGTTTCTTTTTGCTTCAAAATTATTTTTATCTTGATATTTCATGTTACTTCAAAGAAATATATTTTTATTGCACATACGGATAACATGGTACATTATGCATCTGCTTGTGCAAGACAATATAATAATCTATAAAGAACAAAAAGGTAACTGGGGGAATATCGTACTTTGTTTTGGATAACTCATTTACGGTAAATATTTTCTAGTATTTGTCTATCAAATAAATTGCTGTTTTTGCTTTCCTTACAACATCTTAAATACAATAATTACCATGTATATCAAATGGTTTTTGTAATATTAATTGAACAATTTATAAATGCACTGTTTATATAAGAGTCTCATTTATAAAACATGGATTTCAAGATCAAGACTCTTTTTTAATCCTTGATGAGAATATAACGTATTTCAAAGATTAGTCAAGCCTGTCTTAAGCGGTCAGTGAAGAGAACAAGAGAAAGTGACCGCTACACAGAGGTGGTCGCTAAATGAGGGTTAACATATAACTGGTCACTTAATGGAGTTTGACCGCTTAATACAAGTGACCGTTAATAAAAGTCCAACTGTACACGGATATGATATACTCACTCTAGGATCTAATAATTACCAAGAAACGTTCACAATTTCAATAGATACTCAATTCCTTATTACATGTTGATTTAAAATGCACGTAATATTGAAAATCATTATATTTTCATAATTAATTAATTAATGCTTATGTAGGTATATGATGATTGAGTACTTATGCTATTCTTTAAATATTAATGAATATGAATTACCTATAGGGAGAAAGCATAATTAATGGCGTATTCAATGCTTGTTTTTAATAACATCAACGGTCTGTTGGAAATGTTCTACTTTTTTCTTCCTTTGAAGGCAAAAAATCAGTTGATTAATAAACACTTTTCCCACGCCCTGATCCCATTGCTTAAATTTTATTCTTTTATTTTGAATTAATTTTAATCGATTGAAATCCTTGATTTATACATCTTATTCAAACGAGTAACAACTCGCAGTACAGTACAGTACAGTACGGTACAACAACCTTGGCCCCAATAAAGCATGGATGATTCATAAAATAATTTGTCATTGATTGTGTTAAAACGCATTTACAATGTTATTAATCACCTTCTGTGATAGCTTGTCGTTTTTCCAGTCCACTGTCATATGAGAGGTTTATATCTTATTAATACTTTTGTAGATTTTATCTTGCCAAATCCTAATGGGTTTTCATTATTTAACATGACTTGTGGTATTTCTGCTTGACATATCGACTTGGTAAATCTGAATTAAAACAGTTCTTGTCTTCCGTTTGTGAACAAGAGAGATATGTCCTGCCCTTTATAAATAGGATGTATTGATTAAATATATCTTCTGGATTGAATCTTCGTTATCTTTCAATGCCGTCTTTGTTGCCATACATGCATATGTAACCCGAAGCAGCTGCATTTACCTTATCTAGAACAGTTTGTTTTAGAAGCTGTGTGTTCACTTAGAATCTTTATTAATAGTGTAAGGGACTCAAATATCATTAATTATAGGCAAGCGGTTAAGTCTTTGGTGTTTTAAATACCTTTTTATGGATTTTTAAGGCAAATTGAAGCTAATTAAGCAATTTCTGGTTGGAATTAACCAAAAAGAAAAACAGCAAAAAAAAAAAACAATAAAAAAAAAAAAATAAATTTAAAAAAAAACAACATTTGAACAAGCTTTTGAATATAGTGTGCTGTAAGACTTTGTGTTTGGACCAAAATGATTTTTTAGGCCAAAATGACTTCTATTTAAAAGGAAAATCCTTTAATGGCGTATATTAGATGCGAAAAGGAGCTTGAAGTTGATGTATTGGGGTTTACCGTCGCTGTGATAGTATTTCAATCATATAGCGACGTCCAGCTAATTACAGGTGGAGGAAGACCCCGAGTACACAGAGGTACCCGGGTAGAACTACCGACCTACCGCAAGCCAGCTGGAAGGCTTCCTCACATGAAAAATCGGAAGTCCTTACCGGGATTCGAACCCACAGCGGTGAGGGGCTGAGAGATTTGTAGTCCACAACTGTAACCGCTCGGTCACGGCGGCCCCCAGCTCATGTTGAAGTACATAATAACATATAATTGTCAAATATATGTGCTGAAAAAAAAACTTTATATTAGCAAAGAACTGTTAAGCAATCTGTCATTTCTTATACTCTAAGTAGGGTAATAAATAGATTTTTTTACAAAAAATCTGACATGTACGTCAATGTCTTTGTAAATGAAATAAATGTTAAAGAAAAACGTAATGTACAATTTCATTTGAAAAGGAAGACTTGCCCAGTTTATAATAAAGAATCTGGCATTGAACCACAAACTGATTTTGTCTTTACACTAGTAAAATAACCAAGTACCATTGAATGGACCCACGACTCAAAGTAGAGCACAAGAACAAGCAGTCATTTTCTGAGTTGTTTTTTCCTTCCGACAATTCATGTCAATTTTGGGAAACCCGCATATGACATGTACACACGCGGATAATCTCGGCTACATGTCCGAAATGTTACGATAAAGATTAAGGCTGCCATAATGGAATTACAAATCCACATGATTATATGGCTTGCGGCCACAGCAAAAATATAAAGAAAATATGAACATCAATGACTTAACTAGTAAATGGTATGCTCGTTCTATTATTTCGTATATTAACCAAGTGTTGTCTTTCGTAGACAACATAAGCGAATACAACAATAAAAACATTCGAGAATTCAGAATTTAAAATACATGCCTGTCAGAGTTATTTGTGTATTTGAACGACCATTTCTTCTTTCATTAAAGTAAATAATTTGAAAAGAGTTTTCAGTGATGAGCGTTTGTCAAAAGTCAGACAGCTTTCTCTAGCAGAACCCGTTTGAATGACGTTATCCTTAAGGACGTTTCAGCGGGTTACAGCTGATTTTGATTTTGATTTTTTTATAATTTCTGATTTATTTTAAGTAGAATGATAGAATTGAAGAACGATCAAATTTTAAGATACATGTGTTAAGAATATCATTAAACGTATATTTCCCAAATTTTAAAGGTACAAAAAGTCACATTTTAGTGGTTTTTATGGCTAAAATTTCAATAAGATAGCAGTTTTAGTTAAAAAACAAATCTTTTGAGGTTGTCTTTTTTTACATTTTTAGAAAGCATTTATATCAAAGGACTGACTCTGAAAAAATAGTGGAAATCTGTATTTAGAAAAATATATAAAAATTCAAAATTTTGGGATAGTTTTTGTATACATTTTGGTCCGGGCTCAAATGAGATTTAGTGCCCGTTTTGTATTTTCAATGCATATTTGAAAGTATTTTTATCTGTAACTTCTAGAATACATTATTATATAAGTTACAAATGGTGATAAAAATATTTTAAAAATATCATTTTGATATGCTGTTACAGTATTTAGAATGAATCTTTCTAATTTTTCAAACACCATGTTTTATCAACAAATTTGAGCAAATGGTGATGCTCTTCCGTAAGCGTAATCTCTTAAACAAGCATGGTGCCCCCCCCCCCCCCCCCTTTTTTTTTAATTCATATATCTTTTAGTTAAAGTCTAAAGTACTTTTGTCCGAAGGAAAAAAAAAACCGCTCAAACGCCTTTAACTGAATGTTGCATTAACTAAATACAAAACAAATTGTCGACATACACGGAGTCATTTCGATTGCTGAATCAAATACAGGTACCATACTTTATGCACGTGCATATCAAATTAAACAAAAATGAAACAAAACTGTTATTACGAGGGGAGTTATGAAGAAAGGGAATTGTTCAGATAATCGCGAGAATCGAAAGTATCTTTTCCAATCAGCCTCTTTAGTGAAACATTTCAAATATTGAGAAGGAAAAGAATAGAACTTTAAATCGATAAAAAATTAAATGTATTAATAAGTAAGACACAGTAGGTGGTAGGTCCCTTAGAATTTTTAATACAGAAAATTCTGTAAAATGTTAATTAGTTTGAGTCATTTCTCAAGCATAAGGCATGTTTTCTTTTATGAAATGATTGGCACTTCTAAATAAGAATGAGGAATTTCTCATCATGTCAAAGTAACAGGCATGAGAAAGGACACAATATGAACTCGAAAACTGGTTATCATTTGAAAATATTGAAGGGTAGGGAGGGGGGGGGGGGGGGGGGGGGGGCTAAATAGTAATAAATTATTTTATTCTATTAGATGATACTAGTGGTGAGCTGATTAATCATAAAGTCAACGAATCAGTGACGAGCTACTGGTTGACGTGACGATGACGACGAAAATAATTCGTTGACGAATTATTGACCAAAAAATGGGGTGTTGTTAATATTTCAACGCGCATCTGATTGGGTAATTTCATTAATTTGATAAACTGATACTTGCAAAGTTGCACTTTGCACATCGTTGGCCTCTGGTTGTAACCTCTTATACTTTATCTCGGTTCAATGTTTATACATTTATTTGAATATTTGAGAAATTAACATCTATACCTAATACATATCTATATAATCTATATAGTACAGAATACTTTATTTTCATGTTGTACAGTAAGAGAGTTTTAATAGGCATTTACTCCAAACATGGTATATTTGGTATTTAATCATGATTAATCAATTAATCAGTGACTTTTGTCTCTGATTAATCGACGAATATTTTTTCGACTGATTCCAATCACTAGATGATACAGTACAATAGGTCGCACAATGTAATGAAATAACAAAACATATATCACAAAATGTTTTAAATTAGCACAAGCATAATTATGGTATGTTACATGTTCTTCAAATGAAATCACGCCTTGTCAGATGACCAACACCACATAGACGTAGTGTATAAACACGTTCATATCTACTTCCGGTTTTATCATTTGACGTCATATTGTGTTTAAAAACGTCATATCGAAGTCGTAAGTGCTCCATGGTGACGGACATGTTTATGTTGTAAGCAATTGTTTTTGTTGTTATCATCATCGAAATTTGTCGATTTTCTCTATGTTCATTAAATGTTGCAGGGGTCGTTTGTGGTCAAACGTAGAACAACTGGGGATGTGTTAGAGGGTCTATATTCTGACAATCTCTCCGGTAAGAAACTGAATGTACACTACATATTTAAATTAGTTTGACGGCCATTATTACCCCCGTTCTAATTTGATAGGTCAAAGTTAAAAAAAAAACGCGCGTTAATGGCCACTAGAAATAAGTGTCACGACGTAAAAGAAACTAACATTTAAAAAATAATATATAATTGTAAAACTTATCTCTCTTTGACTACTATCAACTACTACCAAGAATTATATCATAATCATATTTGAAATTAAAATGCCATTTTTTAAATGTTTTCATCTGAAACTGATTATGTTTTAAACGATGTCTCCGAGCTTTATGAATGATCATCGTAGATAATAAAGGCCCAATATATTTTATAATGATTCAATTTTCATGAAAAAGAAAATATAGAATAACTTTGACATATTGCAGACTTACACATATGGTACATAATGTGCGAATATCTTCTGTAAAATAACAGTTAAATGCATTGAAAATGTTTACCAAATTACGCAATTTAGTTTTTTGGATGGATGTCAAAATACTATCATTGTTTACATTTTGCTTAGACGGGTATTCCCGAAAACAGTTTGTAATCGGAAATAATTTGAATTTGAAAAACCGTTGTCGAATCACAATTTGTTGATCTATGTCACCAATTTATGCACTCGTCTTTCGTTATGGAAAATTGACGAGGATATGCGGAATATGTAAATTAGTTATTTTTGTAAACAGTTGAATGGTCTTTAGTTAAAGATTCTTTTTTTTGCATTGTAGTAACGTTGTCGTTAACGAGTATGTACAGATTGCATCTTGTAACAATCTGTAACACACATTTTGTTTTCCTGTCCGAAGAATATATACTGCTCTTGGAAGCATACTGGGCCTTTAAGCTCATCTTACTCAATTTTGCCCTTGTCCACTACTATCATGTGGTACAATATTTTGTGCTGGTCTAATTTTGAGACCGTTTACATTCATTACACATTCAAAGGAAGGCACAAATACAAGGGCATACAAAATTACTTTCAAGCATATTTCACTAAAGCGTATTTTTTAAACTCAACAACACAACAAATAAACCTGTTAACCCTGTAAGCGGAAAGACCTGGGTTTGATCATCGGCCGAGATTTACAAAAGTCATTGTAAGGTAACGGTACATTGCATGTACATACTGGTGCGGTACACTATCGAAGTTCCAGGGCTGGCCAACCCAGCGCCAGGATAATGTGACATTTTAGCATCATGCCACTTATCTATGGAGTATTCATCCAGTGAGGCATCACTATATACACGTATGTTCAAATGCATCACTGCCAGTTGGCCAAGAACAATTATCAGCAACAACAAATTACTTGTTTGATTCAACCAACACCTGATACATCAGAACATTCAGCTACCATTGCAAGAATCCCCACCAACCCTGCAATAGCTCGCATTGCCATTTCTTTTGCTTTGCAACAAGTGCGAGTCGGTATGCTGCCAGTAGTACTTCTTGATATTGCTGATTTACCAACAGATTCCATATCATTCATAAATATCGGGGCAAAATAGAAATTATCGACCGCGTATTGAAATGCAGATTGAAGTATTATGTGACAGGTTAACAACAATGCGTATTAAATATATGTGAATTAGTAAAGAGCAAGTAAAGCTTTTATGTGAACAAATTTACTTATCAGTACGATCGTTATAAACGTAGTCAGAGAATATCAGATAGCGGTGTATGTAATGTAATTTATGGCTGCGTTGATTTATTGCTGTCATAAACCTGAGAGGTCTAAATACATTTTGTTATTATTGTTAAGTCGGGTTATTTTGGTAAATGTTACAAGCTGAAATATGTTCAAGGTTACGGTACAAAAGTTGTTCTAACGATAAGCCCTAATGATAAATAATTCGATTTACCGAATATCACAGTAATATTTAGTACAATTATCTGTGAACTTAGAGTAGAGAATCGAATATTTTAAATAAGATTCACGGAAATAACTAGCAGAACTATGTTTCTTTTATTCTTTAAAATGCGTTAAATAGCAACACATACGGAAAACCATTTATACTACTTTCTTACTTAATTGATTCATTTTAATCCGTTTAATATTTATTTCCAATTGTCGTCCGAATTTTTAAACTGATTCATTCCCGTAAACCGCACGGAATGTACCGAGAATCGAGCGAAGATAAATATATGCTGTGCAGTGACCGTGTAATGTATGTGCTTGTCACAGGTTTAAACCTTCACTACACTACACAGGCATGTAGTCGTCACAAAGATGCTGACACCAGTTCTGCACCCTATGGTTGATTCATCGTAGGATACCCACGCCTGATCGATCGATATAATCTATCGGACGTGGGATTTTATGCCAGTATTCATCGCTTTAGGTATGTTCCTTTTGATTGGTTTCTTCATGATTTGATCGAGTAATTTACCCAATAAACGCACTATTTAGTCAAAAACTCTGTAAAACGACGTTTAGTTTTGCTATTTTCTCCGCGACTTAATGTCATGAAGTGCAACGAGATAAGTCAACCGAGGGTTTCCGACGATGTTGTTAGTGCCTCCCTGTGTCTATGTAAAATTCCAAGAGAAACCAATAACGAATATTATTTCATGCGTTTTTCATCGTATTGCAATGGTTATTTTTTTTATTATTTATTTCATTCATAGCTCATAATAATTGATAAAAAGACCTAATGTTTTCCTTATGTTTGTCCTTTTAATAATGTATTTATTTAAGTGTCAATTGTGATTACTTATTTTGTATGACATAATAAATTAATGTACAGCAAAACTTGTTAGTTTAAAAAAAATTTATTTTAAAAATTTTTTTGAAATAAATAAACGAAAGATATGTTCACTGGTGAGCGTTGCCAAAATTCAGACAGCTTTCTTTATCAGAACACGTTTGAATGACGTTAGCATTAACTTAATGTTGCATTTTCTTAATGCAAAACAAGACCGATCTTCAGAAAAAAAAACAAAAAAAACAAACAATTGGCGCCATATTTGGTAAATTGACGAATCACACGAATTCATTTCGGTTGATGGAACAAATACAGGGAAAAAGCTTAATGCACATGCATTCTAAATAAAACGAAAATACAGTATTGCCGCAATAACCTGAGGACCATCGAAGATGAAAAAATGTTCGGATGAACGCGATTCCCTTCAATCGGGAGTTTCATTTTCCCGACTGAATTTGTGGTTTTAATTAATATAGAATAATCCATGCCGGAATTACAATTTAAGCATATTTTTGAATTTCGATATTTAGCTTACCAGAGAACAAAGTGCCCAAACCATCCCCGTCCGTCGCCGTTCATCATCAGTCGTCAACAATTTGCTTTAACTGACATGTCCAATGAAAGTACTTTGTAGAAACTGATGAAACTTAGCATGATTGATCCATGGGTGATCTGACGCATAACTGGCAAAGATAAACTTGATCCATTCACAACCCTGGTTCTCATGACAATTAAACTGGATTTTAATTATAAAACAAAATGTCCTGTGGAAGCCAATGGTCAATATTTTAATTTCGGTTGGCACAAATCCTCTACCATAAATGTTAAATCTATGTTGGGTCGGCTAGTTTCCTTATATACTCTGTATAGAAACTTGACCCCTTAAGCTGTTAGCCGCCGAAGGGAATAGTTTGTTTCCTTAATGTACAATCTATAGGTATTTTCAAAACTCTCCTCCTATGAAATTTATCTTGTTTTGTTCTAATTAGAAACTCGTGATCCTTCATCTTAATTGCGTAGGCATTTTTGTCATTTTTGACCGCTTGAAAATTGAGGCCTTCAAATGGTTGAATGCGTTTTTAACTCAAGATATTATTGGTTAATGCTGAAGGTAACCAGATCAGCGAATCGATTGTAAATATATGGAAAAAAAATCGGTAAGTAAAATTGCGATTTTCCGAGGACTTAGGGGGTGGGGGGATTTTAAATGTTCGATAAAGTTCGGATACTGTTAAATCATGAATTTTCGTTGACATTAAATTTCAAAGAGTCTGGTCTGTATTAAATTCAATTTCGTTGGCAAACCTATTCGTGCATCATTGTTCTAGATAATATGAGATCTATCAATCGATCATTTCTCATGGAGATTAATATTCGTGGACAGAGTCAACCACAAAATCATCGAAAGTTGATCCCAACAAAAATAAATGATTATACAATATCGCATTTTTCTTTACTATAAATCTAACTTTTGATCGACTTTAAGAATATACATCTAAATATTGATTACATTAGCTTAACTAGTATACATTGTATAATCCAAACGCATAAAGATCATTTAAAAATTAATCAATTTTTCTTTTTTAAATCTATTAAAGAACAGCTCGAAATCCACACACATTGCTGAGCAAATCATATTTATACTCTTCAATTAGATATAAACGTATTTCACCATTTTTGCAATACAAAAAAATATAAAGTACATGATTATAGTTAAGTCCCTGTAATGGTTCCGCTACATTTCGGAAACCATGGCCTTTCACAGATAACCAAGGTTTAGCCAATGTTTCATTAGGGTACCTTGGTTATCTTGGTAGAGGTTAAATGGCCCAAGATGTAGCGGAACCATTACAGGGACTTTACCTTAAGTTGACAGAAAATATAACCCTAGTGAGTAAATCATTTGTAAAGAAATTAATTTTAGAATATAGTTATTTAACTTGGTATTTTTATTGAAGAAACATGAATGATAGTCATCTTCCCTAAATATTTAGGCATAACATTGCGCTGAGTCTGATATAGATCAATCCTAAATGCCTGTTGACTTCAAATGAATGATGTAATACAGTTATTACCACCAAAGTACACCATCAGACCTGAACAAAAACCAGAACTATGAAATAATCGAAGATATGGCGTGACTAAAGAATAATTCAGATCGAGATAAAACAACAACAACAAAAAAAAACACAAAAAAACACAGCAACATTGCCCCAGAGAATGGAATGATGAAAAAGAATACATGCTTCACAATTAATTCACAAGAATGAAGGAATCGGGGTAATAATTGAATGAGACTAATATTTAATCAATCCTTATTTAATCATGAATGCCTCAAGAGAAGCACTAATTGAAAGATACAGATGCTTGTCTTTGATAAGCTAATTACTCCTAATTAACCATTCAGACTCTAAATTAAAAGCAGCAGTACATCAGTACTATTGAGAGTTTGAGATTGTACAAATAATGAATCGATATTTTGAAAAGAGAAAACGGAAAGAGATTTTAAAAGTATTCTACTCGTAAACGAATCACTCGTTGGGCTTTGTCTTCTGTTTTTGTTGTGTTGGTTTCTGATTTTATTGTGTATTGCAATATTTCTTCGTTTCCATTTCGAGGGCTCAGCGCAAAACGATCGTAACTTGTTCTTTAATACATATAAGTTACGACCGTTTTGCACTGAGCCCTCGATTTCTTATCATTTAGCAATCGCTAGTTCTCTGGTTAAATTTAGTCGTGGAGGAATCATTTATAGGTTTTATTCTTTTTTATGTTTATTGCATTATTTTTTTCCCATTTGTTATCATTTAACATTTGCCAGTTAAACTGACTAAATTGTAACTAGTAAAAAATTACAAGAGCTTTCTTTAGTTGTATGTCAATTTCAATTTTAAAAAAAATAATTTCGAGAAAATACATTCATCTATTTTGATTTAAATAATTTGGAAATAACAATATTAATGATTGTGAAAGATATATAATGGACAAGGTCTATTGTACAAATGTTTGACCTTCAAACTCGAAATGTGACCATGACCTTTAAGCAACGGTACTATGTCATGTGTCTTCACACCGTTTTTACAAGATGAACAATTGTATTGTGTGTGTGTTTTCTTTTCCTCAAATTTCTTCAATGCATAAGGAAGTAACATTCCGTACACAGCCTATTATACCGATATTTTATCTTCAACTTCAAAGTATGACCTTGACCTTTAAGCTACAGCCCTATGTCTGCTTCTGCATAACGTCTCACCATGTCGAACAAATGAATGCATGACAAAGTTATGGTACAGAAAATTGACGCACTCTCGCCAACTTCAAAAGACTGATAACCAGATGTTGTTGGTTTATTTTTCTTTTGAAAATGTATCTCTAGTTGAAATATTGTTTTCTAAAAACCACGCATTATCAGTTTGGAAATGAATTTAAACTATTTTGACACTACATGTATAAAAAAAAATACTATGTCTGTCTCGTTGAACAAAATGGTGTACCTGATATTTTAAAACATCTGTTATCTATATCAAATAAATAAAACAAAGTGATTTTCATAAAAAAGAATGGTGTTTTAAGCCACAATGACAGTCAAACCTCTAGTTAGGACTACTTCGAAATTAAGACCATCTCATATTAAGACCACTAATTGTCGGTGAAATTCACTATTAAGACTACACTGCCTCGCTATTAAGACCACTTATTATTTTAACCAAATAGATCTAAATCATGTCCTGACTATACTGGTAAAACTTACTATTTAGTCCATCTCGCTTTTAAGATCACTTTTCGTCGGAACCAGCGGTGGTCTTAATAGCGAGGTTTTAGTGTAGAGAGGTAGTGAAAGTCCTTATATATATTTTTTTGATAATGAAATATATAACCCAAATGCAGAATTTGACAGCCAAAATAATTTCCCTATCCTAGCTTTGTTCTTTTTCTCCATGCCACATCACCAATACATATAGTACATAATAGAGATGGAGAGGTACAGCAGTAAATGACATTTGTACTTTTACTTTGAAATGAAACAAACTTTTGCGGCGACGTGGTAGATTGTCCAAACTGTTAAACTCAGGTCCCAAATTCTTTTCAATTTTAGCGCAGCACAACTTTTCTTTGTTTTGATAAGAACAGAAATGGAAGTTAAATATAACACACACGAAATACTTTTTTCTCACCCACGATCAAACACTAGTAGCCGTGTTTTTGTCCCAAAAAATGTTATTGCCCCACAATTTTAAATTCATAATGAATTGATATTTGTTCCTCATCAGTGTCAAGATTATATTAGTTATATAGTAAATTCAAATGTCTGTATATTATCATATATCATACTACCAAACGGCACCTTATGTCATTTAGAAACTGCAAATTGGAGACATTAATATTCATAGAACACTTTGGGAAGGTATATTTGCTCTCTAATCTTATTATCCAGACTGAATGAACTATAACAACTTATTTAGACAAATTAAGTAGAGCTCTGTAACCCCATAATGCTTATTATAATAGGCTATAAGAAAAAAATGTTTTCTTATCATTTAAAAGCCATGAGAGATGAAATTAAAATTTAAACGATGCGAAAAGGAGAATGATCTACAGTGAACTAGCAACAGCATGCTGCCGACAAAAAATCGAATACTTGTTCATGTATAAGCTTGGCGTTACAAATTTCAGTTTAAATAAAATTTAAATTAGACTGATTGTGAGCCAAAACTTAAACTAAATAGTCTAAACTGCATGAGTGACGGCGTATGTGGTCATTATTGTAGAAAGAAATCAGAACCGGAACTCGCGTGCATAGAAGTGCAACCTTAATCCCTCATATGCGCTTATATACTTATCGGGGTTTTATCTAGGTAAACATGGAATTATACCAATATGTTTTACAAGTAATTGAAATTTTCTTGCAAATGTGAAAACGGAATACCAAAATGTCTAATCAACACACACTTAACATGTTTTATGATTATCAGCATACATCTTACGAGTGTTAACAGTGTTTAAAATATGTTTACTTAAAGGTATACCTATGGCTGTATGTGATTAAATTTAAAGTAGACAAAAACACATTATAAGAAGATGGAATCAAACAAGCATTTGGACGCATATAAAGGGATTATACAAAAACAGAAAGAACAAAAAAAAAGGGGGGAGCAACTTAACTTTTATAGAAAAGTGAAAAGAAGTACACATTCCTCGAAATAGTCGGAAACCCCGACTTATTCCATTTAACATCATGTCACTGTGATAGATGGTCTCAATCGTTTGCGGGGGCCTCCGTGGCCGAGAGGGTAAAGTCGCTAACTTTAACACTCACTTAGACCCTTACCGCCTGGGTTCGAATCCCGGCAGGGTCTTTCGGATTATCATATGAGGAAGCCTTCCAGCTGGCTTGCGGTAGGTCGGTGGTTCTACCCGGATGCTTCCGTGCTTTCGGGATCTTCCTCTAACGGTTTTTAGCTGGACATCGCTATATGACTGAAATACTGTCGAAGCGACGGTAAACTCAAATAGTCAAGTTAAATAGTCAGATGGTCTCGATCGTTTGCGCGTTGGGATCCGACGCAATTAAATTCTGTTTCGTCTATTTAAGATACCAGAAAATCTCATTTCTTAACATTTATTTATCAGTTGATATTTAGGTAATAGTTAACATCAACTTGTACAAGGTGTTTTATATCTGTCCTTTTAATTATATTTCAAAGCACCGCCATTGTTTTTATCATAAAATAATTAATATAATGATTGTATCATACCAGGCACATAAATGAATTTACAATTTCAGTGATATAATAAGAAAAGAAAAAGATGGGAAATTATAGACATTACAGCGCCATTTATAACTTCATTTTCGGTCAGTAACTTTTCCGGATGGCACTATCAAAAGAAGAAAATTGTGAAAAATTTAGATAGTTTCACAAAGTTAATTAAAAATGACGTAAAACAGGAATAGTAAAATGCATTACTACTTTATCAAGGTATCTTTTGGCACCAAGAAGTGATTAGGGAATTCGAGCCTGCTCCATCAATTTGAATTGAAATTGCTTTTTGTCATATAAAGATATAGTTCTAGTGTTTTTGATTGTATATTTATACCAGTGTTGTCTTTATACGTATATTGCGTATATTGAAATAAGAAACCAAGGAAACAATTTTATTCAAATTCAAAATATATCTTTTTCCGAAGAAAAATACATCTAAAACTTAACATAATTCCATTAAATAATAGACTCAGGAATATGTGTGTCTTGTTCATTTTATCTCTCTTTGCCATTATATAAACTAATAATTTTCTGAATGGAAGACAAACATTGCCCAATATAAGATAAAACGCGGGAGATTCACCACGAAGGAGATACTTCAATATAACTGTAAGGCATATCTTGTTTGAATTTCAGTTTCAGAAAGACATTATAGGCCAGTCAAGATTTCTCTTTATAAATCTATGAATATAACTTTTCTTCTCCAGTCTTTAATGAAAAGGGGATTTTTCGAAATAAATATCGCTATTTGCGTGCGTGTGTTTGATTGAAAGAGATAGAAAAATATTCTTTTTCTTCTTATTATTTCTTTCCTCTTATAATTCATTTAGTAAGGATGTGCATGAAGTCTATATAAGACATCAACTATTTTATATCGATTTGCACTAATCTAAGATCTCACAAACTAATGATATTGCGGGGAAAAACGCGACATTAAGCATCCATAAATAAAAGCATTACAATACAATAACCTTATTTCTACTCTAGATTAAATATCTTTAATGCAGTTGTATGAAATTAGTGT
>CM037785.1:29474154-29524154 GCA_021229015.1 Solen grandis | reverse complement strand
ACAAAGGAATTAAATGAGAAAAATGAAATATTAATCAGTTATGTATATCTAAAAATACATATTTTTTAAAAACGTGAAATCTACAGTTCTTACAACTTTAATTTGAAAATAAAGCAATTTGTCACTTCATTACTCACCTAGCATTGTGATTGAATTAAAGATATATACGACTACAATGCTTTTAAAAAACAATACATACATCTCACACAGGCATCTGAAGCTTCAATGAAGGAAGCGAGGAAATTGAATTGTCTGCTCTTGTATAAACTACATATACACATAGATATTGTTAAATACAAAGCAAGTTGGTAAGGTAACTGACTGTGAAAATTTGCAGCCGACAGCGCAAAAAGATGATCATGATTTTTCCTGGTAATATAAACTGTCATGAAATAATAACGTATTTGGACACAAAAGATGGCAGGTATCAATACAGATGTAAAAACGTGTATAGTCACTATTCACGTATTAGAAATAATACTTTTCGAAGGACACAAAATTCTCTAGAGGGTTTTATTTACGAAAGTAAAACCTCTCTAAATCGTACCTTTCATAGTCCTAACTTTTTCTTAGATCATTAATCGGTGAATAAATGTACACATGAAATTACCTTAAGTACATAATTAACGAAATTCGGGTCAACGGAATTTTACGATTTTACTGTATAAATAAACTACTATATGATCACTCTTATGTACTTTGCAAAAAAAAATAAGTAAAAAAAATGTAATATACAGATCAATTTATCATTATATAGATAGTGGTAAAAGATAAGTTTTAGATAAATGCCTGCTCCATTGAAATGTCAACAAAATAAAGTTATGTTTTTCATTTTATTCGATCAAGATCATTTGCAAATGCTTATTTCATTTTTTTATATTTTTTTTTTAAATGGATGATATTGGTCCGGTTGTAGCATTCATTTCTGTGGATCCGACATAAGTGGTTTCGTTTGGAGGAAGAATCATTTACTACCTTCCCAGGCACACTATATTGATTCAAAACAGGATCAATCGAGACGGATTGGTAAATCTTTACTACAAACTTACGAGCAAACTGAAAATGAATTCAATGTATCCGTTAGACAATTAACTTATTTTATGTATTGACAAAAGACACTATAGACCAAACATAAAGCTTAGCAGTAGCGATACTTACAAGAAATTGTATAACACACAAACAGCATTTTAACTGGTTATCATTATTCTAGTAAGATGTTTTCTACATGAAATCGTCCATCAAGTTTGCATATATAGTACCATTATCATTCATTATATCATTATCATAGCAATTTGATTTATACACCAAATTGGCCATCAGTCCAACACGTACAATTAAAACATATCATTATATTAGCTATTTGCTTTAAACATCTTTGTCGAAGTAGGGTAGCTACTTCTTCACGTATGCAGGCCCGGATCCAGCGGGGGGGGGGGAGGGGGCCTTGCCTGTGTGTGAAGGCTGCTTCCAGATCGACAATTAGACAGTCAAGATTACTAAATTCGAACCTAATACAGCATATACCCGGTATCCCCTTCAACATATTTGACAAAATATATTTAAAGTGATTTTTTTTTCTCAGATTTAAACAAAACTGTCTTTTACAATGTTGAGCAATGCTGAGTCTAAAACTGGTGAATATTTAAGGCATTCACTAACTGATAGTGTACACAAGTCACTTTTCATTCTTTGGGGGGGGGGGGGTCCAAAAAAAATATTTATAAATGTAATCAAATACTATTGCACAGTAGTTATTCAAAAACATGGCTTTGCGAAGGTAAAATATAAAATTATATCGCTCAAGGCTCAGTCCCACTTGACATTTTTTTGCCTAGGGAATGTACTCCCGATGGAGATTGATGAGCCTCGGGAGGCATCGGGAACAGGTTCCCCTGTGTCCCGCGGAAGCTTCGAAAGCGTCGCGAGCTATGTGGAGTCATCGGGAGGCATCGGGAGAACTTCATGGCTTGCATTGAAATTTTTCCCTATATGATCTCGAATTATAATTGGGGAAAACAGGCCGGAGAAACATACGCATAGCTTCCCGGAAGCTCCTGGGAAGCATTCACGAGATTTCGCGTAATATTTTTTCCTCTGAGGAACTCCCTAGGCTTCGGTGATGTCTCGAAGGTTCGGCAACTTTTCTGTGACACATTCCAGATCTTGTGATAGAATCTCAGAATATTCGCAAAAAAATCGGCAAGCGCACTCTTAAATTTGTTGCATTTTTTGGTCAACTTTAGACGGAAACGGTCAAAAAGGCCATGGGACATTACTGGGGGCATCCTCATAAACCCCCGAAAGTCTACCCTTAATTTTGTCCATCACTAAATTCTCATAATCTCCATAATCTTCCCCGAGGCACCTAGGATGGTTCGCTACAACGATACATCCCCTAATCTACGGGGATATTCCCCCGATGGTGTTTCAAATTCGGTGAGGCTCCGAGGCACCTTCCCCGACCATCGGAGAAATATCCCGAACATCAGGAGCCATCCCTGATAATACAAGGTCATTGTACCATAATCGAAACATCAGTGAACGTTTCATCGGACCAATCCCGAAGCTTCTCATGGGACTGCTCAAACATCTGATGCCATCGGGAGAAAATTTGTGTATTTCTACATCGCCGATGATTTTTTTCCAGTGGACCTAAGCATTAGATCCATGATCTTCAAGTTTAAAAAAACAACAACAAAAAAAACAAAAAAAACACACAAAAAACCTTCAGTTTTATCTCCAGATACCCTCCAGAATGCATCTCCGTCACATTCAAAACCTTTTTTTCGGGGAGCATGCCCCCGGACCCCGCTATCACTCACATCACATTCAGACTTTGACCCCCCCCCCCCCCCAGTGGAAAAATTCTGGATGCGGGCCTGCGTATGTGTATATTGATTTACATATTTGTCTGTCATAATAAGGTGGTTGGTAAAATAGCATATTCTATATAGTAAACCAACAGTAAAATGCATGAGTACTATTTGCTTTAGTATATCAGCATATAAGCAGTTCCTCTCTGTTTTGACGTGCCCCAGTGCTCATGATTTTTGTTAAGACAGAGGATAATGATTTCGATCTTTTCTCTGGGCGAGATTATTCCAGTTAGACATTTTCAGACCAAAAGTACTAAAACCATCAAGGATTCTTTGAAAGGAATTTTGTTAAAGTAGTAAAACTTTTTTTTTTCTAAAATCGATATGAAATATATAAGCAGTATATATTAAGTAGACACAATGTTACGTTTAAAATGGTAGAAATTAATGGGTGCATAATAATATTCAATGTCATTGTATCATTATTTTATTCAAAACAATCAATATGGAACTTTTAGTTTCCCTCGAATAATATTCGATGGATAAATATACATTCGTCTATTGATAAAAGATCATCAATACATAATTCTTACTGTTTCTTAGCTTACCATTTGTAAATATCCGAAAAAAAAAAGAAAAAAAGTCGACGGCCAACATTCAATAAAATATACATGAGTACTAATGGTCTACTTCACCTACTTCCGGATTGAAAAAAAAGATAGATATGGTTCTGAAAAGTGCCCATCACATTGAGTCTACTTTAGAAAGGGAAATCCTGAACGGTTGCGCTTTTCTGTTGATTGAATCATATGTCGTCCTTGACTTGCAGTTTTTTTTTGTTCATTTTTTTTTCTTCATTTTTTCATTTTTTTTTTTTTTTTATTTTTTTTTGTGCAAATTGCTCATGGACAGCAGGAACTCGGTAGGATCACTACTTCAGACACGCTTCTAAGCAATATTTAAGCCATTTCGACAACAAACACGATTTCCTTATTTGTATGTTCAGGAAGCTGTAATAGCTTTTGACATACAGTAAAAATGCGATAAGTCTATAGGACTGACAGGAGAAATACCGAAAGTACAGAAGCTTTATTTACACTTTTTAATGTTGCCCGCGCCGTTATTTGGAATTAGAATATAACTATGCACGATGCTAGTAAACTATATATATATATATATATATATATATATATATATATATATTACTAACCTTATATGGCCTTCCTTGCATTTCTCTGGACATATGGTTTGTAATTCTTTTCCTTAATAGTTTTCTTTTTTTCAGGATAGACTTAATAAACGGGCACAACTTTCTTTGGTTTCAAAGTAACGATACAAATTAGATCTGCCTTAAACAAATTCACATTCACTTTCAAAAAGAAAAAAGATTCTGAGATATTGTTGAAAATGATTATTTTTCACAAAGCAGATCCGCAAACCATGCATTAGATAAACTACAGCATGCTGGATACTTCTATATACTTCATGTAGTATGGACTAAAGGGACGAAGCAATTTTTCCTTGTTACTTTCCAAAAACGTTTACAAAATGGAATTCTTTATCTTGACAGACTTTACGAAACATTGGATTCACAATGCATCATGTAGAGAACAGAAAAAGCCAAAACTATAAATGTCTATTCATAATATTGTGAGGAAATTGTTTAGGCAGTCAGAGGAGGCTGTCGTACTGCGTTAACTAAGTTGAGCTTTAAAGGATAATTAAAATGACTAACATAATTTCATATATGGTCAGGCTATCAGATTTTCAAATAATTATAAATGATTTTTTATGAAATAAGAAAAAAAAAGTTTCTTCTGTTCTTTTATAATGATACGAAAATATTGTCTTCGACTTATTCAAGAGGTGTATCGTACGATCCTCGCTAATCTGTAGTCCCAATTCAAAACTAATGCACGTTGTCTCGCATTCATATTTTTGAGATTGTTTTGGGGTATAAACAGAAATTCAAGAAGAAAATTTGCAGCACCATTAAACCGTTCTTCGCCAGCTCAGTATGAAGATAACCTGCAAGAGACGACGCGATTAGAAAGTCGTCAGACAGTATGAGCAGACATCAATCACAGACATCTGAGATATAAAGCCTTTAGATGCCAGGGCACAAACATTCTTAAGATAATAAAGGGACAGATTCTGAGCCAATGCTTGACACGCTCGTCTGTTTGCTACGGAAATATCCCCAGAAGCAGACTCAGTTTTATGCCCAGCACGTTTAGTCAGATAATTCAAAACTTAATCCAATAAGGACATTACGGAGTACGTTATTTCTTAATAAGAAGAAAGAAGTTTCATTCGGTAGATTTCGTATACATTATAATAATAACTCATACTACAAACCTAATTTAATAGAACTACATTAATTTTATTCAAGAAAATAACATCATTTATCGAAAGCCGGAATTGTCTCTGCTGGTTATTATTTTGAATGCATATGGTATGTTATAGATAACATGTAACACTGGAAGTGGCATTTATATATATTATGAACAATTCATTAAGATGTATACATTGAAAAGTACATAGACATTTGTAACGGAAAATACAAAGTAAATATAACAAAGGTGACATGTCGAATCTTAAATATATACAGTTTATGCAGTTAAAAGGACAATCAAACGACACATACAGCATATACTGTAGACGGAACATATACACAGTATATCTAACGACATATTTTGGGACATTATATATATATATATATAGTGCATTTATTGTATATATCTTGATATGTGAAGGATGTACGGTCAGTATTTTAGAAATATAATCATAAAATCAATCCCATCTATATTATAAAAATTTAATCAATTATGTACCAAATATATTATTTGGATCAATATTTACTCATCATTTAACATTGATGTTATGTCTTTGTTTCCTTTTGAAGGGATTTTGACTAAATTTGCATTTTTTTAAACACCCAAATTGTATTCATGCTTAAAGTCATATAACAACTGAGAAATATTTACTATCTATTTATTCAAGCTCCAAAATATATTACTATCTATTCTTTTTTCGCATTCTCATGATATAACACTGATAAGCATAATTGTTATAGGGGATGTATATAGACATTAAGTTTAATAATAACTACTAATAAAAGTTTCGATGTTAGTTTTATTATAGTCATTTCAACTACTATTTTATAAAGAAAATACAAATTGCATGACATTAACAGTTCAGTATATAAAAGCTAAAGAGCAAGTTGCACGGGAAAACAACTTCATAAGTTGCTTTGGAACCATATCATTTATCCTGAATATTATTTTAAATGTTCAAGGTATTCTTAACGTTTCCTATATTTCCATTACACAAATAATCTAAAAGAGAACAGAAAGTGAACATAAGATCTAAATGTTATATTTGGAATTGTTCAACACTCCAGGGATTATCTGGCAATGATCATGGCGTGATCGACCCAAAATATAAAGTCTCAAGTGAGGGTAGAGCTGTTCAAATCGCAGATCTGAGACTAACATAAAGTGACATAATACATGGCTATAAACGGTTCGTCGGTTTTGGGACGGTAATTGAATCATTCTATAAAAAACATTATCAAAAAATGAAGGCCTTGCGGTAACAAAAACATGTAAACTCCTTATTCATGGATTGATATATGAGACATATATAATGCTTTGATATTATGAAGATATAATTTTGGCTGAATTATCGAAATCATATTTTCTTCTTTTTACGAGTGGCAAATCAACAGTGAAAATGTGCATTTTTTATGTGAAAAAAAAAACAAAAACAATAATAACAAGAACAACAACCAGTTTTGAAAGTTTTTAAGAGCTCAAAAATGCAGGAAAATGGTGTAGAAATATTGTTTTTAATTTCTTTTTAACCCTTTTAAAGAGCTCTATATGGAGAGATATTTGTAAAACACATCGCTATATGATATTGTGAGATTTGATAACTGTATTTTCCTGTGATATCAAACTTTTTACATCGTTCAGTTTAAATTGAACATACAACGTAATACTTGCCGTATTGTTTTGCAAATACATGTAAAACAGTTACATAGATAATTGTACTTGCTTAATATCAGAATCTACGGTTTCTGAAACTTTTAAATGATATCTACATTTATAAGCGTCCCCTAGACTATACGCAACATCAGCAACGTACAAAAATGTATCATATCAAAGACTCCAAAAGATTACATAAATCCGATTGAAATAATTGAATGAGTGACGTTTATGACGTAGATGAGACACATCACGTCACTCAGGATCTGTCTGAGTCTCATTACATGTCAGTTTATTTTTTTCTTTTCTTTTCTTTTGTGCCAATGTCAGACGTGACGACAAAGTCATATGTAAGAATGTTAAGCTGACATAACCTCTGGGAATAATTGTGAATACTATTAAGACCTCATCTAATATGTCTCGTGGCATTTCATGTCGTTTTAAGGTGCCACCAAATTGGACGACGATTGATAAATGTCATAGATTACTGTTTAACAAATCTTTGATATTTGATGAAAAAGGCAAAGTTCTGTGATTAGTCTGTAAGCAAATTGGTTCAATTTGTCAATCGCATGTCCTCTCTCGTATTCTCGCATTCATTGTATGCGTTAACAACCGTTTTGGATATCGTTGTGATTAATGTGGTGACTTTAAAACAATATAAATTGGGTTCGATTCTAGGTCGGTCCTGCGTTGTAAAGAAAAAGTATTTGGTCCCGGTTGAACTGGTTTGCGCTCACTCAAACGGCCCTATAAGCAACAACACAAGATTCAAAGACGAGAATTTGAAAGGAGAGACAGATGTTCGTCTAATCGCGTTGAAACATGTAGAGTTCCAACGGGAAATGGAAAAAAAAAAAGGAAATTGACAGATATTACAGTAATTTGCAATATGTTGAATTATATGCAAGAAGGTCTTCTACTGGTAAATTAACGTTTAACCCAATAAATAACAATGATAAAAAGAATATAGCAACCCTTTTTTCAATTCCTGAAATTTCATGTTATTAATTCTCTGCTACAAATACGCAAGTCGCCGTTCTGTGAGAGCAATCACACGATTCACACGATGTTTCTTTTTTTCCTTAAAATTCTCTATTATTTTTTATTTAAATTAATTAGAATTTTGGATTTCATCACAGTTGGTTAGTGCTAAAATCTAATGGTACTATTTCTGTTTTTAAAATCAATACAAATATAACAATATTTCCTAAACTTATTTAAAAATATGATATGATTTTACATCATACGGGTTTTTTGATTTTAGAATTGCTAGTCAGTGGCAAAAATATTTTCCAAGAAAAAAATTCTGATATTGAAACGACAAAATAATGAGTCTGATTTTCTGTTCTTTTTATATTTTAGGAATGACCTTTTCTAACTTTAATATCATAAGGTGTCAGTTCATTACACGTGGAGGGGGGGGGGTGCGAATTGGACCCATTAAGGTAACCACACGTTCATGGGAACTCAAGGTTAAAATAATAATAAAAAATAAATAAATAAATTAAAATAAAACGGAACTTTCCAAAGATTTTAATATGATTTTCGAGCGATACCTATTATTATGTTGCCAAAAGGAAACCACAAAGTCTGCATTTCATGATTTTCAAAATAGTTTTGTTTTCAAACACACAAAACAAGAATTAAAAGGCTCATTAATTTCCTGATAAATAATTTTTAGAAAACCCTTTAGACGTAAAATGATTCTCAGAAACGTTTTGCTTGAATATACTGTTAGTTCCTGGACCATTTGGTCCAACTTCTGGATAAAATGACTAGGTGATGCATCATGCCACATGTCTGGGGCTTGATACTGGATCATTGCAGCAATATATGTGTCTCAATTAGAAATATTGTCGGTGGGTGAACGCTGTCTGCGTAATCAGGGAAAAGTGAATTAATTAAAAAGGAATGCATGGCTAATTTAAAATAACATTATGATAGTATTATTCTATTTCATTTTTGGCACGAAAGTTGCGAAATTGATTAATGTTGACCATTAGCAAAAATAAATGAATAAATAAATAATGATAAAAAAACACACTTAGCGTTAAAATAACACAGTACATTATTCACTTAATGTTTCTTGCAATTATTCCATTGTTTCTAATACTCTCGTCGCCGTATGGTTTGTGTAATTACGTGGTGTTCAGAATATGATTTTCATACGAAAATGGGGTTTTGTGTAATTGAAGTGTATACCGGTGTAAAAAAAAAAGAAAAAAAAAAGGGGTTTTAAAATAGTAGATATAATTATATTAGATATATTGATAAAAGGGCATTTAAGTTAATGTGTATAAGATTACTTATTTTTATTTGGTATATCTTTGTTTTTGCCCCCTTTTAATTGCAATATAGTAATATGTTGAGACAGGCCCCGAGGGCAGAGTGGGCACCCAAGTACTCGTAGACCCAACGGAAAACCGCAAGGCAGCTGGAAAGCTTCCACCTAGGAAGATTTGTTGTTGTTTTGTTTTTTTATCTGTTTCCGGTTTCGTATAACCATCACGTATTTTTTATATTTAACATATTACATATAACTTCAAGGCCGAATTACATCACTCCGTCAAGAGCGTGTATACTATATATATGTATAGTCTGTTGAACACGAACAGCCGGGTTAAATATGTTAGATGCAACTAACTTTGATTGATCAAAAAGATGCATTATTCATATGATGTTGAAAATGTATGAGATATTACACAAGTTAAATTTTTATTTTTAGCTATTATTTGAAACTAATTTCTGGGTGTTAGATTACAAATAATAATTCATTCGCAGTCCGTTCATTCATGATTTTTGTTTGTTTGTTATAATCACTTTTAAATTATACCAGACTCGTATTTGAATTTCATTAAAATAAAGCATTTTATTGTCACTTTTAAATTATACCAGACTCGTATTTGAATTTCATTAAAATAAAGCATTTTATTGTTTGTGTTCACCCATATATTTTATCACGTTGTTTCTAAGAATTGCGCGCATGACCAATTAACCAGAGGCTCGCTTACTTACATTTTCATGAACTCGTCTAGTACAATTTGATAATTAATGTCAGATCCAGATCCAATATATTTTACTGTGACTCAACCCATTGCGGTAAAGGGCTGCATGTTAACAAATAAAAATAACTGTTAATAATTAAAAACAAAAACGGAAAAAACATGGAACGTCCCAAAATTAATCTATTTTCGAAAGGTATCTCACCATGGTACACGGTAAGCCCAAGAGCACCACAAGGTATTTATTATGAATGCCTTTGATGATTTTCGATTTCCAAAATCGTATTGCATTGAAAAGTAATTACGCCACGTTAAATCTAGATACCGATGGCACATACGATGTTCCTCTGATCGACCAAAAAGTCGTCGATTTCTCATAGAATTTCTTCAAATGCAATCATCGTATAGACGCCCTAGTTACTTACGATGTTTTTATGACTTAAGGTAGTAGGACCCTAATGGGTTCTATTGAGAACTGAAAACAATCAATATGCATTTGCTGTGTGC
The DNA here is from genome assembly GCA_021229015.1 of Solen grandis. Classification (NCBI taxonomy): domain Eukaryota; kingdom Metazoa; phylum Mollusca; class Bivalvia; order Adapedonta; family Solenidae; genus Solen; species Solen grandis. The sequence goes on along the minus strand of CM037785.1, from coordinate 29,513,837 downwards.
CTGAGTGATCATTGCCAGATGATCCCCCAGTTATTCTAGCCTATTTATGAATGCTCTTCGACATTACGTTACGGTATCACCATCTTAACGTGTAACATGTGTAGTCTCCTCTGCTTCCATGTCAAGACAGAAGACAGATGCAAATGTTCACAGCAACACGTCCTCTTTTGAACACTTTTCGTCACTGCCGCCATTATTCTCAAAAAGATCTTGCTATTACAAGGAAAACACTTGCTGCGACGTCTCTGTCGTCAAATCCATTAAACAACGATGTATCTGCATCATGTCTGATCAAATAGCATCGTGGCTGCATTTCTTGCACTATACAATAACCCCCCCCCCCCCCCCCCACACACACCCCTGATTTTAAATTTCCGGACGCGCGACTCAGATTTATATGTTCGAAAATTTTATTTCGATTGCCAGGATATAAGCTAAATCATTGCTTTAGGGATCTACGGATATCATTCTTTTCTCCAAGAAGAATCTAAGGTATTGGCTATGCGTTTGTATATCGGAACGTAAGAATTGTATTTGAAGTTTTGGGCATGTTAAGATTCCTCATCTAGACAATCCCCATTGGTCGATTTTATGGTGATATAATGCCGCAAAAGGCATACAAGAATGCAAAATATAGATATCACGACGAAATTATAATGAACTTGAAGCCAAAAGAGCTAATCGACGGTAGTTTTGTTAAAGGCATAAAGATTTCACCAATGGCATTTAAATTATAAAAAAAAACTCCCTCATACTTTCATATTAATTCTTTAACAGGAAAATAGGAATAAGGTTTTTATTCAAATAGAATCCCTGTGAGTATGCGAGTAAAATAGTTTTAAATATTTTAGACGGATTTGAAATTAGTCGAATTGGCCATGCACACAATTCTTAGAAACAGAGTGACAGTGTATAGAGGTGACCACAAACAAAAATGCTTTATTTCAATTAAATACGCCTTTGGGTCATTCCGAAATTTCTTTATTTATCAGTTGTTTTTTTATCAATGAGTAACCTTTTTTCGGTTCCTTCATTTTTTTGACCATCGAATTGTTTTGTTTAAGAGCTTCAGTCCCGATAATGATTGAGTGTATTAGGGTTTTCAATTGTTTCTAGCTTCGGACAGCAACGGGCAGCATTTTGTCGTGGGATGAGGCGTCCCGAGAACATTTGGAAGTTCCTGATTTTGCTTTGATCAAGTATTACAGACAAATAATGCTTACAATACGTTAAATTGTGAGGTGAGGTGAGTTTAAAACTATTTCGCGAGTTCAGGCGGCCAGTAGTTTAAGGGTCCCAAGTTCGTACTATTGCATGTGTCCACGGCTGAAGAATGTCAAGGACATAGACAGTTATCCTTGTTATCAGAAATAGATTTGCCTGTTTCTTTGCGATATACATGTATCGCCTCTTTAACTGTAGGGTAGACGTGGTGCAGACGACTTAATCTGCTGCCAGTTGGTGATCTTTACACCCCTGAAACTGTTTGTAAGTCATCAACACTGCCATCTCTTCTTTTTTTAATTTTTTATTCACAAAAAAATTTATTTTCATTTCCAATAACATTACTTCCTATATTTGGTATCCTTTCTCTTTTTAATTGTCAACAAGTTTCATCATCATCATCATCATCATCATCATCAATAAAAACAGCAACAACAACATGGTCACCGCCACCACCACTATTATAATGTTTGCTTCTTTTTTTATAGTCACCAATTATTATTATCACCACCAACGTCAACATGACTAGACAATTATCAACATTTACCAAAAGCAACAAACGTTTCTCTGTGTAATTTGATATTTCTTTCTAAATTACATTGTAAATTATTTTCATAATCCATTCCATCAAGTACCTGAACATGTTTCAACCTGTAATTGATTCCTGCACGTTTACTTCATGTCTATCGCTTGAATAATTAATACTTTGTTTCTAACAATGTTTCATCAATTCTTAAAACAAAATACAAGAGAAAACAATACAATCGCATTATGCTGTTTCTTCATATCTCTTTCTGTATTTTGAATTGTCTATCATTTATTCAGTGACAGTGTGCTGTTGATTAATGATGGTAAACTGCCGAATACGTCTTACGTCACAAATTGATGCATATTTAATTCCAATTGAAACTTAATCTGCTGTCATCAAACACGAAACAACGTCCTTACAAATCAAATAACTTTGATTTAATTTTTCGTTCAAAATTATTGAAAGGAACATTAAAAAAGGTGAGAGCAATAAAATATTTAATAGCAATAATAATACATCATTTTTATACATTTCATAAAAGGCATGACATTGAATAACGTGTATGCGACAAATCTTCCAAGTTATAATTTGTTTGGAATGCAATTTGTTCCATCAGCAATCACTTCACTCTGAAACTGATCTAAAGATATACGACTACAATGCTTTTAGACATCAAAACATAAATCTAACTAACTTATGCTTCCAGAAAGTGAAGAAATTAAATTATCCTAATGCTTTAGTTAACAATGAATTATCTTATTCTGTACATTTTTTTTAGGATAAATCGCAACTTTCTGAAAATCGAAAGGACATATTGAAAGTAACTGACCTTATATTGATATGTATACAGACCCGGCGATTCCGAGGAAAAAGTGTTTTAAAATTTAGAAATGGTTGAACAAAAAAAGGTTATAGGGAAAATATTGTTTTGTAGAGGACAAAAATAAATATGTTCAACGGACTGATGGCGACTGTCCCATTAACAGCTGACGCCGTTAAAAGAAATTTACAGAAGTCATTTCTTGATATTTAATGTTATTATTTTCAGTTGAATTGAATTTGATTCGTTATGTCGAGGTTCAAAGATTTGTGTCGCTGTTTAAGTAGCATATGCTTGGCTCTTTCTCTTTCCCTAATAAAGCTGAAAATCATGTGGGGGTGTTTTTGTTGTTGTTGAAAGTTTCGTTCCTTTTGTTTGGTGGTAATATTTTATGCTGACACTGTTGTTTCCTCGGTTTTATCTGATTTTTCATTTGCTTTGAATTTCATAAAACAAAATCATAAATGTTGATCAAAAATAATAAAAAAACAACAACAAAAAAAAACAACAACAAAGGGAGTCCTTTTGGCTGCATGTCTTTTTAAGTATTACTCAGATTTGTTAATAGATAGTTCATATATAAAACCAACTTCTCATGTCTTTTTAAGCATTACTCAGATATGTTAATAGATAGTTCATATATAAAACCAATTTCTCATGTCTTTTTTAGCATTACTCAGATATGTTAATAGATAGTTCATATATAAAACCAACTTCTCATGCTTTTTTAGCATTACTCAGATATGTTAATAGATAGTTCATATATAAAACCAACTTCTCATGTCTTTTTTAGCATTACTCAGATATCTTAATAGGTAGTTCATATATAAAACCAACTTCTCATGTCCTTTTTAGCATTACTCAGATATCTTAATAGGTAGTTCATATATAAAACCAACTTCTCACTTGTTTAGACTGTGTTAGGACTTTAGAAATTTTGAAATTCTGGTTTCTTTAGTGTTTTTGTTTTCTCTACATTTTAAGAAAGCAGTGGGGGTATACTTTTTTAAAAATGCTATAAAATTACCAAATTTTCCTTTTTTTCTCATGAATTGATTTATCATATTCGTAGGGCATATATCAAATGAAAAACACATTAAAACGTAAGAGAAACTTTGATTCAGTGTTTATTTATACATTTATATAGAAATTCTTCATGTTACAGTTTGATACTTTTCCTCAACACTACAATTCCCGGTAAAGTACATATTTTTTATTTAAAATTCTCAGAACAAGATGTTTAAAAAATATTTATATAAAACATGAAACTGCACAATTTTATATAGGTTAACCATAAAAATATCAAGTAATAACAGTATGTATTACCTGACCCCCCTATTTTCAAGCTCAGTAAAAAACATCAAATATTAGGTATTGACTGCTTCCTAAGTTCTTTTCAAGTACAATGTGAGCATGAAATAATAATTATAATTATCTTATTAAGTGTCTTTTTTCCATTGCAGGATGAGTATAAAACCATTGTTCAGGTCAATCATGAAAAGATAATGACAACTGTCGAAGAAAAATCCAACACAATTTATTCCCCAAGAGACAAAAATCACAATTTTGTATTGTACATAAACAAACAAAAGTACAACTTCAGATTTATTTTCTTAATAAAGCATTTCATTTCCAAGTTACGTGTTACTTGTTTTTAAGAATTCAAAGTCTAAGCATTCAGGAAAAAAAAACGTTTTTTTTTTACAAAAATCATTTCACCAAATACGAACATTCTTAGTACGAAAGAATCAGTGTTACAATTTTCCGCTTTACATGAATTTCCAATACACAAACTTGTGTTGCTGTAGTTAAAGTTGATATGGATACCCGCTGCTTTTTAAAATGTACTTTTTCTATGGATAACTTTTCGAAATACCCTCAATTATCACAATTAAGCATTTTTTACAGATCTAGGGGAGTTCCAAAAATGACATTACCGGAAGTAATTCGGGGATATTTTTTTTTCTTTCTTTTTTTTTTAAATGGAACGATATTTGCACAATTAAATAGATGAATACCAATAAAGAAATGTTGCATTTAATGAACAATGATAAAAGATACTATATATAAAACTTCTTAATGAAAAAGAATCTCATTCCGAATCATGGCGTGTTATGACGAAGAATATCCGAAGTTTGGCGACCTTTGCCGTAATTTGCCGAGCCCATTAGGGTTCCTCTGCTTGAATCTTTAAATTTACACACGACATACCAAAACAATGTTACAAATGTTCTTTGCCATGACATATGCCAAGTGGGAGGGATATGTTCATTGTTTATACTTTAAAAATTGTTAATTATGGATTGGTTGCACACTTTACTGGCGTAAACTTTACAGTTTCTTGTAATAGAATACTAATTATATAGAAAATGCAAATGCAAAAAATATCAGTTATGTTAGAGGGATATAAAAATAAATATTGTAGATATATATAAGTATCCAGGTAAAACCAACGACCTACATTCAGCCAACTTTAAGTCTCCATCATATCAGAAAACCGAAAAAAAGGACGGAATGGAATCCACAAAGGTTAGCGACTATCTTTTCTTTCGTATAATCGTATAATGGTGACATAAAGCTGTAGAGGGAGATAACTACAATTTGTATGTTTGAACTGCGCTGTCTATTACTGCCCTTACACAATCTTCTTGACTACGATTATAAAAGCATTTGTCTTTTTTTTCAAATCTGAAAAGCTAATCATTAAGAGAAAACACAATTTAAATGTCCTGATATAATAACATGTTTATAAAAGGCTTAATCCTAAAAATTAATAGTTGAGGTCGTATGCGATTCAGCGACATGCTGGAGATCAAGAACAACATAACCCCCACTCCTAGTCGCACATAAAAGTAGGTCATTCGTTTTTCCTGGATCCCTCTGTGCTCTCCTAGAAACAAGATGTCGCGGCGACCCCATCATGTACAACTCAAACCTGCAATTAACTGTCATGGCGAACTAGACTTGTAAGTAGCCATTGCAACGATTTTCTCTTGTAGTTAGCTGTCGCGGCGACCCCTCCTGTCTGTAATAAATGACAAAATTTTGTTATTAGCTGTCGCGGCGACCTCTCTTGCAGTTTGTCTATAATAAATGGCCCCTGTAATTGACTATTTTGGCGAACCCCACTTGTTATTAGTTTACGCAGTGACCTCCACCTGTAGTTCCCTCGGCGATCCCTTCTTGTAATAAGATGTCGTCCGACAGTAGACGTCAAAACGACGACAAGACAGGGCCAATCACCGCTCTATCATACCTATCTGTTTGGAAAAATGTGGCTCAAAAATGATGTTATATATTTTCGAAACTACGCGGATTATTATAACACCGAACCTTTCATCTAGGAGTTCTCGACCAACTTATGTCACCCTTTTGACACAAGTAATCGTTTCTCAACGACCGATACACATTTGAGGGCCGACGAGGAAATTCTGCATCATTCCATTATGCGATTACGGTCGAAAGTTGAATGGTCATCAAAGCCCTCTGCAGACCACTTGATCGGAAGGAGACGTACTTGCATTGACAGCATAGAAGCTTTGGTATATTTCAGCGGCATGACTCAATATGACAAGACTAAAAATGTACTCTCCTGGCTTATTGGTATGGTGTTGGTGATGATGATAGATAGTAGTTTGGACGTTGGTCTCTATGAACGAATGTCTTTTCAGAGATAACTACACATGTAAAAGGACCTAGAACTCCATTTATCTATATGAAATTTATTTAGAAACATGTTGAGAGACTAAATTCTACGCATTTTTTACACATACCTGTACTTCATTATTTTTTTTATTTTTTTTTAAATATTTTTTTTTAGAAATATGTGTGACTGAATGCAATTTCGACTATGTGTGTTGGTGTTACAGTTACAGGGAAAAGGGTATATGATTATATAGACTCCCCTCTATCATCCCCGTGTATTTGAAAAGGCCCGTCACCGGTGACCGAGTGGTAGCAGGAGATCGTTGGTTTGTTCCCCGGCCGCTACATACCTTATACGTAAAAATGGTACTGATATAGTTTCCTTGCTTGGCGCTCAGCATATAAGGGTAGTTCCAGTACTGGTTGGCGCGGTGTCAGGATAATGTGACAGGGTGTAGCATCATGCCACATGTCTACGGCGTCTATGTCTGTCTCAAATAGACATAGTCTCCAAATGACAGAAATACTTTCGGTTGGACGTTAAACCCAACAAACAAACTAGAAAAGGCTGTATTTTCTGATCAGCTGTATTTATTTCTGTGCTTGAATTTCACTGTTAAAGTCACAAATGTAACTCGATGAACGACAATTGTCTACTATGTAACCAGTCACTAAGGCGAGGTTTGATTTAATACAAGCACTTCTAGCGATGGAAAAAAAAATTAAAGTAAACATTTTGGCACCTTGCCAAAATCTCGCAGACGATCTAATACAGTATTTTATCTTAATTAAATGTGGGGAAAGATTATAGGAATGCTATTGTTGAGATAGACATTTAAATTACGACTAGATAGAATGTGATAAATTTACAGTAAATTAATGTTGATATAAAGGAAATATTTGGGCTGTTTTTTCGAAGGGAATAGTAGAAATTCGTCATTTAGTCATTCCATCAATTGCTACTAATTGTAGGAAGACCCATATGTACAGAGGAACACGGATAGAAATCAAAGCGCTGGAGGCACTAAAGTTGTGTGTGTCTCAAGTGGAAGAGGGTTTGACAAACTGCAAATATGCAGGTAACTTAATTTTTCCAAATATTAAACTTATATTAAAATAATAAACGATTGTTCATTGAAGGCTATAGAAATAAAGGAGGAGTAAGTGTTAATTGTCATCAGTTTGTAAAACAAACGGTGCGTTCATCTAATGAGGATGTTAAATGACCAACGTTAAAGCGGGGTTATTGTCATTGTGCGAAAATTTGACCTCCGTTTCTTAAATATACTGTGATTAACAAAAATGAGACATTCTCTTAGCACGATCAGCGCTTTGATTTGTACTACCGAGAGACGGCACAGTTTCTATTTATAGATGCTGCGGCTCCCTGCTGTGTCTTTAGTAACTTCGGATAGCAGATATACACCTGTATCAGTCATTCTATAGAGCAACAAATAACCCCCGAAGATATCTCTGATGTATCTGAGATAGTAGATGTGATTGTAAGGAGGTTATACGGGTTTTTATCGTAATTCAAGCTTTCTATATGGACCATTGAAACACCACCGAAACCTGCACATACACCATCCAAATTAAGGCATGGGCTACCTTTGCATTCGAAAGAAACTATACTCCTCCGCGAAGATAAGTGAGTTACACAAAATCCTAGGGAAAACTGTTCTTCTGTGCTTTTATTCAAAATACAATTATTGTGTCCTGTAAATATTTACAATTTTCTCAAAATTGAGTTTTCATTATTTTGGCTGAATCTCAGTATACCTGTATTGTAGAATTCTGTTCAATCGTTCGGTCATTCATACAAAATTAAAAGGTTTTTCGGTTTTAAATGTAGAGAAACGGACCCTCAGAATATAGGTACTATAGTTGTGAGTGACTACGTCACACACAACTAGAATCTACGGTACAATAACCCCATCTACCGCAAGTAAGCTGGATGGCTTCATAACAAAGGACAAAGGTCCGAGTGACCGTGCTGGGTCTTGAAAGTCTAGTGGCTGAGTGGTTGTTAATCAACAATTTTAACCGTTTGGGTACGAAGATCCCTCTTTAACTAGGAACAAGTTGTTTAAACAAGTAGTTTCAATAAGTTTCGATGTACTTTTTACTGACTTTGTATGCAACCGGATGTTGACAAAATAAGTTTGGTGACAGAGGAAGGTACTCTTCAAAGGTGCCTCGCGAAGTAACATGATAAACAGATATGGCCGACAAGGCTTTGGATTTTCATATTTGGAATGTACATTACTTAAATGTTCATTAAATGTGGATTTAAAAAAAAAGGTTTTGTATGTCGTTCCTGTTTGGATTTATAAAATAAGTGTTCATATGCCAGTTAAATGCATTGATTATTCTCTAGATCTTGCAAATTGATATTAGTTTCAAATTAAAAATAAATATTGTCTACGTTAGACGCTATCTTGAAAACACTTTCTTCGTTATAAAAGAGTAAAATTGTTACATAGAACACGAACAAAACGAGAATATTTGACGTTGCAACACTTTAAGAAGCTCGCCACATTTATGTCATTAAAACAATCAAAGGTTACAACGTGACAAAAGAGTCGTACCTGTTATACTTTTTTGGTTTAATTTCACCCAAAGTCTATCAATAAGATTTGGAGCTTTATTTTCACGAATATGTCGGACAAGAGAGAGAGAGAGGGAGAGAGAAACAATGTGGAAAAACTAAATAAATGTATATGGTACCATTACAAGACCGTAACCTTTTGGAATAAGGGGTGCAACTTATCCGAACTCTTGTCATTTATGTTTTACTGAGTGACTTCCCTTCCCGATATAAAAAAATCATTTATTTCAACAAGTGTTTACTTTGCTGTTTTTTTCACACATCATGGATGATTTTGGTTTGGTTATAGATCCGTAATGTCCGTAATCTAACTCAGGGCAACACTTTACGTCTTTTGAAAATTTATATGAATAAAAATTAAACATTACATATTTAGCATGATAGGCATCAAGCAAATTATAAAAATAGACAATTGGAAAATATTAAACTGGCATCGCGTGAAAATAAATTTGGAAACAGACTGCGTAAAGTAATTTTAATAAAATTTAAATCTTTCAAGATCAATATCTACCAGCCAGATAACCATAAACGTTAAAATAAGATAAATCATTGATGTTTTTTTAATTTGATTGTATCGTGTTTGGCCTATATGCAAGCTAGAAGTTTGGATTTTAAATTAATCTTGACATAAATATCTTGTGAACGATCCTAAGAGTGAACGAAAAGTATATTTTAAGCATTGCGGACAAATTACAAGTACTAGATAAAACTGTCTAGAATCTCAACTCTTGTTAATTACTTCGCCTATCTCCGTAATCTTCCGTAAAACAATGTTCGAGGGTAAACAATGGTGTGGCGGTGTTATAATTATTACTATTCACTTGCATGCGAAAAATAACAAAAACATATAAAAACATTTTGATTGCCAACGAGGGTGACATGAAATATTCAAAAGTAATTTTGGAAATTGATTACAACTTTAGAGATGTGGTGAGGAAAAATAAAACACGAGTATTGCCATAGATAATCGTTGATGACGTCAGAGTGAAACACTCCCTCTCACAGACATTAATTTAACTTCATGATCGAGAGGACACCCGTATCTAAGACGAATGGTGAAAGCGCGTGGTGGGGGCTACATATCTATTCATTTAACTTAATGATGTTCAGCAAACTTTCGTTTACACCAATAGTTAAATTGTTCACCAATGTATTTTAGATTTACTACTTGTATATGTTATATCATAAGGCAATTATTGGCCAGAAAAGGATGCGACCATTGTTGTGATAAGTATTAAACATATATTTAATTCCCCCCCCCCCCACACACACACACCTGAATTTAAAGAATTGAAACTTTTTCATTTTTAGTCAATGGGGCGAATTTTGTTCCTGAAAGAAAGCATAAATAAAAATACTATTGCTGCGAGCAACATTCTGTATTTTAACCCTCAGTCGGTAAATTCTGTAGAAACATAGCCTGCAACGTATTGGTAATGACATGTTTCGGACAGTTTGAAAATATAAATCATGATGATATCCAAGCGACGACAGTGTCATATTATAAACTTCATTCAATTAAATGGTTTATAAATCACATTGACGCGACAGCCGTGCTTGAATTTTCCTTATCCAGGCATTAACAATTCTAAAGAACTGTCGTTTGTTTTAACCCCGAACCTATGACCATAATGCACATGTATTTACATACGGACCTCATGCAAACCGGAATTACATACGTTTGATACATCTATGTTCAAGTTGATTATTTGTAGTCATAAATTTTAAAGGTATGAAAAAGCAAGTATGCATTGCGCTGATAAAATATACTGAAGACCCAAACGTGCTTGTTAACGTTCTACAGAAGGAATTAACGGGATCCTGTTATGGTCACTGTAAAATGTCGTGATTTAGGTCGGAAGTGCGGCGGTTCGATAATTTTACGGTACAATATGAGAGTACGACTGTACGATACGAGATCAAAACGGACATACAAATAAAATATTCTATAAATCGAAGAACAATAAAAATGAAACTTCGTCTTCAGGATCTTATATTCTACAGCCAATTGTTGACATGATCAATAATAAGTTTAAAATGCAATATTTCAAAGTGACTTCAAAAGAATTCAGTAAAAATGACATCAAAGGTGCAGCAGTTCAAACTAATAAAAGCCATGATGCATTTACGCCTATGAATCTCTGAGACACATTTGTATGACTCTTTTAGGTGGCATTTTTAATTGAAAGAAACACAACTCAGCTATGTTACCTCATAATGTCTTCTACTGGATGACTTTAAGCTTGAAGTTCTACTCTCTTTAATTCTAGCTTTTTATCAGGGTTCCTTATTGGAGAGACAAGTCGGCCAACGACTCTGTCGGTGTCTGCTGAATTTGGGACTCTACAAAAGATTGTTATTGATATATTCATGTTTTCATGTTCTGTAAGCGGAAAATAACTTGCGTATTTGATAAGCATACTCAAACAGGCATTGGAGATTATTAAATAAGATTTATGCGACTGTCTAAAAAGTACACGACATGTCTACGACGGATGCTGAAATGGCGATTGACTCTTTCAATATACATTTAAAAGAACAGGGCCGTATTACATATGCCTACGTGCCGTCTCCTTACAGCTTTAACATGGTACGTTATAAAAAACATTATATTAAAAATTGGATTAATACGTTCAAAGCATGATGGATTTCATCGGATAGCAGGCCCTTCTGAGAAGCCGATGAATGGTCTGCAAAAAGTTGATAGGTTTAGACGATTTACAACCCCTTGTTGTGTTCATCAACGACCACATGGAGCGAGCAAAAGCGTGATGCACTTATTTGTTAAAATCTAATTTTGTAGCACTCTGTCAGTGCTTGGTCATTAAAAAAGCCAATATTCTTTACGAATGAAAAGCTTTGATTTGGGCGCCAGACGATCCGAATATTAATGCATCTAATGTTAGAATTGGGAGAGATAACGAACAGTATGTAGGTTATGATAGATCTCACAGACAGGACCGATTCAGTTTTTAGAGACGATCTTCTGAGAAGTAAATTTCATTAATGAAGACACCGGTATTGAGTGGATAATTAAAGTACTGACATTATCAGTCGCTATTAATCAATTTCGTTATAGACCTAATTTGAGATAACTTTGAAATTCAAGCGAAACTTGATTTAGTTTAAACATATTTATTCCCATTATATAATATCAAAGTATACAAAATTCAAACAAATGGAATAGGATTTGGACGAAAGCATAGCTTACAATGTTCTTCTCCTAGAAACACTTAATACAATAAGGCAGCTTATTAAATGAATATTTGGGAAAACGTTTTGAACTCATAATAATAAGAGGAAAATAATATTTTGTATTGAGAGTAAAAATGCTTGTATAAAGTGGAGATCTACTGAAAAGTTTTGGTGAAGAAAATAAAAGTTAAGTTAAGAGGAGAAAGAGATGTGTAGAAACACAACCTTTATTTGAACTGCTAGCGCCAATACTTATCTTTCATTCAAATATAAACTAGGCAGTTGATGTCATATTTAACGTGTGATGAAAATCAACAAAAATAAACTAAATATCACTTTTCAGACCATGAACATACTTTCCAAAGTGATCAAAACAGACGAAAAGGGTCAACTTTGATATATTTTCCATGTTATTTTTTATCCGCTATCCGTTTACAGATGCGCAGTGTTGACCTGTGTTGATATACACGACATTGGCTTCGATCATAGGTATGGACAATGATTAATCAGAAGAATTATTTTAGATTAATCGAGGATATGGATGAAGATGAAAGAATTTGTATAGCAATGAAAGTAAATGACCAAGTTTAAAACGTTAAAGTAAAATGAAGATTATGAGAATAACTTATTACATCTTTATAACATTGAAGATAGCTACGATGTCACAGCTGTTGCTATTAACACACCATTGTTTACGATGCAGCCCATGTCTCTGTCTCTTCTTCACCTAACCATAAACATGTTGGTTCAAATCCCGATCTGCTCACCCGGAAGATGGTGTTGAGGTTTATGGTAGACTTGAGTTCTATCCATGTGTATTTCTGTACTCGCGGTTGACGAATCACATGTACTCGTTTGTCTGTATACATTATTGACAAAACCTTCAACGTTTCATTCCGGATATTTTTGTTACGATTGGTGCGGTGATAATCAATTTTTTGAGATAACTTCACTTTAACTCACAAAGGCAATAGGACTTTATGACTTTTGTTATTGACTATATAGTGTACGTTCGTCTCGCTTGTATTTACTAAGGTTGATATACTGGATGAATGCCTATGCCACTATTTGCTAATGGTGAAAGGTAAATATTGATCATGCTCTTCTATGACAGAGCAAAGGCCAATACTAAGAAATAGGTCGTCTTTTTACGTAATGGTCAATCGTCTTATTCCTGATCCGATATTATAGAATGAATGCCGTTCAAAGGGTTTCTTTTGCCTCATCACAAGTTTCCTTTACTGATGTCCCTCATGATTTTTTTTTGGTCCTCTCGGATTTGTCTTAATCGTAGCAAGGCGTTCCTATCTGCGATTATTTATTTTAATAACTCCTGACAAAATGTGACTTTATATTTTAGATTTAAACAAATAAAAAATCTTAAATTTGTAAAATAAGATGACTGTATGGCATTAAATGTCAGTATTTGAATATTTTTACTATGCTCAGAAATGTATTATATCTATGACGAAGAAAGTGATTGTATATTTTTTACTTTAAGCTTGACACAAAATATATACATGTAAAATATTCATCGATCGTATTGCTATTATAATTTTTTAATGCATGTTTATCATTTATTTGATAGCTATGTTTACTTGATACAGATTGCTGCCATATTGCAATTTTATACCATACTAGCAAGTGGAATGAAACAGCCCCCACTCGGATAGTACCCTGTACTTATCTTAAGGTAAAGTCTCTGTAATGGTTACGTTAAGTCTTGGACCACTTAACCTCTACCTAGATAACAAAGGTACCCTAATAAAACATTAGGAAAACTTATCTCCGTGAAAGGTCATGAGGTCCGAAATATAGTGGAACCATTACAGGGACTTTGCCTTAAGTGTCCAGTATACATTTGTTTTTCTTTTTATTGCCTCCGACTTTACGCATTGATGTAAAGATGATGATTTTAATATTTCTTTTTTCGTAATTATATAAGACATGTAACGCCTCACGGCGTGTGAGTTCCTCTTGGACTGCAAGCACACAGATTTTGGGTTTTATCAAATAAATAAAACAGACAAAGCTAAGCGTACGACTTCCGCCATTTACGATATAATCGAAGTGCATAAAGAAAATGAAAGAAAATGAATGAAATGTTGTTGTTGTTGTATTGAGGTTTACCGTCGCTGCGATAGTATTTCAATCATATAGCGACGTCCAGCTAATCACAGGTGGAGGAAGACCCCGAGTACACAGAGGTACCCGGGTAGAACCACCGACCTACCGCAAGCAAGCTGTAAGGCTTCCTCACATGAAAAATCCGAAGTCCCTATGAATGAAATGTATAACAGAAATGTATGAAACGATGAATGAATGTCATGGCACACATAGCAAAGCAAATAATTACCTGCAAGCACACAGATTGGGGGTTTTATCAAATAAAACAGACAAAGGTAAGCGTACGGCTTTCGCCATTTACGATAGAATCGAAGTGCGCAGGCGCCCCTGTGCAAAGATGAGAGGTTACCAAAAATAACAAGAGGGCCAAGATGGCCCTAGATCGCTCACCTGAGAAAAGTATCATTCATTGCCTGTACAAAACAGATTGCTTTAGAATTAAGATGATGAGGTGAAACAATGTTCAGGAATTTTCTGACCCCATCCACAAAAGATATCATCATGACAAACATTCTGCCAAAGTTTGAGGATGATTGGACCAAAAATGTTGCCCTCAGAGTATAAACAAGATTTTTCTAAGATTTGACCTACTGACCTACATTTCTATCCAGCCCCACCCATTTTCAAACTGGTTCGAGATATCATCATGACAAACAATCTGACCAAGTTTGAGGAAGATTGCATCAAAACTGTGGCCTTTAGTGTGTAAACAAGATTTTTCTAAGATTTGACCTATTGACCTACTTTTCGGTCCGGCCCTGCCCATTTTCGAAAGGGGTTCAAGATATCATCAAGACAAACATTCTTACCAAGTTTGAGGAAGATTGGATAAATTGTGCCTCTAGTGTGTAAACAAGATTTTTCTAAGATTTGACCTACTGGCCTACTTTTTATCCAACCTGACCCATTTTCGATAGGGTTCAAGATATCATCAAGACAAACATTCTGACCAAGTTTGAGGAAGATTGGATCGAAATTGTGGCCTCTAGTGTGTAAACAAGATTTTTCTAAGATTTGACCTACTGGCCTACTTTTTGATCCAACCTGACCCATTTTCAAAAGGGTTCAAGATATCATCAAGACAAACATTCTGACCAAGTTTGAGGAAGATTGGATCAAAATTGTGGCCTCTAGTGTGTAAACATCAAAATTGTTGACGGACGACGGCAGTCGGACAATCAAGTATCCCAAAAGCTCACCCTGAGCTATGCTCAGGTGAGCTAAAAAAGTAGGGGTATAACTCTACCAATATTGATGGACCATGCAAAGCAAAGGCTGTGAGATGAATGATGATGATGAATGATTAATATGAATGATATATTAATGAAGTTGATAATACTAAATGAGAATAAATATATTTAACTACTAAGGAGGGAATAGTTCATTGATACCATATTACAAACTATCAACATGGACATGGACATAATAATTACAAGACACGTGACAATTGCAGACGTATGACAAGACATGGACATACACAAGGACATACAAACTGAAAAGCATTAACAAAATGACACCGTCACATTCTCCCCCACTTAATAGAATGTCGCCTCGACATTTCAACCTCTACCACTACAGTCCATCAAACTACGACAAAGAATAGGCTTAATGTTGAAAGACTATATGAACTGATACTATTTCAGCGATAACAATAGTATATCTCTAGATATACATTTACATTTCAAAAAATCGTCCGATAAAGCACGACAAACTACCAAAAACTTATCAGGCCTTATCAGAAAAAAAATATTCAACTAAATCTGAAAAAGGAATTATTGCTATAACATTAATATAGCAATACAGAATCCAGCAGAGGGCAATTAAATCTGCTAGAAATACTTTCTGCAAAAAAGCAAAAGCAAATATAATGGTCACGCGAATGTTATGTAGATAACCAATTTTGCTGCAACGACACAAAACTACTTATAAAACCATCATACTTTCGGCTGCAAGAACCTGAAATTTGTGAAAATCGTGATTAAAATACTTTGAAGAGAATTTAAAATTAAAATTAACACGGTACAGTATACCAGCACAATATCCACACACAGGTATATACAACGGATACTCTGCAGCAACACTAATACAATTTGCTGAACTTCCCTTCATAGAAAGCTATGTTACCCAGTCATCAGAAGCCAACCAAGCTGGTTTGCGCTTCTGTCGCACAGGACGCCCAAGGACGAACACAGGGACAGAAGGGTTCAGTCTCCTGGCAGGAGTTATATATTTCCCAGTGTCAGACACAGCACTAGACTGAGAAGAATCAGATACTGAAGGAACAGGATCTGCTATGGAAGAAACAGAGGATTGTGAGAAGACGTAACAGGAATAGGAGAAGGGGCAGCTTGGAGGTCAGAACCCGGCGTTACCCGTGGTAAACCCACACACGGAAGTAAGAGATTCCTGTGTAGGGTTCGCACAGATCCTCTCCCATGCTCTTTCTTAACACGATAAACAGGAATATTTGGGTCAGGCTGTTCTATCACACAATAGACATTCCTGTCCCACCGATATGCCAAATTCCGACGACCCTTCAACCCTACGTTCCTCACCAGAACTCGATCCCCGACCTCGACCCTGACATTCCGATCTTGTTGGGTCATAATTAGTCTTATGTCTTCGAGACTGCTGGCGAGACACCCTCTCTGCAACTTTGTATGCGAAATGGAGTCTCTCCTTCAGTCCCGTTACATAAGACTGGTCTTTCCTCTTGGTGGGACTCGGCTCAATCCCAAGAAACGCATCAATTGCCAGACGTGGGTGTCTGTCAAACATGAGGTAATACGGAGACAGCCCCGTACTCTCATATCTGGTGCAATTATAGGCATGGACTAAGGAGGAAATATGTGACTTCCAGTCGGCCTTCCTTTCATCCTCCAGTGTCCCAATCATGTTCATCAAGGTTCTGTTGAACCTTTCTGCCATGCCGTTATACTGGGGATGATATGGCGTGGTACGACTTTTCTCGACATTGGCTATGGCACAAAGCTCAGCAATTACTGCACTTTCAAAATTACGTCCTTGGTCACTGTAAAGTCGACCAGGAAAGCCAAAATGAACTATGAACATAATTGCAGTAGTGCGAGCTGTCTCGTTTTTCGTAGGAATAGCCTGCGCAAAACGAGTAAAGTGATCAGTCATCATTTAAACATGCTCATAGCCATCTTTTGACATGTCGAGAGTGAGGAAGTCAATACAGAGGAGTTCGAGGGGATACGAACTCTGGATTGGAACCATTCTCGCAACAACAGTATCAGGTGACTTACGGCATATGCACCTTGTACACTCTTGAACTTTCCGAGAGACATCTTGATCAAGTCAAGGCCAAAAACAGCGAGACTTTATCAGAGAAAGTGTCCTCTCCCGGCCCTGATGATCAGCATCGTCACGTTAGCCGGTGAGAATCAACTCACGGAAAGAATCTGGTGCAACAAGTTGATCAACTGAGTGACCAGAGACTACGCCGTGTCTGAACAAAATGGATCCACGAATGAACAAACTTTTTCGCTCTCGAAGCAAAGCCCTGACAGGTTCAGACTTGAGAGAAAGTTGTCTCCTGGTAAGATTGCGAGAAATCTGCAGAATCTCAATGACTCTCGCAATGACTGGATCCTTAGGCTGTTCAACTTTCCAGTTAATGGAAGAGAAACTAGAATCTTCAGAGAAGTCTGAATCTGAGACAAAGAGAGGCACTCAACAGCAGGAAGTCTTTCAGGCGAAACTGTTGAGGCCTGACAGACAGCTTTTATAATATCAGGAAAAAGAAAAGAAGTAGAATCTTTTGGATCAGAAGGCAACCTTGATAAGGCATCTGCGGCAACATTGGTCTTGCCACTCAGATATTTCAAATTGAAGGTAAAACCAGAAAGAGATGCTAGCCAGCGATGGGAAGTTGCATCAAGCTTGGCCGTGGTTAAGACGTATGTAAGGGGATTATTGTCAGTACAAACTTGAAACTCATTTCCGTAACTCAGCCCACTTCAAAACTAAAAACTCTAGCTTGTGAGCTGGGTAGTTTCGTTCACTGGCACGTATTCCTCTGCTGGCATACGCTATGACCCGTTCCTCCCCCTCTCGAATCTGGGAAAGGACGGCACCAAAACCAGCTGAACTAGCATCGGTACAAAGAATGATAGGTTGTTTGAAATCAGCAAAACCAAGAACAGGAGGATTTGACAGTTTTTCAACAAGAGTAGAAAAAGCTTCTTGCTGATGTGGACCCCATTGCCAAGGAGGAGCAGCCTTTGAAGACTTCTTTTTGCCAGTCGGACAACCAACAAGAAGGTCATTCAAAGGCTTGGCTATCTGAGCAAAGCAATCAATAAAACGCCGATAATATCCGGAAAAACCCAGAAAACTTCGTAAGTCCTTGATAGATGAAGGTACGTGCCAAGTTCTGATTGCACTGATCTTTGCAGGGTCGGCTTCAACACCATGCTCGCTGACTACATGTCCAAGATATGTAGTGCTAGTGTGGAAAAACTCACACTTTTAACCTTTGAGTTTCAGGTTAGCGCCCTCAAGACGCTGGAACACTCTATTTAACCTTTCAAGGTGTTCCTCAAAGGTTTTTGAAAAGATGATTATATCATCAAGATAGATTAAACATTCTTGAAGATTTAATTCACCCATGGTGCGTTCCATCAGGCGTTGAAACGTGGCAGTTGCATTTGTGAGTCCAAAAGTCATACGGTTACACTCGTAAAAGCCCAAAGGACCAACAGAAAATGCTGTCTTGGGCCTGTCGGACTCACGCATGGCAACCTGCCAATAACCTGACCGCAAATCGAGCTTAGAAAAGTAACGAGAGCCAGACAGGTGGACGGTTCCGAGGCGAGAATTTTAAACCAATCAGATTACCGCTAAACATTAAGTGCGTTCTACTTGTTGCTATCCACCATCTTGTGCTCACAAGCTACTACGCAGCAACCAAACGTCAAAGATCTAGATTCTCTAAATTTTATGATTGGTATGGAGTTATGCGAGGGCTATGGGCAACAGATACCCAGATCCCATGAAAAGCATTAAGTCTATGATATTCCCGAACCCAATGCAAAAATATAAAAATATCTGCGATGGATAAAGGCATTCCGAGAGGAAAATGGCAAGACACAATCAGTGTACTTTTGAGGTTATTCTGCTCGGAGGTGAGTTGTTTAGCAATCAACCGAAACAAAAAATAATTTCTGCCTTAAACACTCACGAGAGAGTTTGGCAATATGCAGAGATGGATAGATGAATGAAAAAAAAAATTCTTATGAATGTATTTTAATTTTGATGATTTTCTTAACCATTCGGTCTATTTCCAAATGAATGAATGCATTCCACTTTATCATAAGTATCGCATGTGTTCTTACACTGACTGTCGTTTATTGTAGTATCAGATAAGCACAACAAAATAATGAGTAGATCTAGATCTAATATATATTCTATATTTTAATAATATAATTGTAAAAGTAATATAAGTATATTTAAATATACTAAAAGTCACATGCAATTTTCAGCATTTTTTTGGAGAGAAGTGTCCTACAGATCTTTTCCCAGACCCCATTCCAACTGATGGAAAAAGGTGGACACCTTCAAACACCTGAATGTGCAGTTTATACTTGATCAGATCAATGGCAAGACAGAGTAAGCTTCTGGCTTTATTCTTTATTCTTACAATCAATATATCAAGTTTGAGTTATAATGATGAGGGGGGGGGGGGGGGGGGGGGGGGGAGAGAGAGAGAGAAGTACTGAGGTTACATATACTAACATCCTGTGTTAGATTTTAATCATACTAAAGACCTGGCAAATAGATTGATAGAAAATTTTTTTGCTCAACAATATAAATGATAATAAATGATAATAAATACTGATTTTCAGGATCATCCCTGTAGAAACCATAGATAGAGCCCATATTCAATTGCCATGATTATTGGTGTCAGACAAAAGGTTACATTCTTTACATACTTTGGTAAGAAAATGAAATCTATCAAATTAATGGACTTGGACATACATATGATATGCATGACTTATTTTTCAGTTTTATTTCTTGATTGTTTCTTTCTATATAAAGGCAGTATTATTACGTGCATTTTGTTAAAAACTATGTGCTCTACACTAATGAGTGGGTTCTTAATTTAAGTTTTACCCTTTTCACACACTTTGTCATTATGTGTTTCTCCAGAAAAAGGAAATGCATTGTTAATTATGAGCCCACATTCCTCAATATGGCAGTTTACATTGGTTTAACCTTGTTTCATTTTGTTTACCATATTTTAGAGATGCAACATGAATTTCATAGAATTCTTTGCAAAAATTTTCAGCTGTGTCAGACCTCCTATTGATACTATCCCCAGACACTGAAGCAATATTCCTATGTTTTCTAGTCTGCTTACATTCAGCTCACTCACTCTGGCCAAGAAAGTTCTGCTGCCCTGTTTCTATTGACCGGTAGGTGTTAGGTAGCTCTGCTGGCTGGGGCAGCATTGTTAACTAAAAACTCCTGTATCAAAGATTTTTAGTCCTTTAATTATTTCTTCTTTTTTTTTTCAATTGTAGTCATAAGTGATGGACCAACAAAAGGAAGAAAAGGGTTTCATATAGAAAGGGCCACAAGAAAAAGACCAGGAGTGTGCTGCCCTAAAGGAAAAATTGGAACAACTAAAGACTCAGAGAATAGCAACATTTTACTGTGGGAGGTGAAAGGGAAAGAATAAAAAGCATCTTTTTTTGTGCATTACACAGGAATTACACATGTAAACTTTTATTTTTTAATGTCCTTTTTGCTCCCAAGCCCTATTTCTAAAAGAAATTATGGAAGAAGTGATACCTGTTATTCAAGAAATGGTTGTGCATTTTTCTTTCTATGTAGATTTGGATTAAAAAATAATGCAATGAGATTTTATTTGAATCTTTAATCAGTTATAGTGCTTTTTAATCAAGTTTAAGAAATGTTTTACTTAAGTTTGGTCAGATAGAGATACCATAATTTCAAAATTCCATCTGAATTCAAGAGCTTTTCCAGCAACACTAGTGTTCATTGATGATACTGAATTATCTCAAATTAAAATGTTATGGGTATACAGTCAGCTGTAATAGGAGGGTGTAATATTCATATGTGAACAAAGTGGATCTTTTCAATTGTTTAGGGATTTATTGGCACATGACAATCATAAGGATAATGATTTACAATAGTTTTACTATGCATAATGAGTTTTAAGAAATGGTTCTCTTGTTTAATACTGCACCATCATCTACAAACTCATCAAAGATGTCAGTACCAGATACATATCTAACTCAGAAAATTTTAAGCATAAGGTGCATATTGAAAAAGTAATAGCTATGATAAAACATTCAAATTTCTATCTCAAAAGGTGCATATTGAAAGAGTAATAGCTATGGTAAAACATTCAAATTTCTGTCTCACATAATTCTTACATCACTATTCACACTGGCAAATAAAATTTGGACAGTAATTGAAATGTTTCTGTGAAAGCAGAAACAGTTTCTTGTATATTTTAGACAATGTTCATGTAGATGCTACTAGAGAGAAAATGTTACCAAATCCCTTTACTTAGAAAGTATTCACCACAGTTCATGTTAATCACAAAATGGTTGAGATAACACATATACATTTTTTTAATTCAAGTTTGGTTAAGTATTCGAATCAGCATGTCTTTTTTCTACCTCAAGGAATTGTTAAATTTACCCTCACTGCAACAGTATTTCAGCCATATAGCTATGTTCTTCTTGAATTGTTTAGTGTACTGTGTGTATGTGTGTGTGTGTGTGTGTGTGTGTGTTGGAAAAGCATTTCACTGTCAGTTAATAATTTCAAATTCTATAATTGTTGTAATGAAAACTTTAAAACAATATTATTGGAAAGAAAAAGTAAAAATAAACACACACACACACACAAATTAAGCATTCCTTCAAATATTTCAGATTTTGTTGTACCTGTTCTCTCTCTATTTTTTATATATTTATTCTTCTTGATGTTGATATTTTATTGAACTATGGGAAAATTTATTGGTAATAGATCTTTAACCTTACATTAAAATTGTCATTACAGGCAATTTATGTGTTGTTTTATTTTCTTCAGTGTCCCCCATGGCATAAGACAGAGAATGGCTTTAAAATAATACTTATGTAAGAACAATTGCATCAGTCCAAGTTAGTCTGAACATTTAGTTTGTACAATATGGGCTCCTATTCCTGGTCGCAGTTGGTCTAGCCACAATAACATGATGAATTGGATTTAGGGAGATCTTCTCTCTTAGAGATACATGCAATATTTTGGTGTTGCTTATGCAACTCTGTGGTCTTGTACTTACCTGAAAAGTGGCATTATGTACAACTTGAATCTCTGGGGTGACTTTATCAATCTCATTTACGTGAGAGCAGACTTATATACAATGCCTTAGAAAACACTGCACCTCATTTGGGAAACAAATTATACATTGGGATGGTACCGGAGTACCATTAGGAATTAAGCCCTTAAAATGTCACGCTCGCATTGGGGATTGAACACGTTATATTCGGATCCGTAGTCAATGAACACTACCACTGAGTATTGGTACACTCACAAAAAGAAATAAAAGAAATAAATAGATATAAATAAATAAATAAAAATAAGAAAAAGAAATACATACACTCATACAAGATACGGTATTATAAAAGAAATATTGACCACTGGTAATATTTCCTTTTTAAACGGTCGGTGATTTATTTACCTACGGTCGAGTTTTATAACTTGAAATAAAAACGTTTTGAATTTAAATTACTGAAATTACGTTCTTTTCTTTTTTGGCCTTTTAGAACACATGATAACTCATAGTGCCATTATTGTAGATAAAACACTGATCGTACTTGATCGGCTTAAAATTAATCCAGTGTACACGATGTTTACATTTTACTGTCATAGGTTCTCTTACTTTATCTTAGGAAAATTATTCATTAGATCTTGATTTTATAAATAAGGCCTTCGGTAAAGTAATCGTGGGCCTTTCTTTTTTATTATTCCCACATTTGAAGACCGTTGGGCAAGTATTTTATCGATATATTATCCTGTAATGAGTTCGGGAATCAGATGCTACAGCATCAGTGGCGGCCATCTTGAAAGTTAGCTTGTGAGGCATAGCAACAATAACTAAGGACGGCGCGTTATGCGGAAGAGCTCGGAACGGTCCATTGTCAATTGTCTCCTCAATTCTCGGAAGAGAATAAATATCTCGGATGGTTCGAAATTGAGTTTGTGAAAATCTATGCAAAATCTCAAAGACCCATCCTTATTCCGAACAAGAACAACATTTGACGAAAAAGGAGAGTGAGATTCTCTAATAGCTCCAGCTTGAAGCATTTCACGCAAATGCTCTCGCACTTCCTCAAACATACCAGGAGGTATCCTGCGATAAGGGTCTTTGAAAGGTTTTGGATCAGAAAGATCAATAGCATGTTCTACAGAATCAGCACAGCCGAGATCTGTCAAACCTGACGAAAAGAGAGGCTTCCATTTCGACAGGAATTCTCCAACTGAAACTCTTTGATCAGAAGTTAAAGTATATTCTGGGACTTTGACACCAAGGTCTTCAAGAGACTTATCAGCATTATGGGAATTTGAAAGACACTCATCAAAAGGGTCCACATTACGAAGTACATTCACCTCTTGTAAAGAACAAAGAATGGATCGAGGTGATATAGTGACAGGAAAAGCAGAAATGTTGAAATTCTAACAGGAATCTTACTATGAGCATTACCTGGACGAACATTAACCACCCTAGGACAGATGTTCAAATCTTGAGCTGTATCAAGACATTCCGTGATACCAACAGAAATTTCACCTGGCCTACGAACATTACCAGAAATTGTTCGCGTCTCAAATGGTTGAACAACAATCGGACGATGGCCAAACACGCACTGATCGAGGGGTGCAGAGTGAACTGAAAGCATCCTGCCAAGCTGAAGAAAAGAATTGATCTAATCCAGCAGATCTGAAGTGATTGATAACATTTGTATCGACAATCACAGGAACAGAATCTGAATACTTGGTGTCAGATGTAATCAAAACAGGCCCAGGGATAGGACTAGTGTCAACTGATGGAACTGAAATATCAATCACATCATAGCCAATGTATGGGATGGAAGTATCATTGGCACTCAAAATTTGTAAATCAGACAGATCATGTAACTCCGGTCTTGAGCACAAAAACTGATAAAAAGCAACTGACAAAGTAGTGGCCATAGAACCAGTGTCCAAAGGAGCACGACAAGAAATACTATTGACAAGTAATTCTGTTTCATTAGGTAAACCAACCAAAGGGATTGTCTTAGGGCCAATATCTGAAGTTTCACCCTCTACTGGCCCTTTGACGAAGGTGGTTTTCTGTTTAAACGCGTGGACTGTGTGAAAGCACTCCTACTTCCTGTATATCCGGAGAGAGACTTATAGCTATAACTGGATTTCTTTAGAGTCCTCTCTTGTTCTCTCTCCATACCTTCCATCCTGGTGCTCATGGATGACATCTGCTGAGTCAGCATTTTTAACTGCGATAGCAAATCTGACTCCACAGAGACGCACTGTCGGACAGGAGGTGGAGGAGCAGAACATTAAGCTGATGAAGCAGAAGAAGAAATAGGGCAGACCAAGAGCGAGAAGGTGGAGAAGGCTTCGAACATCTGAAATTTTCCTCCATCTCACGCAGTACTTTCCTGAGAAGACTAAATTCATGAATAGTCTCAAACTTAAACCTTAAAAAGTTTCGAAAATTATTGTCCCTCAAACCAGACCAGAGTCGAGAGCAGAGCATCTCATTTTTAACAGCCCTATCAAGAGGCAAGTATAAAACTAATTTCTCGTGACGAATACTGTAGTCTGCTATAGCTCTTGAAAACAAGAATAGAATTTCTCACGTATCTTCACAGTGCTCGAAACAATGCCATAGAGACTGTTCAATTCTGAAACAATTTCATGTGGCGAAGCAAGTTCCCCAAGAGAACAAAAAAAATCTTGCCTTTCCACGTAAAGACTTTCTGATTCCATGCAAGATAGGTTGCTCTGTGTAGAATCCTTCCCTTAATAGAAGAGAACCTCATGTTTCCAAATTTCAAAAGAAACATCACCATCTTCACACTGACCAGAAAAATGAGGGAGGTAAGGAATCTTACCATGTGAAGATAAAGAAGTGTTAAGATGGTTTCCAGAATGTTGCAACACAGTTGGGGGAGGAGGGCGGGGAGGAGGCAAGTTAAAAGAATCATCGCCACAATTCAAAGGAGAAATGTGTCCACCATGGCTAGCTTCCCTATACTTCTGTTCAACTTCTCTTACTGGAGTCGGTGTGACATTCCATGTAACACCTGACTTTTGACCAGAAGGAATGGAAGATGGGTCAGCTGATGAAGATGATTTTCTCACAAAGACTTCATAACGCCCTGACTTAAGCAACTGATCAGCAAAGTAGTCCAAATCATGCTGGGAATATTCAATAGATTTGGTATTCTCTGCATCCATATTGAAAGTGAAACAAGATGACTGGAAAGAAAATTCAAAAGTACAGATCTCAAGCAAGAAATTGAGGACAAAAATCAGCCATAGATACCTAAAGCTGATATCTGAAAAAAAAGAAATCAGTACCTCAAATGCTTTTGGATAACCCTTTCTCAAAAGGAAATGCAAAGTGGGGAAAAGAGAATGAGGGAGAAAAAAAAGGAACAATCAGCAAACAATAATCAATGATAAGAGAATGTATATACATGTAGTTGTATATAACTATGTGCAAACATGTACAAATTCCAGCAATTTACCACACTTCAATGTAACACCTTAATGTATCACCTCAGTGTAACACATTTATTTAACTGTAATATGCTGAAAAAACAACAACAGGACCTGTGCCACAGCACAAATGTGTGCAAAATTGTATTTCAAAATTTACATAAGAATCAGAATACAAAATATATATGCAAATGCTGTAAATTAATTTCAACTGTTGTGGTAATAATGGTAGTAAATCAATCTCAGTCTATTACCATTCACTGGCATAACTGTAACACCATACCAGACTACAACTGGAATTACTAATTCAATACTGAAGTATCAAATTTTTTAAAAAAAAAAATGTAGTTGATTTGTCACAACTTATGCTGAAAGAGAAATATCAATCAACAAACAACTCAATATGTATTTTTTTATCTAAATTTCATGTTTAAATATGTCATGCAAAATGTAAATATGCACAGCAATGGTTAAAGCGACAATTATAATTTTCAAAATACTGAGTCAAATCTATAAATCGAACCAAAAATTTTAAAAATTAATTTTGAAAATAAACTGACAACAAACAGCTACTACTGAAATACTTTGCACTACATGTACCAAATTAAATCTCTAGTAGTCTCCGTGGAAATACAACACAAATCTATATACTTTCAGTAATTATTGATTGCTTGAACAGAGAACTACATAAATGCAAGTCTGCTTACACAAAAATACACAGAACACTCAACACAGAACATAAAACAAATAACATTAAATAAATAAAATAAACAGAATATTTCTTTTGTCAGAATTCAAATACTTTGGTGTAGTTTATCCAAGTGGGTCAATACACAATAAGATACATGTATATAATGATGAGTTACATGCGAGATGGAAATGTTAGTCTCACCAACACCAGATTACTGCAGACTGTCACCAGCGTTGTTGTGTGGACTGTCCCCTTATCTCATCATGTATATAATGAGTTACATGGGAGATGGAAATGTTAGTCTCACCAACACCAGATTACTGCAGACTGTCACCAGTGCTGTTGTGTGGACTGTCCCCTTATCTCATCTTTCAGAAGCAAAAATTCCTACAAAACACAAATGTAAAAATTACACAAAGAGATGAATATCACAAGCAAAACATACATGTACAAAGTGTAAACAAATGATGAATAGTGAATATGAGAGAAATTTTACAGTTTCATTTAACAGAAATAGACAAAGAAATTAGATTAAATACTTGTTTATATGTGTCCCAAAATGTTCCTGGTGTGTGTGTGTCGAAACTGAAATCCAACGATGAAAAAGGCCAAAAGTAATTCAAGATCAATGTTGACGAAGAGACAGACTTTGACAGGTCGTGCACTTCCGGTGAAGAATTCAAAGATGTGTAAAGATTTCAATTAAGTTTTTATCACTAGTGTAGCTACCAATATGTAATTATAAGAAAGTGCATATGCAAAAAGGAAATTATTTATCACAACTCCAAAATGGTTGGAAAAAGAAATAAAAGGTTTCACGATCACTCTCGGCTTGTTGACATCCGGCTGGTTCCTTTCAACAATGGCTGGATCCCTGCTTCCGGTACGAAGCAACAAAGCCCGAACAAAATAAATAGTTTGTGTCGAGATGGAAGACCAAAAGTCACACTTGCCACCAATGTAACGCCTCACGGTGTGTGAGTTCATCTTGGTCTGCAAGCACACAGATTGGGGGTTTTATCAAATAAATAAAACAGACAAAGGTAAGCGTTCGGCTTTCGCCATTTACGATAGAATCGAAGTGCATAAAGAAAATGAAAGAAAATGAATGATATGTATAACAGAAATGTATGAAATGATGAATGAATGACATGGCACAAATAGCAAAGCAAATAATTACCTGCAAGCACACAGATTGGGTTTTTTTTTATCAAATAAACAAAACAGACAAAGGTAAGCGTACGGCTTTCGCCATTTGGACTAAGACCACAATATATATGTTCTATATAAGCATATATGCAAATGACAATTTCTGTAAGGGAAATTGACATCCAAACTTACCCTCATTAGATAGATCTATTCAAGAGAAATAATTCTGTTCATTTTAAATATTTTAAACACCCGACTACTTTTTGACCTATTTAAGGCCAAATAACATATGTATGAATTTAGTGCACCGGTCGGCCATTTCACACCAATTTTCTCAAAAATTCCCCTCTCAGTAATGCTCAATTTTTAAGGTTGTTGTGCAATAAGGCCTCCAAATTGGGCATTTTATGACTATTTTAACTGTGTTCTATAGAATTTAATCCTTTATTGCATGTCTTTCAGTCAAAACTCACCTTAAGTCAGCATTAAATAGGGTCACTATTTTCTGTGTAGGCACATCCGGATATAGGGTAACCAAGGGCAGGTAATTGTGGTCTAAGTCCATTATTTACGATAGAATCGAAGTGCGCAGGCGCCCCGGTGCAAAGGTGAGAGGTTACCAAAAATAAAAAGTAGGGGTATAACTCTACCAATTGTGATGGACCATGCAAAGCAAAGGCTGTGAGATGAATGATGATGATGAATGATTAATATGAAAAATATATTAATGAATTTGATAATACTAAATGTGAATAAATATATTTAACTACTATGGAGGGAATAGTTTATTGATACCATATTACAAACAATCAACATGGACATGGACATAAACATTACAAGACACGTGACAATTGCAGACGTATGACAAGACATGGACATACAAACTGAAAAGCACTAACAAAATAACACCGTTACAGACAGATCTTTAATTGTTACTTAAATGTGCTTTAACTTCTACGCAATATACAAAATGGATACCTAACCTAAAACTAAACAGTTTTGATACAGTACTACTTTTGGAATAAGACTAGTCCAATATATTTTGTAAATACATTTGTAAACAGACATTGCCAAGTTTTAGTGAGGTCTTTCTTATTTGATTTATTTATTTATCGTATAGACTATGGACTTGAATAATGTGTGCAAGGCTAGAAGAATTCAAGAATCCAATTTTATTTCTAATGTTAAATTTTGAATCAGTTTAATGACATTGAACAATAAACACGTATGCGGCAAATAAAGTTTCAATTTTTTCGTTTGAGATATGGTCGTCCTATTTCTTATTTCCCTTTTGAACTTTACAATTACTGTGCTAAGGCATACATCTCCTTTCACATAAATGCTTAAAAACTGTACGATTAGTTGTCGTATGTAAATTTTTCAATTTTAACTCTGATCTTTCAATGCCAAATATAAGAAAAACTATAAAAATTATGTTTCATGAATAGTTATGCTAAACATTTTCCCGTGGCGCTGTCAAACAACAATTAATTTAACCAGAGAAATAAAATATTCCA
This sequence comes from Solen grandis, assembly GCA_021229015.1. Lineage (NCBI taxonomy): Eukaryota > Metazoa > Mollusca > Bivalvia > Adapedonta > Solenidae > Solen > Solen grandis. The sequence goes on along the minus strand of CM037785.1, from coordinate 29,484,569 downwards.
CTGGTCGATGGAAAGAAAGCAAAACTAAACGTAGATGAGCGCCTACCAGCATTTTTGTACATGTAATACTTGTACTTTAAATATTTCAACGGGTATTTGCAATTTTGTTGAATATCATTATATTTGTTCAAAGGCAGAATGCTGCTGTTATGCCTTCATAAAATCAAGAGAATTGATGTAAAACGTAAATGACTGGTAATCAATCTAGTTAATGCTCCCCTTGGTAAAACATTTCAGAAAAAGAAAGAAGAAAAGGACATTTTGATTGAATTAATTAACACAGATGAGTTCAGGTTTAACTAATACCTTAAGGCATTGAAAGGACAAATATTATGGGACAAATTCGTTCACTGCAAAAGGTCACAGAAAGATACATCTGGTTTATTGAAGAGAGTAAAATAAAGCATTTCCTTGGGGGGAATTTTTCAACCTACTTACAACTAATTATTTTAGGTTTCATAAGTGGTGTCTGCCTTTTGACCTATATCATTGCCGAACTGAATTATATTCCAACAGCAATTTAAGACAATGACGGTTTTGGTGATTAATTTTTTAGTTTGTTTCAGGAGAATATAAGAATGCGCAATTGGTACTTTATCAACTTGTCTTCAGTATTCACTGGCACTAGAACCGCAGAATTAAGATTTTTGTCTACAGTATTCACTGGCACTAGAACCGCAGAATTACGATTTTGTCTACAGTATTCACTGGCACTAGAACCGCAGAATTACGATTTTTATCTACAGTATTCACTGGCACTAGAACCGCAGAATTACGATTTTTATCTACAGTATTCACTGGCACTAGAACCGCAGAATTACGATTTTTATCTACAGTATTCACTGGCACTAGAACCGCAGAATTACGATTTTTATCTACAGTATTCACTGGCACTAGAACCGCAGAATTACGATTTTTGTCTACAGTATTCAGTGGCACTAGAACCGCAGAATTAAGATTTTTGTCTACAGTTTTCGCTGGCACTAGAACCGCAGAATTAAGATTTTTGTCTACAGTATTCACTGGCACTAGAACCGCAGAATTAAGATTTTTGTCTACAGTATTCACTGGCACTAGAACCGCAGAATTACGATTTTGTCTACAGTATTCACTGGCAATAGAACCGCAGAATTACGATTTTTGTCCCTATATACTGTTTTATGGATATGGTGAGGAATGGACTCTGACATCACTTGATTACGGAGATCGTAACATTTTACTAATGTAATATGCTTCCATAGTTATTCTTTGCACGGTTCGATCAGTCTGATATTCATTAAACACATGGTGTAAAGTATCAATGTCAAAAGGTAACCTTAACAAAGTAATAATGCGAATTTTCACATTCTGTTCATAATTATAATTTCTTTTTCGGCAATTCCCACTGGATGACGTAATACATATACGCAATCAATTTCCCACAATCTAACGATGTGAATTTCACAGCGTCCAATCATATCACTCGATTAAAATAGACCGAACAAAAACGGAAGTTTATAGTGGAGTAGACTTATAAAAATAAATAAACTGTTATTACTACGTTTAGGTTGCCATATGACGATAATTCGTTATACCATGTGTTAAATGAATATCTGACTTACCGAACCGTCCATAGAATATGATTGTAGCACACATTTATACACAGTTACGACCTTCGTAACCAAGTAATATTAGATTCCGCTCCTTACCATGTTTCAATATACAGTGAAGGAGAATGAAACTTATGTTTAAATCGCACATATACTTGATATTATTCAAGATTCCAATGTGTGCGGTAGTTCTGCGGTTCTGGCACTAGTGACAGTATTATAATATGTAATATTTGGGGCTTGTATATTATCCGTGTCTAAGAAATCTGAACTTTAGTAATTGCCTTAAGGTGCATAATATAGAATGGGAAGATTAATTTTGTTTAATTTTGCGTTTGTCCCCAAATAGTATTATTTTGCAGATTCATAGATTAATGCAAATCGATATAAAATATGATACATTATATAGAATGTATGCATCGTGATTCGTTAACGGAAACATACAGAATGCAGACTATGCAAATTAGTTATTTTTTTAAACACATGAACGATTCTTCTTTATGCATTGTAATTATGTTGTCGTATGTACAGATAACATCTAGTAACAAATCTGTAGCATACACTTTCCTTTCTGTCCTAAGAATATACTCTGCTTATGAAAGCATAATGAGCCTTAAAATTTACACAAGAATTGTGTAGGTATAATGACAACACTAGTATAAATATACAATTAATATCCCTAGAACTATATCTTTATATGGAAAAAAGCAATTTCAATTTAATTTGATCGAGCAGTCCAGAATGGGTGTCTAAATGATACCTAGATAAAGTAGAAATGCATTTTACCGTTTCTGTCTTACGTAATTGTCAAGTAAATTTGTAAACAAAATATTTTTTCACAACACTATTCTGTTGGTAGTGCAATCTTGAAAATTGTCCGACGGAAAATGATATCATAAATGGTATTACATGCATGACGTCCACAATTTCCCGTATTTTTGTAACATCACTGAAATTGGACATTTATTTGCTTAAATATGACGTATATGTAGTTATATTGTGATAAAAATTGACAATATCGTAAAGTTCATTTATATGGACAGATATGAAAAACATTTATATACGACAAAGTTTATATGAATTATTACCTATCAACTACCTAACTAATGGTAAAAGTAAAGAAATTAGTTTTTCGACGAAAAAAAAAAAAGATGGATTTCGAGTCACATTAACATCTTATTACTCATTTTTTTTTCTATATCTCTCTGTATAAATAATTTATGGATATACCACTCGTCTAAATATGCATTTGACTTTGATAATATTCGAAACAAAATTTTTTGATCAAAAAAGTAAACAAATTATTGTATCCTTTTTATTTCAATTGCAAGATTGTTCATCGATTATCAATAGCAATACATCTCAATTCATTAATCATTTAGACTGTTTTGATCAGAAGTTTGGGGGTTCCGATTTTACCTTTTGCAAGTATATTTCAATTACCTGTAAAACTTAATGGAATAACTTGATGATTGCCTGGATAGCACTTCTCTTTTTATCAATTCGTCACGTCTTCGACTCCCAGAAAAGTACATATGCTCTTAAGAAAGATTAAGGTTGCACTTTAAATCAAGTGGGTGCCGGTTCTGATTTCTTTCCACATAAGCCGTCACACATGCCGGTGAGAGCATTTTATATAAGTTTTTGCTCACAATCGATCTAATGTTAATTCAATTTAAACTGGAAATGATACCTTAAACATTTACTAATGTCCGATTACTTTGTCAGCAGCAAGCTGTAGATATTTCGCTGAAGGTCGTTTTTCTAGAGCAAGAGATCGCCTCAATTATTCACCTTTTAATTTCTTCTCTAATGGCTACTAAATGGTAATAAAACAATATTTAATCTAATGTTATTTATAGCCTACCATGATTAGACTTAGAGTTTTTCAGAGCTATTTCTGGGTTTACCAGCATATTCACTGTTGATTTTCAAATTAAGCGTGGAGTAGAGAGCGAAAATGCTTTCTGTAAGTATTTCTATGAATATGAATAGCTTCAATAGGCAATATCTGAACTACACATGGAGCCGTTTGGTGGTGTGATTCGAGATTACATAAGGAACATATTAAAATAAATGCAAGTACATTATGAAAATGCAAAACTTTTAAACAATAAATTAACAACAATGTTATAATTATAATGATAATAATATTTACATTAAAAAAAGAAAAAATACATATCCTGAGTTCTTATGGGTTAAAATGTGATAGGTAGTTATGTTTTATATTGTTATTTTATATAATACTATCACAATTGTAAAAATTGATTTTCAAGAAATCAATTAAATGTTTCTTTAGAAATTGAAATTGGTGTGCTGCTTAAGGCAACTCTAGTTTTTATTAGATGTTCAAAATACATGGCGATTGTCATAATATAAAAATCTGAAAACAAAACTGATAGAAATCATGCAGTACTTTTTGAGAACAGAAACAAAAACAATTATAACCATAACAAAAGACAAGAACCTACAAGGTATTGAGATAATAGTATAGTAAAAGTCATCAAATCACTGATTTTTTTCGAATTATTCCACAAATTGATTAGTAAAGTTAAAGATTCTGATGTAGTGTCTGAATAACTAATCAAGGTTTATTAGTTTTATCCCAATCAAACATCTGTATCTTTCAATCAATCAGTGCGTCTTTTGAGACATTGATTATTCATGGGAAACGATTAAATATTAGCCTGCCTCATTTTTTTTCTATGAATGGAAAGTTGGGTGTATAATCTTATAAATTTCATGCTCTGGGGCAATGATTCTCCCCACGATTCTTTAGCCGAGCGAATTTATCGATTGTTTTAGATTCTTGGGTTTAGTTAAAGAGTTTTAAGGAGGATTTCTATTATTCACGAACGGTATAACATTTTACTTTTGAAGGAAAGGCGTTTTGTACTGAATGTATATCAGATGCGGATTCCAACAACCACTCTCAACATCCTAAACGGGGTTTATTTTAAAACAACCATATTTATTGTTAATTATGGAGTTTACAATTTCTGTCAACTTAATTGTTTACTTTAATCCGAAGATCGAATATCTGAACACTGTGCCTTGCCTATTTTTTTTTATTTATTTTTTTATTTTTTATTTTTTTTTTTTTCAGTAAAAATAACTGATGATGTCAAACTAGAGCCTTCCATTATTAAATTAGAGTTCTTATTATTTTTATTTTGTATATATTTTCGTGATGAAAGGGACACATGTACCGAAGACGAATGTTATAGGGGCTAGTTGGGGATTAACCGTGGTTATCTTTTCATTAAGTTTAGTGAAAGAAAGATAATCCTTCCCGTGATGATTTTCAGCAAACTATTGCAAACTTTAAGATTTATAAGATACACTATTTGTATTATATGTGTGATATAACCAGACACATACTGTCGGAACAAGATGTCATCATTGAATCATGTTGATATACATACAAACAAACATATTTTATTACGCCCTACATTCCACAAAGTGGTTAACAAATTATATTGACGACAGCCGTCGTTGATTTTCTCCATGACCGGGCATTAACAATTCTACAGAGTAGACGTCTTTTCTGCACGAGCAAGTATGTATATTTTGCAAAATGGTCTCAGAGAGAGATGCCAGCCGTTGTTTTGAGCTATGCACGAGTATAACGTACATGTATTTACATACGGACCTCACCTAAACAGGATATATTTATATTTAAGTTGATACATAGTATTTATTATTTTTTAAGGCATCAAAAGCAAACCTACAGGATAATGAGCATTATACTGATATGATTTATGTGGATGGGGCTATTTCTGTTTTATTGACTGTAAATGTTCGACTATAAAAGGAATGTATAGTTAAAGTTGCTTTGTAATGTCGTGATTTAGGTCAAAATTACGAGGATATGATACGAGATCCCGGCGGTACGATAGAAGATTACAACTACGGTACGATTGGAGATTAAAACAGTATGAAACAACATCCCGACGGAACGATAAGAGATTAAAATGTTATAATATGGGATCAAAACGATACGTAACAACGGACATTTAAAATGTGTCAATCTATAAATCGAAGAACAGTAAAAATGAAAACTTCGCCTTCAGGATATTGTTTTTCACAGTCGAGTTGCCGACATGATCAATAATGAGATAAAATGCAATATTTTAAAGTGACTCCAACAGAAGTTTGTAAAATCAGAAAGATATGCCACTCATGTCAAACATAGCTTGCCCTATCGGGATCTTGAGAAGCATCAATGCAGAAGTCTAAAAAATATATAGCTATCATGCATCACATCAATGAGTCTCTGAATTATATGACCTTTTAGGTGACCTTTATTACTTGAAAGAAACACAATTCAACTACATATCCTTGTACAATTCTTCTTCCATCGCCTTAAAATGAGAGTATACAAAAACGATCACGTCTATTTCATCTCAAATGTTGGATCATTTTAAGCTTGATGTTCTACTTTTAGGAAAACATCTCTTTTATTATAGCTTTTAATTATGATGCTAAAATTGCTAAGACAATTTGGCCAACGGCCCCGTCGATGTCTGCTGAATTTGGGATTCTGTAAAAGACATCATGTTGAGTCTCTGAAATATTCCCATTTTTTACATGTTCTGTAAGCAGAAAGATCTTTCGAAATCGACAAGCATTCTGAATCAGGCATTGGTAATCATTAAATAAGGTTTAGGCCACTGTAGGAAAAGTACAAGACCGGTCTACGACCGATGCTGAAATTATGATTGAGTTCCCCGTTTTTTAACAGGACAAAACAGTATATATATAACTACGTGCCATCGCCTCACAGCTTTAGCATTCTTGAAAAGCATTTTATTAAAAATGGATTAATTAGTCCACACCATAATAGATTTCATCAGAAAGCAGGTCCTTCTTTGAAGCCGATGAAAGGATGAAAGTTTAAACGACTTACAACCCCTTGTTGAATTCATCAATGACCAAATGGAGCGAGCGATAACGTGATGCACTTATTTGTTTAAAATCCAAATTTGTAGCACTCTGTCAGCTCCGGGTCATTGAAAAACCAACATTATTTTGCGAATGAAAAGCTTTGATTTGGGCGCCAGACGATCGGAATACTACTTCATCTAATGTTAGAGTTGGGAGAGAGACCGAGAATCATGAAGTTTACGATATATCTCCCTGACAGGACTGCTTTGGTTTGTAAGATAAAATCATTAAATTTGGGGGGGGGGGGGGGATAATTAAATAGCTGACATTATCAGTCGCTATTAATCAAGTCCTAATAGATCTAATTTGAGAAAACCTCTAAACCCTGATACTTGAACTCAACCGCTGGCATCAATAGTTATCTTTCATTTTCGAATAAAATATTAAGACACTGAATGCAATATTTAGCTTCACAATGATTAACTAGATTCCTCTTTTCGTACAAATAAAATACTTCTCAATACTACCATTACTGAAGAAGGGAATTGTCTGGGATATATTTCCCCATGTATTTATAGCCTTTTTTCCGTCTGCAGATGTGCGGTGTGGACCTGTGTTTAAATACAGAACAACGGGTCATACAAATGTGTTGCTTTGAGTGTTTGCTTGTTCACAGCTTCGGTACAAGATTGAGCTTAAATAAATAATTTTGCAATGACCGTTAATAAAAGAAAGTTCAATACATTATAGTAAATTGGATCCCATAAGAAAAATGATTATTTCTACATATATACCACTGATGCTACAATTTCCACACCAAAGTTATTGCTACAGCCCATGTCTCTGACTCCTGTCTTTCTTTCATTGACCCATCATTAAAAGGTGGGTTCGAAACCCTTTTTGGCTACTCGGAAAAAGCTATGCAGATGACCTTTGGTAGGTCGGTGTCTCTACCCAGGCGCCTTTGTGCCTTTGTAGCAGTCGATGAACCACATGTAATTAGCTTATTTGTATAACATTTTTACGACAACTAAAAAGTTTCATTTTTCCAGACTATTTTTATTACTGTTTCCACAGTGATGTATATGATATTTTTATGATACAACATAATTACACCTTACAAAAGAAGGAGACATTATGACTTTTACAGTTTTGACTTTATCAGTCGATGTCCGTCTCACTTGTGTTTACCAAGGTGGATATACTGAATGATCAACTATGCCCCTGTTTGCTGGTGGTGAAAGGTAAATATTGAACATGCTCTTCTATGACAGAGTAAAGGCCAATACGATGAAATGGACCTTCCTTTCTTTTCTTTTTTATGTTATCATTATTATTATCATTAAGTCAAACCTCTTATTCCTTTTCCGATATTATTGAAAAAATATCATTTGACGGGTTTCTTAGCTTCATTTCTATTTTTCCTCGACGTTGTGTCCATCAGCAATCTTCTTTAGTCCTCTTCTTAGTCGAGTTTTCCGACACAGGCTTGCTTGCATGAGAATAAAGTACGCGTATGATGTATTCATTTCTATCAATTTTGGCGAAAAGTGATTTCATTTTAGTTTAAATATATAGTGTAAAAAAGATTAATGCATGCATTTGTTTCGTTAATTTAGCAGCTATGTCATGTTGAGTTAGAGCGTTGCAATATTGAGGTCTCATATCATAGCAAGTGGCATGGAAGTACATCAACTCGGAACAACACTATATTATATTAAACGTCCAATGTATATTTGTTTTACATTTTTATCGCCTCCGACTTTACGAAATAATGTAAAACTAATTTACTGTAAATATATTGAGTTTTTACATTCTTGTATAAACAATATTTTAAATTGTTACTCAAATGTGCTTAAACTTCTAGGCAATATAGAAAATGGATACCAAATCTAAAATAATATTTGTCTTATACAATACCACTATTTAAACGCGGCTTATCCAATATATTTTTTGTTAATATACATTTGTAAATAGAATTTGCCAAGATTCAGTCAGCAATTTCTTATTTGATTTTGTCGTATTGCCAATAGCTTTGTTTAATGTTTGCAAGGCTTAACATTAATGACAGGAAATAAGAAGAATTCAAGAATCCAATTGTATTTCTAATGTCGAACTTTTAATTAATTAAGTGTCACTGAAACAATAAACACGTATGTGTTTAAAAGAGTTCCATATTTTTGTTGAAGGTACTGTTGCCCTATTTCCTATTTCACTTTTGAACTTTAATATAAATGTGTTGAGGCATACATTTCCTTTCATATAAATTCAGATAGAAGATTGCTACGAACTGCATACAAATAGTCCAATTCCAGATTTAACTGTACTTTTCACTGCCAAATATCAGAAAATAGCATGAATACTTATGATCAAAGTTTTCTCTTTGCACGCTCAAAAACAACTTTTAACCAGAGAAATGAATTATTTTCACTGGTCGATGGAAAAAAGGAAAAGCTAAACGTAGATAAGCAAGCGCTAAGGCCCTTATAAATCCCGTACTCGTAGTGAGTTGAATTATTACTAAAATAGTTACATTCTATTTCCTGCCAGGAATTGAAATATTTAACACTAGGAATAACGTATCCGCCAATGAACTACTATGTCCTTCTGTAGAAAAAAATAACAACATTTAATGTTTGTCACTGCTATAAAATACTTCATTTGAATTCTTTACACGGACAACAATATGTTCGCTGAAATGATGATTCATAAAAGATTCGTCATTGTAAGTCTTAACCTGCGAAAATGACTGTAAACATCTGTCTAGCCATGAGCAATACGCTATCTGACTTGACGTTTAGTGGGATTAACGACTGTGTAGTGCAGGATCTCAATACTATAAATTATACACTTAAAGTGAAACAATATAAGCATGACTTACAGTAACGAAATATGGAAATTTAATGCCATCTTTTAAGATAAAAATAATAATTATCGTTACTGACTTAATAAATGAAGTCAGTCTATTCGTTATAAACTGTCCCGTAAAAAACATATACACTATATTTTTTATCTATACCTTCAATACGTATAACTACATTCCACATGATAACTTCTGCTAATGGGGAAACGTAATGTAAACGTAATTGAAATAATATAGATAATTGTTCCTCTACGTTCATACATTTCTGACACAGAAAAAAAGAATATCTTTATAAATGATAAACACAAATGAGTTCATGTTTAACCAATATCTCCGGGGATTGAAAGAACAAATATTGTGACATAAATCAACAGAAAAATCAATCATTCATTTCCTTGTGGAAAAAAACATTCAGCCTAGTCTAAATATAATCATTGTTTTTAGTTTTTCACTGGTATTGTCTACCTTTTGTCCAATATCATTGTCAAATTATAATCCACCACATCTATTAAAGACACTGGCGATTTTGGTGATTATTTTTTCGAAGTTTTTTTCAACGAAAAATTGCGTTCTTTAACTTGATGATGTCCGGGTGAGCCTCGGGTGAGTCAGGCTTCGAGCGTCCGCTAAGGTTGGCCCCTGTTTTTAATATGCTAGAACTTCTTTGTCCTTCATTGGAATGATTCGATGCTTAGATAGTTGTTTGAGTCTATGGACCTTTACATTATGCAGTTGACTTTGTGACATTGACCTTTGACCTACGTTTAATAAAAAAAAAAAGTGGTGACTGGACAGGTAAACCTTTTGGTTAACCTGCTATAACTTACATGTACTTCATTGGATCGCTTAATGTTTTGACAGTAACTTAGGTGGATGAACCTCTTCATTATGCGGTTTATCTTCACCTTAACCTTCAATCCGAAACTAAAAGTCCGTAATACCACCAGGTCTTGTAAATGATTTATATGTTACTATCAGGAGAATATAAGAATGTATAATTCATAACTTTATCAACTTGTCCAAAGTATGTATATTTTTTGAAATTCATAGAAGGGTACAGTATTCGTGAGAAAGAA
>CM037785.1:29424054-29474054 GCA_021229015.1 Solen grandis | reverse complement strand
TACTGTAGAAACATGAATTTTCGTGGTGGAATAATTTTCGTCGCTTTCGTGAACGACTCTATCCACGAATATCAATCCCCTCGAAAATGTTTATTTAAATAGACACCACGTTTCCTCGAACATGATCCCATGAATATATGTATCCATGAAATTAACTTAATTACAAATCCCACGAACTTGAATGTCAACGAAAATTAGTAAATTAGTAATTTTACAGTAGTATGTTTTACTAGTAATGTAACCGTGATTGATTTTGGCCTAGGCGCATATTAGGTTAAATCACTAGGCGATTTGTATCTCGGTAAATAGGTTCATTAACCCACTCTTTATGTTGAATGAACACGAAAAAATGCTGCTCTTTTAAAGCGTTAATATTTTTACCAGCAAATATGATTTTACGCCATGCATGATGCGGCGGTTGAAAAACGTATTGAAAATTCGAGTTAATTATGATATTTCTCTTTGAATCAGATGTTACTTATCGATCTCTTTTATATAGCTAACTCGCCATATGTTTTTAATTTCCTGATTATCCTGTTACAGTAACTCTTGATTTATTATATATATACTTACTCTTCCTTCCATCCATTCTTTTTTTTTTTTATTCATCATCATCATTATTATTATTATACTTATTTTTTGCTTTACTTAGATGTTATCGACTTAATTGTATCATCTAAATTTTATGTGTGTGTGTTCTATCTTACTCTTAATATTGCATGTGCATATTTGTTATAAGCAACCCAGGGAGTGTCTGGGTACGATTTTTGCTTCATTATTTTTTCATTAATTCGAAAATAGTTTAGTCGAATAAAAATATACAACTACTAACGTCTAACCTTATATGCTTAGCGCCAAGATGAGGTGTTTTCAACGTCGACAAACGCATTATTTAGTATCAGTAAAGATTTAATGAATCTTTAATGTCCTTCCCGGGGATCAAAATAGACCGTTAATCACTCGGCCAGTAATAATATAAAGTTAATGTGTATTGTGTAACATGATATTTTCTTATTCTATTTGACGATCGAGAGAAATGAAAACAATATCTGACTTAATGTCCATAAAACATACTGAATTATTTTCAGCTCAAATATCTCATATCTAAAGCCATTCTCGTATTCTTAGAAAATAAATTCAAAAGATTGAGCAGTTAAATGTCATTATATTTTAACGTAACTATTAAAAAAAAAGGTGGGATATAACAGCTTTAGCCTCGGAAAATGCCAAATGAGACATTTTCTACTTCTTAAGAAGTTTTATCATTTAGTGAGATTTTAATACCATTGTCTGTCAGACATTTATTAAAACGTTCATACGAGATCATACTGGCTATTAATGCTTTACTTGTTTTACTTAGTATCAAGTTTCCCGTAATATTTCTCTCAAAATTACATTTTGAAAACTCATTTAGCAAAATGAATGCCTTACAATAAATAAGTCCGAGAGAGCAAAATATGATACATATCTGGGTGCAATAAATATGTTTTTCTTTTTAATTTATTAAATTTTTATTTTTGTTTGCTTGCTTCGGTTTATCATTCCTCTGACAGTATTTCAGTCATTTTGGGGGGACATATGTATTCCTGTTTACTGCGATGTCACGCCGTAGACAAGTGGCATGATACTACACCCAGTTAAGATATCCCGACAGTATATCAACTATTACGTTATATACCCTAATATTTCTTTGTTTGCTTAATGGTTTTAAAGTCCCTTCGACGGACATTTGGAGACGATGTCTACTTGCTGTCACACTGCAGTTTCACTCAGTTAACATATGGCAGGTCCATATCCTGACACCAGACCAACCAGTACTGGAACTATATCAATACCACTTTTACGACTAAGGCATATCGCGGCCGGGGATCGAACCAACGACCTACCGCTCACGAGGCAGGTGTTTTAACTACTCGCCATTGGGGACGATGTCTATCCTTATGACGTGAGCATCAATCATAAGGGAGACGTACTTGCACTATTTAGAGACTATGGTATGTCGCAGCCGTTTATCGAACCAAATGTCTACGGGTTACTGGGCGGACGCTAGGACCAACGGAACCTACAGATTATTCAAAAGCATCGTCATTTCATTTTCATGTCTAATTATGAATGGCGCATTGATACACATTCGCACAGAAATGTTTGCACAATGGAAATAGATCCAAGAAGCAAAATTATGCCTGTGTGGTCGAGTGGTTAGAGTGTCCGCTTCGTAATCAGTCGGTCATGTGTTCGATCCCAGGCCGCGACATACCTACATCTTTATAGAATGGTATTGGTGTAAATTCACGTGTCAGCGGCGTGATACTGCAATGTGGCATCACTATATCCGTTTCAAGTAGATACAGTCTCCAAATGACTGGTATATTGTCGGCAAGACGTTAAACCAAACAAACAAAGTAAACTCGATGCATCCAATAAATAATAAGCTTTAAAAGACTTATCACACCATTCCTTTGACAAGATATGTTTGTTATATATTGATGATGCGAATATATAGTTTTCATTATTGTAAACAAGTGTATCTGCAATTGATATTTAAAATTATATATGTGCATGGCGTACAAATACACGTCGATTATTTGGCTTGATATGTTAGGAGTGTGACATATAAAGACGTATGTAGGGGATATATTATATAGGAATCAAGAAATTTCATAATGTGATAATAAAATTTGATCATTTTCAGAGAATATTTCAATAATAATGGGAACAGAAATAGGATGCGCAAAACCTTTTGGCTTGTTTATTTGTGTTATTGATTGCCCTGCAAGCTGGTTTTACAAAACCTTTTAAGTATACTTTACTGTTGTTCTACGACATGCCAGGCAAACCGTAATTAAGATGCATGCTGAATTCAAAACAAAAAGAAATATTTACCCAGGTTATGAAATAAGAAATATATCATCAGCTTCAATCAAGAGCAAACAGCGCCATTAGACGCACGTGATTGCACGTGCTACTCACAGCTCTGTGAGTAAATGAGTAATGCATCTATAAAGATTATTTTCTCAAGGGCTGAGAGCTAGATTTTATTTCGTTTCATATAAAAGAGGAGATATATAACGGGTTTCGTCAACAAATAATGTTCAGTAAACATGTCTGGGAAGTTATACCAAACATAAATTGTATTTTATAAATGCGCATCTGCTAGATATTAAGTGTTGAAAATGCACAAGACTGAAACACTCGAAATATGCACAAGGCGCATAGTTTTGAAACCGTCCTTGACAGTCGTCAATCTTTTAACATGGTGCTATGTTCAATTAACGAAGAACCAAGGCCGAACATTCCGTTAAATTAACTTCAAATGCAATTTTGTTGCTGTTTTAAAAAGAACACTTATTAAATTGTGGAAAAAACATAACATGCTAATTAATTGCCGCGAAATAAAATACCCCTAACCTTCCCCCAATTTAACGAAGCGCTCTTAGATGTAAACAAATGTTTCCAAGTCATTTAAATGGGTAAATTGTATTTCACATAAAACCTAAGCTCAAATACAAACATCGTTTCATTTAGAAAAAAGTTCCGTATAGTTATGAAACACGCAATTCACACACAGTATTGCATTAATTTAAATGTATTAGATTCTTTTCAGGAATACTTTAGAAGCAACAAACAATTCCTTCAAATTACAGCACTTTCGTTATAAAGAAAATTCATACATATTCGCCATACGATACTTACATACTTGCTAAACAGTATATATTTTGAGACGTAATAACAAAGTGCTCTTCTTTTTTGCAACTAAGTATGTCATGCAAAATAACATCTAGATATAAGATCAAATTATGTTCAGCTTAAAACAACAAAAAAATCTGTATTTTCAGCAAATTGTTTAATCTCATTAATATCAGATTCGGTATATTTGCTCATATTTCCTTATCGCGGATAGTAGAGGATCGGAAATTTGGATATGATTTTATTGAGATTGGATTAACTGACATCTAAATTGTCTTATCATTTACAGACAGCTCTTTAAATTAATGAATTCATTTATATCGTTCTGTCTAGAATTGTACTGTCCATTGGACACAGATGTCCCCATTTTGCGCTATTTTTTACTAAGCAAAGGTCCATAACTCTACTTTAAATCAATGAAATTCGGAACTTTACGTAGCACTCTAGGGAGATTCCTGTACAGATTGACGACTATGACTCATAGTTCTGGAGATATGAGTGACACACTATTCTGGAGATATGAGTGACACACTATTCTGGAGATATGAGTGACACACTATTTTGACAGACAGACTGGTATAAGCCCCACGTACTAATAAAATGGGGGCATGAAAACAAAACTGTAAAAATAAACCAGTTTATCCTTGATCTTTATTCCAGTTGATCATGTTGCACAACAGACAAAAAGGCACAGCTAAAATGAGCAATTTTTATAATAACTGACTAATGTTCAAAAATATAGTCAGACATAAACATTAAGATTCAATTCCAGTGATGTAAGTAAAATAAAATAACCGGAATGAAAGACATTTGTTCCAAAAATCGCCAGGTTGTTTTGCCATAATTTACATATAAATGTCTATTCTCCAGGGGAAAAAATGCTGTTTATTTTCTTGTGATAAATATCGTTGAGTTTTATTTTTCTAGCGAGAGAAAAAATCAACTCAATTGACATTATTTATATATAATCTGGGAATTCAAAGCTGTTAAGAAAGGATTTTTATGTATTATTTTGTCTAGAGCTTGTGAAAATGCGAAGCTATTGATGTATACAATAATCCTAAGGGGGTTCCGTGGAGAGCCGTAACTATGTTGCCGTAACTATTTTGAGAAAACGTGAGGCCCACCCATTCCGTCTCCATCTCCTGACATGGTTTTCTATTAAGGATCACGTCAGTTTATTTGTAAATGTATGTAAGTGGTAAAGGTGTTAGCCTCAGAATTAGGAAGTCTATGTTTCAATCATATGAAACGAAGAGGGACAACAAACATGAAACAAGAATGTTCTTTGGAACACATGTGTCACTTGCTAAAGCGTGATGGAAAAAGTGTGACGGACAGACAGACGGACGGTCGGACCGACAAACGACGGAAAAGTGATCCCTATGTGTCACCTCTGCTTACAACAGGTGGTACAAATAGGGAGGTCAAGCTTATAATTTCAAGATTTATCATATCTCTTACATAGTATCACTACAAATTATGCAAACATATATTCCACCAGAACAAAAAGAAAATCAACAAGTTAATGGTTTAGATATGTTTGTTATTGTAACATTTTCCTTTTTCCAGGGATATCTGAGATGTTCATTAAATGGTTCTAGCGATACACAATTTTCTTCATGACGTCAATAGTTTGGCGTAGCAGGTCGAGAACCTCTTTTAGAAACATACTAGACTAATGCTTTTGAAACACATTAGGCAAAGGTTTAGTGCATGTAGGATACGATTTATTGTTGGCAAAGTATTCACGTGTAAATAATATACAATCATGATATATGGATTTATACTATGTTTTCACCTCTAAGTATTTCTTGCCATTTTCAAAACGCTACATTTTACTTCTTTTTTTTTTAGTGCGATCTCTTCAGTTTACAATGGTGTTTACAAACACAGCCACACAATTCATAACTGTCGAATGTATGAATGAATGAGAAACATTGATTTTGGTGATAAAACAAACGATAGATAGATTATACTAAGCAATAGTACGTTACGACATTCGAAAATGCATATTCTCTGATGTGCAAACATTTACGTCGTAAAGAAAACCTAATATGCACAAATGCATCAAATGGCTGTAGCTGAAAGTTATTCATGAGAGATAGATGCCGTAAATCTTGACAATGCTTTTTCCTTGCTTTTGAGGCTTGGAACAAGCTGAACAGGAATTCAAAAAGATGACGGATCTTGTTAATCTTGAAAGGGCATTTCCAAGAGTATTTTATCCAATTTGATTATCTTACACGCCCGACTTCCTGAATTTTTATGCTTGGATATTAGCCTGCAGGAGAACTTCGCAGGTTTGATCCCTCAATCACATTTACTGTTGTTGACCACTTTCATCTCCACGAAGCGCCTTGCATTAGAGATTGCTGTCACTTTCAAATCATCCCTGTGTGATGCATTATTATGACTAATGGTGTTGCCAATAAAACATAATTTATACCTTAAGGCCGACCAACAACATTTCAGTTATTTGCACATACACAGCACTGTCTCACCGCACTGCCAAGCCGTAGACAAGTCACGTGAAATTTCTCATGTCAAGCTATCCTGACATTGGGTTAACCGGTCCACGAACATCGTTAATGTACATTACGTTAAATGTTGTTGCCAATGAGTAGTATTACTTTAAATTAGATGGCTTCGGTAAGCGACAAAAACAAATACAGTTCAAAACTATTCGATAATCTGATGTAAATGTATCAGATGGATGTTAAAGAGAAGTTGATAAAGCAAATTCAATATTCTTTTGAACGTTGACTGGGAAAAGTTAAAGCATAATATACGAATGTCTCGTCGGTTTCTTGGTTGGACTAACATTTTGTAAAATGTCGTATTCAGCCAGTAATAACAAGCACTGGAACATGGTGTTGATTTAGATCATCTATAATGTTTTGTTGGGTGTCTTTTAAACTTTGCTCACTTCAATGCACAAGTAGGAATTTGCAGAGATGTAGTACATTAAGACTGAACAAGAGGTTTCGATTCCTGTTCTTGTTACTCAGGATGCTCATGTAAGGGATACTATTAGGGTAGGTCGGTGGTTCTACCCGAGGAACAGCCCCCCGCCCCACCTCGGACTAGCTGGGGCGTGTATGACTATGATACAGCCGCTATGACAGTAATCTCCAATACAACAATGACACATCAACAAGCAACAAATACTTTTCCTGAATGACGTAGCTACGATATTCACCCTATTAAGTATACTTGTGCATGTACATTCTACACAATTGAGAATATTTTTATTATATGCAAGTGTGCAGAATGTGGTTAACCCCTTGACATGGCATTTATATCGTTTGCATGTTTGAAATTTGTATTGTACTCAGAAATATATAAAAAGTAATAATAATTTACATGTGTATACGTGTACATATATATTCTTAAATCTAATTGTCTTATTTCTTTCGTTTATAGGAACACAGTGGTCTAGTGGTAAAGCGACTGACTTCGGATATAGAAGTGGAGGGCTGTGGGTGGCAAATGCCGTTTGGGATGGGAATATTCCTTTATGAACTTTACTGGCGCAAAGTACAGGTCCAACCCAAGGACCTCAAAGAGGGATTAGTACGTATATGTTTTCTCCTAATCATAACATTTTCAGAAATATATCATATTTAGGCTGCAAGAAAACCATTAAGATACTCGCATGAATACACGTGTACTTTTGAATTATGAGAAAACACACATTTTGGGGGTAATAAAATATTCAAATGTTTATGCCAAACATGATGTATATAGGAAACAAATGATATATTACTTATTTACTTACTGCCGTTCACAAATTATATATTCAAATTTACGAAAGCCTCAGTTAACATTTTCCTATCGAACTGAGTATGTAAACATTACATTTTCCCTTGGAGGGTTTTATTGACGTAATTTTAATCATGCAACCCAAACATTTTATATTTTACCTACTACAGTTATTTACATTTCGGTATATTTTATTTATTACATCAATTTGCAAGTTATAGAAAACAGTTTTTGTACAAAACACCAGATAGGCTAACGCCTGTGGTGAAAATGACGTGAACAAAATCAGGCTTTGTTTTCCATTTCTAAAATACAGAAACAATTATCCGAACGACTTTGTACTCATCAAAATGGCATTACAATTTATCTGCTTCCTGTCGAAAATTGTTACAGCAAAAGAAGAACATCAGCGTCAATTTCAAGAGTAACTCTTAATCAGATTTGACGCCATCTTGGTTTAAGTTGGTTAGAGGTTTTAGTGTTGTTATTTTTTCGCCACAGCAATGCACGATGTTATTATCGTTGAAGCTTATCACAAGTCTCTCTATGCGTGACATAAGAGCCGCAGGTGATAACATCCTGGTAAGCAGTCATTCTATTATGCAGTAGCAAAAACAAGAAGGTATGCAACGTTGTCAGTATTAAATTAAGGTAATCCATCCATCAACAAATTGTGTTCTATGTCTATTAAGCGATCGTTGGAATTATATAGTAAAAGCCTTTATAGACATTACCAAAAGAGCCTATAACTCCAAATCAATCGATGCTTGCATCTGCACTGAAGTTCATAAAACATCTGAAGGATCATGATAATAATTGAATGAATGAAGGATAACTTTAAGACAGATGTCCAGATGAAATACAAATACTCAACAAATAGGGCTATTGTTGTAAATATTACTTCAGATTGTCTAGAAATCAAATAAGAAAACTGTATGTTTTATTGATATAGGGAACACCAAGATATAGTCAATATTGATAAGGTATATATAAATAATAATGATGAAGTCACTAAATGAGGTTTATGTTCCTTGCAACATGACCATTTTTTTTTTTTTTTTTTTTGCCAGACGTAGTTCTGATATAAACAAGCTCTTAAAAATATGTGCCGTTGTCTGTTTTAATATCAATAATCGTCACGTTGACACTGCCTTCGCCAATACTAAAAGGGTTATCTTTTGAGACACTGAGAAACATATCAAAGTTCTATTGGATACTGCAGTCTGCTGTTGACATCCTGACGTCAAGGAGAATATGACAGGACGTGATTAGACCGGACACTGCATTAACCAAGAAAGCACTAAAAGTCTTTTGCATTCAATACCGGATATTCTAATCTAATGCCTTCTTGCGGGAAAGCTATGCGTTCACTCGTTTGCTCGTACCATTGTTATACAATAAATATGCTTGCATGACAAGCTCCTGTTTAGGCATGTGACATTTTTTACATATCATCTTATTATAGAACTTGTCACACAGCATCCAATTCTAAACGGTGCTTAAGCGGGAAAAATGTCCGATGACGTAAGCCAGTGGCGGACAATCGGAAGTTCACTTTACAAGAAGTGCTGCAATTCAACCACCTCTGGCATGTGATATGTCCTTGGTTAATCAAATAGGAGTATGGCATATACTGTATATACTGTAAAGTTATAACATACACTGAAATATGATCGGCCCTAACATTTAAAATGATATTTTAGCCATAATATCCCTTTGATGTGGAAAACCAGTATAATAGTTACTAGCAACTTGACTTTCTCCTTGACTGTAATACAACATTAGGACTGTCAGTCCTTTGATTGTTAATTATTTTTGTTGGAATGTACTGTCACCGTGTCAGTATTTCAGTCTAATAGAGATGTCCAGGTAATTCTATGTGGAGGAAGCACTAAGTGAGATTCAATAAGCGTCTATAGCAACTTAGCCACGGAGGCCCCGAGTTTAGTTTAGCGCCCAGTTGTCAGTGGGGAAAGTGGGGGCAACTGTTCCTTTAACTTCTTGATACATGTAAACTGAACAGTCTTTGTAGGCGAACATGAAATATATATCCAAACCTATATATCCACACCCGCAAAACAAGTATATATTCTATAAGTCTGATTGAAACACACCGTAAATTATATATATGTACTTAAACGCATGCGATTTTGAAAGCATTTACAGACTTTTTTTTTTTTATTGCAAGATAATATTTCGATTTTTCGTTTAATTTTAAGAAAATGCTTATATATGTGCATGACTGTTGTTTTTATTGTTGATGTTGATGATGTTAAGTTTAAAATTATTTTTATCTTACGTCGTTTAGGGAAACAAGTTATAACAACGTATCACGCTCGACGGTTTCTGTGCTAGGTAAGTACTCTGCGCCTGGGAGGGTCATGAAAAATAATGCCCGATTTGAAAAAAACACATACACACATAAATGGGGAGGTTTTTCAAAAGTTCCGAAATAATTATTCAAATGATAAGAATATAAGTTAACCGAGAGCAATGATTAGCATTATCTATTTATTTGATACCTCCAACGAGGGTGGGGGATGCATTAAGGTAATTCATCTATCATTAAGTTGTGACCATGGTCCATCACGTGAGCATGGTCATTTAATAGTACAGAACAGAAATACAGTAGTAAGTAGTAAATACAAGTCTATATAAACTTAAGCAAATGACTCCAAGTCAATGAATGCTTGCATCAGAGCTGAAATCATTCTAAGCACTTGAAGGACCATGATGAATGAACTACCTTAATGTACAAATCAGTGAGGAAGCAATTGCATTCCAAGAAGAAAAAATACGAGAAGCAGATGAGATATGAGACAAAAAATATCTTTTCAATCCTCTGTATCTTGATAGGGTCGTGTCATCTGCCAATCTTAAAGAATCCCCAACTGATGAATTGTATGCTACATGCAAGCTTACAATTAGCTGCTTCAAAGCCTGGACGCCACATGGTCGGTTGTGAACACTTTTATTCGAATTTTAGCTCTCAATTTACCTAGAGCGTGTCACTGGTTACACAAAAGAATGAAGTGGTAAAACTAACTGTGCCGGAAGATGAGGCTTATAGTTCGATCCTTGGGGTTCGAAATGAAACGGTTTAAAATAATACGGCCTGAGCAGGGCAAGGCAATGAGTTATATATTTGTGTATTTGTAAAAGAATATAGAAAATAATGATAAATCAATAGCCATTTCTTAGCTGATGATTGGCCAGTTTCCCCTGGATATCAGCAATGGTTAGTTTTTAAATCAAGTCATGCTGATACATGTCATGTGGTCATAATACAGCCTGGATGATAAGGGAATGTGAAATATGTAAGGACATAACTAAACTCTGCAATAAAAACAATGACAGAAAGATAAAATATTTTACATCTTGTCCTATTTAGTCGTCCAATGAAATGTTTGCATTTTCTTCAGAATTTGAAACAATATATTACATAAAATGATCCGATCCGCTCGGTCTAAATATCGAGAAAATATGAATGTGTATGGTCTATGCGATTTTACGGCATAATGGGCGGAATTTGTTGCGACGACAGCTAATTACGTCATGTTTTGCATCAAGCCTTATAAAAAGTGATATTGGCTCTGAACCATTATGCGTACTGTCAATCAAGCGGAGGCCGGTTCCATAATGCGAGATGCATGGCTTACGTGACAAACTGTAAATATTTTATCATTCATATTTTAAATTTTATGGATTTTTCGCAGCGCTCCGCTTCGTGTCGTTTGCGAAAGATTCCATAAAATTAAGAACATAAACGATAAAGAATGCATACCTACAAAGGGACTAATCGAAGTAGGCACTACTTCGCGTAATTGCGCGGAAGTAAAAAGCGTGTGTCAGAGGGTCTAATATAATTATGATCGGCAAGCCTTCGAGTGAATATGAACAACGTAAAAAACCATTGTTGTGAAAACTTTGCAAAAATACATTGCCAAATATGTGTCTTGCATTCCTGGCACCAACGTGGGTCAAGCAAAAGGAGGGCGAATACTGGCAGTTATTTACAAAATCAATCTTATTCAATCCTTTTGCTTGATTTGTTTCAATTAAATTATCTTCTTAAATTGGGTAAACTGATTGATTTCTCATGGAAAATAAATATCGGATTTTTAGCGCGCGCTGTGCCAGTCAAGAGTGCATTATGGTTGCGGCTGGAAAACTATTTGATTAGACCGTTATAATTAATTCAGCTTCGATAAATATATCTTTTAAATTACAGTCGACTCTCGTTGTCCCGACTACGGTTGAGTCGATTTTCCGTTACCTCGACAAATTTGTAAAGTCCCAAATTTGTTCCTTCTTTATCTATAATAAAGATAAATGTTTATGTCGATCTTTTTACCTCGACCATTTCGTTACGTCGACTAGAGAATCTAAGTCCCAAACTTCTAGATTGCTATTTGATTTCACAATTTATGTCGACTCGAGAAATTATCTGTGGTGACCGCGAGAGGTGTGAATAACACCGCGCACTGATAGTCACAATCTCAGGTGTTTGCAACCATTTGCAATTCTCACGAAGTGAAAATTTTCCGGTGCTCTAATAAGCAGAGTAACTCCCCTTTGAATTAAGTTTGCCTAAAAGCCCCAAAACGACATGAAATATGAAAAATGAAGTATTTACTGCCAGAAAACTAATACAACTCACATGGAACAAACAGTTGAAAATATATAAATACTAAGTTCAATGTCAGTTGTGTTTAAATCAACGATGAGAAGAAAAGAAACAAGGAACAACCCTATTGCTGAATGTTGAGGTAAATAACAAAATACCCAAAGTATCCCGCTACTGATAACTCGACAAACTGATATGTCGACTTAATTTCGACAGCCTCGACGATTTCGAGACAACGAGAGTCGACTGTACATTAATCTTCTTATGGTTCATGCTGCTTAAGTTGGCTGGCAGTTAAAGAATTGTGCCATTATATTGTCCTGGTTAACATAGTGTTATCATCATGCAGGTGGACCGTAACCAGGTTATCGTGGGTTCGATACCCGTTTGCGACATACCAAATAAGTTAGGGTAATTCATCCATCATTAAATTATAATCATGGTTTTCCTTCAAATGCTTAAAAAGATGAAATAATCCACTGACTTAGAATAATACTGTTAAGATAATGGATATCTTCAATACTCTTACAAAGGAAAACTAAGAAGTATTGCTTGAATGAAAAAAATAGCTTTGAAATGTTGATACGTGTATCTTTAAGAATTAAAATAAACAAACTAATTAATTAAGAAACAAACAAGAAATTATAGATAAAAATATAAATACAACTTTCTAAAAATGAAGGCAACATTGTCGCCCCATGTTAGCTGGGCGTATCATAACTATAAGTATTTGATCCATTCTGAATTTGATAATTTGTACTTGAAAACACTACAATCAATTCGTTAGCAATTTCTTTCCTCCAAGCGCGTGTTGCTTTTCATAGAGAAATGCTTGAAATTACATATATCGACACAAATCAGAAATAGGATAGACAAAACGAATAAACAAACTCTCTAACACGTATACAGAAAGATAATTGAATTTCATTTTTGTTGTTGGCCAATATTTCATACAAATCGTAGACACTTCATATGATTTCCCATTCAAAACAAACATAAAACAAATCTAAGAAAACCAAATGAAAAAAAAAAGTTAACCTCAATCTCAGCATTGCATCATCGTCCTAGACAGAAAAAAATATTCAGAATAAAACTGCCTTCCGATCTCTTCTGTAAAAGCACAAATAGGACACTGCAAAACATGTCTATCATACACGTTAGTGTTAAAACTGTCAGTGCTGCTCTGTTAGAAGACATTCATAACATTTTTAACGAATGTGATCTCATGTACTTGTATTTCACATACAAAATCATCATCAACTCAACTCAATATCTTTATTGGCATAAAACAGCAATGTGCATATACATACCATAAACAATGGTAAATACAAATACCTACATGCAAAAGTATTAAAAATTCGAAAAATCATATTCAGAGAAGAGTTAAGATAATTAAAGAATGGAAGAGAAACTATCATAGAGCATGTTAACATAGTTTTCGTTGACTTTGTGCACTTGTTTTAGTATTTCTACAGCAGTTTATTGGGTTTAACGTTCCAGCGACAGTATTTCAGTCTTCAGTCATGCCTTCTTGAGATAGGTTTATTGCTGCCACACTGCAGTATCATGCCGTAACACCCAATCATTTTATCCTGGCACCGTGCCAACCAGTCCTGGAACTACCCTTATATGCTTATCGCCGAGCGAGGTAGCCATGCAGAACTAATTTTTACAACTTAGTAATATCGCGGCCGGATATCGAACCTACGACTTGCCGATTCCGTAGCAGACGCTCTAACCACTCGGCTACAGGGATCGATGTTCTACAAAATTAGAGAGAGAGAGAATAAGAGTTACAAACATATCCATAAATATTCTTCATAAAATATGTTACATATGATCTTGATTTTCATTTTACACTTGTAACTTTTTAGCTCTTAAGGTTGTTGGTTGGTCACGCATTGGTTTTTCAACAACGTTACCTACGTTCGATCTTCGGCCTATCCGTCGTTGTCGTCGTTGTAACACGTTGGTCACCCGTTCAGATATGTTTACATATTGCTTCCCTTAACTGACCATTCGGTTTACTCTCAAACAAAATGCCATTCATGCTAACGACTACGTTTTCTACACCTATATTGCTCTATGTTCAGTAATTTAAATACAATCAACATTTATTTACTCTTATGATAAAAAACGCTTCCAAAAAAAAAAAAAACACAAAAAAAGCAAACAAACAATTGAAACACAGTATTGCTTGCAATCTGTATGAAAGAACATAAGAAATATGTTCTTTAAGTTGGTGCCAAACCGAAAAAATAATCGAGATTCTCATTTATATGTTCAATCATTTTGGATTTTGAACATCTTTTGAATGACGGATGATTTCACTCATATTTGTAAAATATTTGCGTTTACCATGCATCCTCCTCTCTCGTCCTATTC
Source organism: Solen grandis (assembly GCA_021229015.1). Taxonomy (NCBI): domain Eukaryota; kingdom Metazoa; phylum Mollusca; class Bivalvia; order Adapedonta; family Solenidae; genus Solen; species Solen grandis. Next base: position 29,459,590 of record CM037785.1, on the reverse strand, counting down.
CGAATCACACCCTTCCATGAGTTCAATCCGAACTAAACCTTGCTTCCGCCAACCAATCTATCATTTCGCCCTGTTAGATATTGAAGATCGCAAAAAGACCACAAACTATCAATCAAACAGATTTTACCCTTCTTACATGATGGCATACAGGCAACGGAAAGGCATGGGAGAGATTGAAACAAAAGAAAAAAATAATAAAACGATACCAATTCAATCAAAATATATTTTCTGATGATAATACTATTCAGAAAATGATACCAAATATTGTAGAATGTAGACAACATTGTTTTTTTTTTAAGTCTGAAATATATTTCACTGTCAAATTTCTCTGTCTAACACACCTTACAACAAATGTAGTGGGGTCCATTATCAATTTTTCATAATTATATCACAGATTAAATTCAGAATATCCGTGATACCCTTAATAATGTGAAGATTATACATGTTATATATATTACATAAATATATATTTTATTTTATTAAGGTATGGCAAGATACTTAGACAAATAGCTAATGCATGTGGTAAGATTCATAAAATCAGCATAATGCATGGTTACCATGTGATTGTATGATTTCATTAATTTTCATTATTGAATTAATGGTTATAGCCTTTTTTTTTTTTTTTTTTTCATTAAATCTGAGGGTCTGGTAGTTTTTTATAATTAAATAATTGATTTTAGCCTTAGAGAAACTAATATCTTTTTTCATAGCTAAATTAAAGATTGAATTATAAAGATACATAATTAGCAACTGTGTAGAATGAAGTTAATACATAAAAAAAGTTATTTTATAAAAGTATGGTCATGTACTTTGACAAATAGCATAGTTACCGTTAAGAAGCATGTGATAACGATTTGGGAAAATGAAAATATTATGATTACCATGTAATTTTTCATAGTTATAATTATATTAATATTATAGTTTTAAAGGGAACCTTTAACGAGATATTTACAAAACAATTTCGCTTCAAAGCTTGCAATAAACCTGCAGTATATCAATAAGCTGCAAGATGCTACTAATCCAATCAGCTAAACGTAAATGAAAGTGCATGTTTACCATGTGCTTGTTCTTGGCAAATTGTGATTTAACTTGGAATAAAGTAAACAATCCTCACTTCTGTTGGTGTTAACATAGTTTTTAACAAAGTGCCACTTTTTGCATTAGTTGTTTCAACCGATTTCGACATTCCTGAGGAAGCTTTTTTGAAACGTATTCACTTAAATATGAAGACCTCCGAAAATCAAAACATTGCAAAAAGCGGCACAACGCCTAGCACTCCAAAGTTTGTTTGTATTATCACAGTAGGGGATCTGCTAGAGAAATTCTTATTTGAAAGCCATGGCTCCGAGATAAAAAGAGAATATGGTATAAAAATGCTGCGTTTTTAGCAACCAAAAAAAAAATACGGTTTAAGAACTATTCTTGAATATATCTAATTCATATTCGTTAGGATGGATGTTTACCAAAGAGAAATACAGTCATTAGGAGACTGGAAAACACCTGAAGAATGTTGTGCCGCAAACTGATGCATCATGCAATTTAAAAATCGGTGCGATGCCACATAGTATCAGTCAGATCAATCAGATTTTTTTTTTTTTTTTTTTTTTTTTTTTTTGCGGGGTGGGGTTAACCAAGAAGAAAAAGCGCGCCAATCATTGTAGTTATACAGATTTCTATTTTAGATATGTCGTGACTGGAAGGTCAATAGGTCAAGGTCAATCTCATTGAACGGCCGCAGTCATATGCATCAATCAAAATGATTGTAAGATATAAGAAATATTGAATACTTTATGTCAACCAATCAATAATTTGGCTAATTTTATATATTTCGCTTTTTTTTTTTTTTTTTTTTTTTTTTTTGGATCTTAACAAGCTCAAAAAATTTATATAATTAGATAATAATACATTCTGCAATGCTACTTTAATACTTAACAGACAATATCAACAATATCAACAATTTACTTTTACTTCCCTGTTAACTATTTTGAGTAGCACTCTTTGTGTTTGCTGTATTTTTATAAATTTCTATATGTGGCTATGAGTATGTATAAGTTTTATGCTAATAAGGATATGTTATGTTATGTTATAACTCTTATTACATGTACAGTACATGTATTGACAAAATATGATTTGCATGTAATTCACAAATAGTATGATAAATCGGTAAACTTTTCATTAAGTGTGTGTATATGTGTGCGCGCGCGCGTGTTACGATATTTGAGACAATCAATGACCATTTTAACGTAAATGAAACAAATGTACCCATACGGACAAAAAAAAGAGTCTTCGCTATCCGTTGTATCAATAAACCAAGAAGATCAGCAAATGTATTGAAAAGAAAAAAGTTAATATTCCTCACAGATGCTTGATTTTACTGATCTAAGTCTCTCATAATGGGTTTTCAAGGATCGGCAGTAATCGACGATCATCTTTAAGTTACCATTGTTGTATTCTTTAGACCCTGACTATAATACTGAGACGCAAAACTCTGCCGGCTTGTTTTCTCGGTATCTCTATGTTTGTTTGAGTGTGCTTCAAAGTCCATTACTGCATTCCTTGAGGTGGAAAAAACTACACAGGATAAAAGTAAGAGATCTACAATGTTTCCCAGAGACCTTTCTCGAAACTTTACGTTGTTAACATTTCCAGTAATGTTCGAATGTCTACAATAAGGCAAACTGTTAACAATGTGTCCACTCTTTTTTGAGGAGGCTAAATATGAAGCCAATCACATGACAATGTGTAGCGATGAAGTAATACATTTGGATATAATGGAGAATTTCTTGTTGTTTGTTTTTGTTGGTCTTGTTTTCTTTTTTTTTTTTCTGTATTACATGTATCACAAAGGCTTAGTTATTCAGCTGTAACTAGACTGTAGACTGACTTGAAATGATTTTCTTAAAAAAATGTTGTACACAATGTATTTGTTCCGCATGCAATAGAATTCCTCAATTATATGCGCGTGTTCGTTTAATCAACGTAGTAAAACAGACGCCTCGACAACGTGCCATAATCATAAAAATATATGTCAAACGCAAACCAGACAAAAACATCGTTGCCGAAAACTGTATATAATAGACAACATGTTTAACTGACATTAACAATATAATCCTATACTCAACTAATTAACCCCTTTCCGTTTTCGCGAAAAGAAATAGAAAACAACTTAATATAAAAGCCTTGGAATTTTTTTTCGGACATGACGAAAACATTTTTGCAGTGGAGTATTATCAAGGCGGCTAATTTACGATCGTGTATAATCGATTCGAACTCATGGGAGATTCTGAGAAGATTTCACCGTACCCTGTTTGTTATTAGCCAATGGATAAAACATTCGGAAAATACTAGCTTTTAATCATCGCTGATTTTTACGGTAAACAGTCCGTTTTTACATTCGATGCCTGGTTTTATAGTTTTTTTCGTTCAAATCGTGATGCAAAGTTTATTTATCTTTCGACTCTTTGGCATAAACAACATAAATTATATTGTTTTTCGAATCAAAATTTTAAAAAACAGTGGCGTTCTTCTTTAACTTTGACAACATAATGGCATATGCAATCAACAGTTAAAGACAAGTGATATAACTTATGATATATGTTTTAAATGATCGTATGATAATAGAAAAATAATTCACTGATAATGATGTTCAGGCCAAAGATGTCGGAACTGAACAAAAAGAGATAAATGTAGAATCAATTAACGATATATGCACCGTTCAAGACATGCAGAATGCCATCTTAAGTGGCCTTGGAAAATTACGAGCCGGTCATTAATCTTTTGAACGTAGTTTGGAATGTATTGAAATGAAAGCAAGTGAACAAACGGTGCCAGAACAAGATGGGCAGGAAGATATTCTATAACCTTATAGATGATGACCTGTTACTAATGATGTACCTGTCGAAAACATTTATGTTGAAGTTTTGCGGATGTGGAGAGCTTTGAGCAGTGGCGCGTGTCTATATTCTTCCGGATTGGCACGTGTAAAGATCATGCATTTTTTTATAGTTCTGAAGTTGGGGGTTGTTGGTTTCTTATTGTTATTAGATAAATGCCAGATATCAGAAAAAATATCATTTTTTTTATATACGGGACAGGAAATTGCGCTAAAATTTATATTGTTTATTATGTTTTTTTTTATCACTTCCATTAGGTGCTGACACTGGGCCAGGCAATAATATTCCTAGCGTCAAACACAACAGTTTCGTTTCTAATTCGGTTAAGTGCGGCCGGTGATCAAATCCAACACTAGGTATAATTTGAATGGTGCATCTTGGTTCAATGGTGATTATAGTATTAAATTAGCTAATAGCGGAGAGTTAAAGTAAACCATGCAGCATTTAAATGTGATCATAGTCCATCAAGTGATCCCGAAAATTATACAGTAAGTGCATGCCTTTATAGACATTGAGCAAAAGAGCCTGCAATAAAGTTTTTTTTAAACATTTGAAGGAGAATGATTATAATCTATTATTGGATAGATTACCTTAAGCTTACATCACTCATAACATTTACTTCGTTATTTTTTCACATGTCCTTCGACTGTCATGTTGCATGCGTCCGTACCTACGCACGCATGTGCGCACAAATGTCACGTGCACATCATCGTCAAGATATGATTTGTTCTTCTTATGATGTACATGCCAGAAAATGCCGACTGGCGATGGCTTGGCTTGATTTAGCCATAAAGGGCCGAATATCATAGGGCATGCCTATCTATTAAACTAAGATTTCAGTGGCCTTAAATCTGCTTCGAAACAATGGTGTTTCAAGTGAAACCCTAAGCACACAGTGAAACCCCGAGTGGAATAACCAATTGCGTTTCACTATTCACTGCTTAAAAGTTGTGGAGTTATGGGTTTCATAAAATGTCAATTTTCACAAAACCAAGGGCCATAACTCTTTTCCGGCTCTTGATAAATTTTAAAACGAGTCCCAGGTGCAATTTGGATTATAACCGCTTTGGTGTATGAATACTGCAACATCGGAAATAGGAGTGAAAAAAGTAATAAAGAGATTGATACTTTTTCTGATATTTGAGTATAAGCGATTAAACAGGGGGACCATCAATAAGGCATTACACTTCAAAATTCAGTGTAACAATTGAGCTTCGATGGCAATAGATTTTATGGACAATCCAATGCCTCAGGATAGATTGCTAAACGAAAGTGCATGGAAATTTTATCACGAAATCCTATATTTATTGCATTAATATTTATCAGTTTCGTCAGATTCTGTAAGGGTTTAGGTCACACTAAAAAGGCAAGGCGATAAGCCTGCTCAAGCGCTTCTTTGCGTTGTACAATGGTTTGACTTAAAGCACAAACAGATCACTGCGGTATGCATGCCTTAATGGACAATCACAGACAGCTATAAATATTATTTAAGGATGCATTATATTCGACAATGTCTTTTGCCTTAAGCATAAATCTCCCAGATCACTTCTTTTGATTGTTTGGATAAATTACCTCCCCTGCTTTGATAGTGATATAAACATTAATTATTGCGATATAAAAGAGTAAAACCAGGACCGGTTCATTTTATTCACATCAAATCGGATAAAACACTGTGTGTGTGATCTAGATATCCCTTATACTACATTTAATCAATTAATATATATATGCAAGTTTGTTTTTTGTTGTTTTTTTTGACATGTGTTCGTTGAGGTTAAATCTAATAAGCTCCATCTTCTACACGAGATATTTCCTCAAAGAAAATTCAGCAAAATGTGTATGTATAGTATAGAGTTTAGGTAAGATCAAGGGTTACTGTTTATGGGAAATGTTTGTGTTTGGTTTTAGGGGCTGAATTAATGATTAATTTCAATACTGAATTACATATCGAGGTAAACGGGTAAACGGGTTCCGTTTCTGGTCTCCAGCCACAAAAAAAGAGGGTAGGTAAGGATTTTTTTCCTCCGAATGATTCGAAAAGTAAAAATTCAAAGGCGGAAATGTAAAAAATAGAGTCGGCCATGAAAAAAGAGGGCCGGTCGGGAGACCAGAAACGGAACTATTTTTTTTCTCTCTCTCTCACTCTCTCTCTCACTCTCACTCTCTCTCTCTCTCACACTCTCTCTCTCTCTGTACACTTGCACATGAAAATTAGCGTTACTATTCTAATAGACCTACTGCCTTATTTTCCATAAATTTGTTCCCATAATCTTTCAAGTCGTCACAATATCTCTCAAACGTACACAAATACACTCAAGACTGGCTAATTAAACGAAATGAAATTAATTATTTTACCTTTCACAAAAACAAAACTTTTTTTTTTATTTTATGTTGGAAAGAATGAAAATCTTTTCTCTTTTTTTTAAATAATTTTCACTGTGAAATTATCAAAAGTATATATAACTTTATCTATATCGCAGTAACCCAGTCAGAGGCATAAAATAAATTGAAATTCCATTGTATATTGGAGGTCTGGAAGAACTTAATATTAAAACCATTCATTACAATCCACAGTGATTATCCTTTCATTAAACAGATATTGAAGCGGTCTGCTGTATTTTATTAAGTATTTTTATTCGGAATATGTGTAAGAATTACTGATATACTAGCATATTGTTTAGATATTAAACATATTTGAATCAGTTTATAGAAGGACATTAATGTTTGTTTGCTGGGTTTAATAGCATCTCAGACATTTGGAGACGATGTCTATCTGAGACAGATATAGTGATGCCACACTGCAGTATCAGCCCCTCTCCCACTCCAGAAGCGTACACTCTTAACTCTTGGCCACCGGTGACGGTAAAAAGACAACACATCTTAATAATAACTGATCAAGAACATTTATTTTTCACGTTTAATCAAATAAAGGAGAATGCTGAAATCGTATTCAACTAAGACTTTATTTCAATATTATAGAAATCATATGCATTGAAGGTGAATTAAACTGCCTTTCATGCAATCATCAAACCTGAAATTTCATCATTCTCGCTTTTCGCTTAAACGATTAATGCCAACGTTTTTCCTTCAGTTTCTAAGACATCAAATCAATCATCAATATCGTAATAAAATTCAAACAAATTATCTTAAACGTGTTTTCTTTCTGTCTGCCATTGTTAAAACTCAAATTCAATAATATGTATATTGATTTCTTATATAGGTATAGTCAAACCTGCCTTAAGCGGTAAGGAGAAAGTGGCCGTTTAACAGATGTGACCTCAAAATGAAGGTTAAACATAAAACTATATGGTAGTTTTGTAGTATCAAAACTGACCGCTCAATACAGGTTGACCGCTTGATACAGGCGGCCGCTAATACAGGTTCGACTGTATTTGATAGATGCAAAACTATTACCAGCGATTTGAAAATTTCAAGGTCGTCCAAATTTCATTCATTTCCCGTGAGACGCCAATTCGTGAGAAAAGCGAAACAGACAAAATCAATGCACAGCCTACTGCGTTTAATATTAAATAATTGGCTTAAAGTTCACCGTATTTCTTTTTTGTCTGTTTCCTCAAGACTGTATTAGAAAATGACAAGTTCTGTCTGTCTGTTTATTTTTTTTTTTTTTTTTGGCCTTGGTCTATTGACCTCTTCAAATATTGTTTCAGCCTATGTATCGGCATATATACTCGAATAAGAATTATTGTCATAATTAGTATTATCTATTATCATTTTAATGATGTTTTATTATTATTATTATTTATTATATACAATAATTAATATTGTATTTTTTGAAAAATGATGCTTATAAGTATCATCATCATCATCATCATGAACACGTGTCTATCTTTATCATAAATAACGCATTAAAAACAATACAAAAATACATCATGGGGCCGCCGTGGCCGAGCGGTTACAGTCGTGGACTACAAATCTCTCAGCCCCTCACCGCTGTGGGTTCGAATCCCGGTAGGGACTTCAGATTTTTCATGTGAGGAAGCCTTTCAGCTGGCTTGCGGTAGGTCGGTGGTTCTACCCGGGTACCTCTGTGTACTCGGGGTCTTCCTCCACCTGTAATTAGCTGGACGTCGCTATATGATTGAAATACTATCGCAGCGACGTTAAACTCCAACACAACAACAACAACAACAAAAATACATTTATTTAAACATCTTTAAAATAATGAAACAAAAAAAAAAAAAAAAAAAAAAACAAAACACGAATGTTTCTTAAGAATTTATAACATCTAAGCAGCACGCGTAATATTTCATTTAGAAAGATGCACTGTACTCTGACAGATACATATCTATTCAATTGTTTATTTATTGTCAATAAAATCACAGGAAATAAATCACACTATACACTATATGTCAATACCATATTTTCGCTGGCCTTGTCTTTCTCTGAAAGATAGTTTAAGTGATTACGAATTGATAAACCGATTAATGCGCTATCACAAATAACAGGAAATAAAAATAGTACCCAGATATAAATTTGTAATACTCCACATCATACCATCAATAGATTCTAATGTAAGTTTTTGCAGGATTATTTTTAACGGATGATATATTCAAAATATCATTTATATATCATTAGTCATTTATAATTTTAAATTATAAGGCGGTCTGAATTAGAAGCCTCCTCAGCGTGATATGTTTATCTCAAAAAAAAAAAAAGAAAGAAAAAAAATGCGCCAAATCAACAAATCTATCATCGCATGCCATGGCAACCAGCCTTTAAAGTATCGAAGATAGACATACTATATTACATTTTAATACCCGTTATATGACCATCCATCTTCCACAACCCGATAAAATTGATTAAAATGTGAAATTAAGACGCCACGTTGGCGATCTGCTGGTTAGGCTGATTGCTATCATCGACTATCTACGCCGAATTGAAAACAAACTCAATCATGTTGATCAGAGATTAAATACGTTGGATGCCCTTGAGTCTAAAGTCAGTAGTTTTGAATTAGACTTAAAGAAACTGTGGACTTTTGTCAATGACGCCAATAAACGTGTAGATGAGAAACTTTACTCAGCGAATGAACGAATTGATAGCTTAGAGTTTTCATTGGGGCAGGCACAGAGTGAAATTTCTAGCATGAGAAAGGATGAGGTCAAGAACAAGGACGATCTGTTGTATTTACAGTCGCAAAGCATGCGTAACAACCTGATCTTTGGTAACATCCCGGAGCAGCCTCGTGAAACTCACGAGCAAACAGAGTCCACATTGAGGAAATTTCTCGTGGAGAAACTGCAACTGGCTCAGGACATTGCCGACAGCATGAAGTTCGAGCGAGTGCACCGCATGGGCCACACTTCAGCCAGGCAAGTCAGTGGTAATTCAGCGACACCTAGGAAGATAGTGGCTAAGTTCACTTACTTCAAAGACAGAGAGATGGTTCGCTCCCAACGTGATAAATTAGACAGTTCTGATTATTTTTTGCATGAACAATTCCCACCAGAGATATCCGCGAGGAGGCGTGCATTGATTCCCACCCTCAAGAAAGCTAAGAGACAGGGCATGAGAGCTTGGTTAGCATACGACACCCTGTATGTCAACGGCGAACCAGTGCGTGACGGCCGACTTCCGGGTACAGCGGACGCGAGCGCTAGGCGATAGGGTTGCGACGAGGCTGGACTGTCTGTTCTGTCATGGAACATTCACGGACTTACCAGGGCTAAATTGGAAGACAGTGAGTTTATTGTCAAGTTATCTCAATATGACATTATTTTTCTTTTTGAATCATGGGGTAGCAAAAATTCAGATTTTAATATTAACGGGTATAAATGTTTTAATTTTTATCGTAAATTTCAAAACAGGCGTGCTAGGAGATGTAGTGGAGGTGTGGTAGTGTATATAAGGGATAAGTATTGTAATGCTATTGATATTATTGATAATCACTTTGATTCTATTATATGGCTTAAGCTAAGTAAATTTCATTTTGGATTAAATGATGATATTTATCTAGCCGGAGTGTATATCTGGCCGGAGGGGTCACCTACATATAATTCGATAAATGATGACTTATTTGCTATATTACAAAACGATGTTTATAAATACGAATCTCATGGTAAAATATTTTTAGTTGGTGACCTGAATGCTAGGGTGGGTAATGGGGATAGGAAGGATTATATTGTGTGTGATAGGGCTGTTGATTATATAGATACGGATGAGTATTACCCTGATGCTACGGTTGATCGAGTTTCGATGGACAAGGGTAGTAATAGCTTTGGGCTGAAATTATTGGATTTTTGCAAAGCAACATCTTTAAGAATTGCTAACGGTAGACTTGGTAAAGATTTTTGTACAGGTAGTTATACTTATGCATGCAGCTCAGGCTCTAGTGTCATTGACTATTTATTATTACGTGAACATGATTTTAGTTCTATTGCTGATTTTAATGTTGAACCATTTTGTGAATGGTCAGACCACTCGCCTATTGTTTTTGTAATAAATTGCAATTGTGTACGTAGTTGTATTAATGATAAATATATACGCACTCAAGTTAAATGGAATGATGACTTGCGCAATGATTTTAGAAATGGCATTATATCTCAATTATTTAAACAATGAATTATAATTATATTAAATGTTAAAACTTTAATTTGTAAACAGTCTGAATGGTTTAATAATGAATGTTTAAAGGCCAAAGAGTTATATTTTAATGCTATGGAAAAATTTAATAACAATAAAAATGATATTAACAGAGAAGATATGTGTATTAAAAAAATAGAGTATAAAAAATTGGTTAAACGGACGAAAAGGAGATATGAATTGGAGAAAATGAGAAAAATAGAAAAATTACGTCACAGTAGTCCTAAAGATTTTTGGAAGCACTTTTCGAGAAAAAATAAAGGTCAGTCAAATAATATTACGACTGAGGAATTTTTTGAATTTTTTTCATCTTTAAATGCAAATATACCTGATGTTGGAAATGTGGAGGCTGAATATTTTTGTAACGGTCATAATTTTAATGATAATGATTGTATATTTGAAGAATTAGATGCACCTATTACTTTAAGTGAAGTCGAATATATCATACATAAACTTAAAAGAAATAAATCTGTTGCTGGGGACAACCTATTAAATGAATATTTTATTGAGTCTTTTGATATATTAGGGCTTCATCTAGTAGATATTTTTAACGGTATTCTAAATTCAGGCTTCTTTCCTGAGGAATGGATGAGTGGTATAATAGTCCCGTTACATAAGAAAAATGATCCCAACAATGTAAATAATTACAGAGGAATTACACTTGTGAGTTGTTTTTCTAAGATTTTTACAGGTGTATTAAAGAAACGCATTACGGATTGGGCAGAAAGTAATCATGTTATTAGTGATGCACAATTTGGGTTTAGAAAAGGGCGTTCTACTGTTGATGCTATGTTTGTTTTAAATGCAATTATCAGTAAAATTCTTAATGAAAATGGTCGTCTTATGTGTGCTTTCATTGATTTTAAAAAAGCATTTGATAGCGTTTATAGAAATGGTTTATGGTATAAATTGTATAACTTAGGTATAAGAGGAAAAACCCTTAGGATAGTTCGTGATATGTATTCTCAAGTCAAATCATGTGTTCGTGGGTGCAAGTCTTATTCTGAATATTTTGAATGCTCTATTGGCTTAAAGCAAGGCGAGGTTATCTCCCCTTTATTTTTTTCTCTATTTTTAGAAGACTTGGAGTTATTTTTAATGGAAAACATTAATTCAGGATTGTCTATTGATGATATTACATTTATTTTATTATTATTTGCTGATGATATGGTTATTGTTAGTAAGTCACCAGCCGATTTACAAAATAGTTTAAATATGTTAAAAGAATATTGTAGGTCATGGTGTTTAGAAGTAAACCCAGATAAAAGTAAAATAGTTGTTTTTAGAAAAAGAGGGCCCGTTAAAGCAAATGAAAAATGGACTTATGATAATACACCGATTGAAACAGTAAATAATTTTAATTATCTTGGTACTATTTTTAATTATACCGGAAGTTTCGTACACAACCAGGAAATGTTGGCGGGTAAAGGTTTAAAGGCTCTAAATACATTGATGGTGAATATTAGTTCAAAATTGATTAAACCTAGTACTGTTTGTCAATTATTTGACGCATTTGTTGGCTCTGTCCTAAGTTATGGGTGTGAAATATCTGGATTTGGTAAAGGTAAAACATTAGAAAGAATTCACTTAAAATTTTGTAAATGGTTATTATGTGTCAAACAATCTACATGTACTATGTCGATTTATGGTGAATTAGGTAGATTTCCTTTATTTATTAATAGACATGTTAGAATAATAAAATATTGGCTGAATACCTTAGATAGTAATAATATAATAATTCATAAAATGTATAATTCTTTATTAAATGACTGTAATAGAGGCAAGAGGAATTGGGCCTTTCAGGTTAAAGATTTATTGGACAAAATGGTTTACAACTATATTTAATGGCGAATCCTTTCGCCCATATAAATCTATTAAAACATGTTTTGATTATGAATTTTATTTGGATAAGTTACCAAGAATTTATCGAATATTTCTTTCAAAGTTAAGACTTTCGTCACATAATTTACAAGTTGAAGCTGGTAGGTACGGTGCAAATAGAGTTGAATATTGCCAAAGGTATTGTAATATTTGTAGAAATGGAGATATTGAAGACGAATTTCATTTTGTATGTGTTTGTAATGCTTATAATGATTTACGTAAGTTATATTTGAAAAGACAATACTATTAATTATTAATATTATGAAATCTAAGAATAAAACAATTTTGCTAAGTTTAGGTAAATTTATTAAACATGCTTTTACTTTAGTAATACTTTTTTTAAAAAAAATTTTTCTCTTTTGTTTTTTTGATTAAAAATTTTAATTTTTTCTGTAATTATTTTGTTCTGTGATAGCTATGTTGACTGCATTGTGCTTTGTATAGCATTTTGTTCATCCTCACATTATTATTGTATTAAGTAATCTACATACAAATGTATATTTATTTAGAACTTGAATATTTTTTGCTTAGTTGTTTGATACATGTACTCTCTCTCTCTCTCTCTCTCTCTCTCTCTCTCTTTCTCTCTCTTTATAGTTGCCATCGTAGACCATGGCATGTGACTTTTGTTGTTTTGTTATTAAATCATTGGATCATGTAACAAAAAACATGTATATGTTTACGTTACTAAATAAAATATTTGAATCTTGAAAATCTTGAATCTTGCTATATACGTGCGTAATTTCGATCTCAAACAGCAAACACGTCTTTTGATAACGGTTACCGAAATGGTGCCGTGGTCACGTGATAACGTTCATATCGAGAAATGACTGCGGATCCGAGGGTTGTGAGTTCAATCCTCGGGGAAAGGATTCTTCATGGTCTTCACTGGCGCAAAGTATTGGTTCAACCCATGAACTGTCAAGAAGGAAGGATTAAGTTATTAGAACTTTATTCTCAATCGACGTAAACATAACTAACTTTAAAATAATGGTCACACTTAATCATTTTAAGTAAAAATGATATAGTGTGATCATTTTTTAAACTCAATTTTTAAACTTTTTAATTGAATATGAATAAGAGCTAACTAAATTTAGATGTACTTAAAGTGAATTTCTTCTCACAAAAAAAAAATCTGAATATGATAGTTTTTATAAACAAAATAACATTGACTTTTAACATTTGTGTATTGTTTAAAAAAAACATTTCTTAAGTTTGTAATAATATGAATGATATAACCAATCAACATGGTGTAACATTTTATGAGTGCACAAACTTTATTTTATATTTTCTTATTTCTTTGTTAAGAATGCCCTTTTATTCTCCATATCTATATTAAGTTGAACCTGCATTAGCGGCCATTTGCATAAAGCGGTGGTCAACCTGCGTTTAACGGTCATTTTTTTTTTGAGATTCAAAAATATTGTATTTTGTTATATGTCTAACCTTCATTAAGAGGCCACCTCTGCTGGGCGGTCACTTTTGTTCCCCTGAATGACCGCTTATGACAGATTTGACTTTATAATGGGAAAATCAAAATCCCAAGCAGAGGAAAAATGCTCAAATCGGAATCTTACAAGTTCAATTCCCTTCTTCAAAGGAATTTTCTCATATAGTCTTGTTTCTTTAAAACAAACCAAAATGATGAACAAAACTTAAAGTTTAATAATAAAAGATACACGTATTTAAAGGCTGAGTTGTATTAAATATATAATGTTGACACGGGACCGCTGGTCTCTGGTTCGAAGCAAATACATTTAAAAGCGGTGGACATTTTTTTAACTTTAAGGTGTGATTATTGCATATATTCAAACTTGTTGAAAACAAGCCCTTGTTTATGAAATATATTTTATCTATAAGGAAAGATATAAAAGGATACACAATTATGTGGAAAAAGCTGTTGCTTTTTGGAAAAGAACAAAAAATGTGATGGAGTTAAACGTCTCTACAAATTATTTCAATCACTTAGCGACGTCCATCTAATTACAGGTTGTGGGAGACCCCGCGTGCACGTATTCACCCGCGTCGATCCACCGACATACCGCAACCCAGATGGACGGCTTACTCGCAGGAAAAATTTTAGTGGCTTTGCCTCGACTCGAACCTACAACTATTAGGGACTGATTGATGTTAGGCCAACGACTTTACCCTCTCGGCCACGGTGGCCTGTAAGCAATAATAACAACGACAAAGAAGGCGGGGGAAAGACATCGATATCTAGGTGCACAAAATGCATTTATTGAAAGAAGGGAACTTTTGTGTTACACCGCCGTCACCATAGCAACCAACCACATCGAAACAGTCTTAAAATGTTCATGTCCCAGTGAGTGATACTCATTTGAATTCAACGGATGCCTAGATAATTATCAGTGGGTTGACTTACTGGAATCGATCCTTTCCCCCTGCAAATCGGTTTAATCTAGAAAAATGATTGACGTTTGAATTATATACACTGTTTGATGATGTATTAAGAAATCTTGAAATAACACTCGAAGGAATTCTCGTCCACAACTTGATCAACTTATTCCAATGTCTCTGTACCTTATCACAAAAATGGTACTTGGAATATTTTAAAGGCATTTTTAGGTCAATAAAAATCATCAATTTAGGCCAACATCAAAAAAATGTTTATTTGCTGTGCTCCTATACCAAAACTTATTTTGGGTAAGTAGGTAATGAGGATTGTTTTATCTTTTTTCGGCGTAGCTGTATAATTTCGATTTCAACTCGCATCTTAAACCAATCAAATGTACGCTAACAGCGGTAAATAATTCTAAGCTGAATAAAAGGACTCCTGTTATTGGTTAACGCATCGTTATGGACTATAAAATTACTGTAAATAAGGGGTGCAGCTTGTATATATCATTCATCTTGGTGTTATTACTTTTCTTTTTGATGTAAACATGAAAGTGATTTCAGTAAGTTAAATACAATCCTTTTCCATCAATTGAGGAATGCCACTTTGTGATAATGATTTAAAACAACAAAAAAGAATCCACCGTGTTATGACATGAAACCCCTTAATTACTATGTATATTGAATTCTTCCAGCTTGCCGAGATGCTCTCATTGAAAATTAATTCGCCAAAACCAAAACAACTAATAACGTTTTTATATCATAATTGTAATATGCAATAATGATATGAACAAATATCAAACAAGCCTATTTACAGATATAATTTTTTGTATTACCGTCTATAAATAAGTATATTTCATAGAAAAAATACTGAACTATTTCTAGAGCGTACTAAATTTGTTGTGCGTCGGTCTTTCGCGCGCTTTTCCTCGGAATGTTCTAGAAGACTGGAAATCTCGTTTTTCTTTCATCCTACGCCGAATATCGTTTTTAAAGATATTTCTTGTTTATTATTATTTATTTTTTTTTTTTTTTTTTCACTTTTCTATTTTATTTTACATGTTCAAACTCTAAATATGGCAAATTTGAATGGTCTTCAGCAGGAAGGAATGTACATATTAGTTAAGAACGGAATGACGGAAAGAGCGAAAATAAATCGTCGGTCTGAGGCTTAGAAAAATTTATGTCGGTGCCAATTCTTTTTAGTTGATCGGAGCACGTCAAACAAACATATTTTAATGATTGCTTAAAATGTTTCTTTGAAATTTATGCGTTTTCGTACGTGCGTGTGCAATAATAAGAACGCATTTTGAAATATGCTTCCTCTCATAAAGATATAAAAAGTAATTAATGTACAAAGAAAGTCTCTCTCTCTCTCTCTCTCTCTCTCTCTCTCTCTGTCTGTATATGTGTTTAACATAGATTAAGTTCAGTGTATATTTACCTTCAACATTGCAATCTACCGAAGTTATCAATTTATTTATAATACTGGTAAAAGAAAACCTGAATCGTAAAGGTCCCCGCCCTTAATTCTTGAACAACAACAAGGTGATTATGTAGCACATGAGAAGAGGGGGGGGGGGAGACCCCCTCCCAATAAATTCGACCAAGTTGTGTTTTTTAATTCGGCAATTTATACACAAAATCATATAGTAACCTCAATAGTGACATACACACATGCACACATTTTGAAATTTACGACCCACCATCCCAAAACCCAATGTCCTGTAGTCCTGTATCCGCACCTGTAATGCCATTCGATAACGAGCTACATATCATGACAAATTACACCTTACACTTGTGTACCTATTACCAATAAGATTGCCTATCAACGCCGACTGGTTCCCGACACTGGGGGATTGATCAGGAACCCCAGTCGACGCAACAAGCTTTGGCAACCGTGTAATCTGGCCATGATCTATGAAGGCGCTGTCTTAATACATTCTGTTGTCACTCACACTTGTGAAGTTTCTAGGTGCTCCACAGATACAATCTCTGCCAGTATTGATACGATTCAGTATTGCTCCACTCTATAAATTGCCAGTAATTGTTCAACATTGGCCTCCAACATATTTGTTTCATCCCGAGTTTGCCTTAACCTTATCTACGAAATATGATTGTATTTTTTTTCTTCAAGATAATACCACTTTCATTTCCGTTTATGTTTATACGACAGACAATACAAAACGATATATGCATCGTTTTTATCAGTTTTTCATTTTTGGCATATCAGCTGATACTGGAAACATACTCTCTTGTGAGTATTTTGTCATATGATCTATTTATACTTAGTGCTGTTTCAAAATTAAGACATAAAATGCTGCAAAACAACTGTTGGTTTATGTTAGGTATTGACTATGAAATAAACTCATTTACAAGAACACAGAACGCCAGAAAATGACACTTTTGTTTCGAAACAGAATAACAATGATAATTCTTTGAATCCAATGAGGGTAATAAAGATGCTTTGTGGTGATGAGTTTCAACATTTTAACAATTTTGACCTCATTTTCTCTTTCAATATTTCCGATTGTACCGTTTTAGACTTCACCCAAAAAGCAAACCCATGTAATAATACTTTGGCTGGCGCTAAATGACTGGCATGTTATATAATGGAGGTTATTTGTTGTATATTTAAGCGAATGCTGGAAAGTTACCGTCGATACGAAGTTGCACTTAGGCCCGGGATGGTCATGCTAAAATAAACGCCTTATCTATAGATAGGAATATAACCTACACGTGTATAGATAACTATGCATGCAGTAAAAGTGTTGGTGAGGTGGTGTCAAACAGCGAGATTCAATTAATTATAGGTGGAGAAAGACCATGAGTTCAAAAATGCAACCGGATAGAACTACCGCTCTACCGCAAGGCCAGTTGCAGGGCTTCCTCGCAAGAAAACATCCGAGTGAAAATGCATGGACTTGAACACGCAATGGTAAGGGGTAAAGTAACAGTAAGCACTCATGAACGAAGAAACCCTTCCTCCCTAACCCCGTTTGTTGCCTTTTATCTAGACTTGTGGAAGCCAGTCTTTTGTAGCGGTAAATACAAAAACAGGCATTGTTGGTGTCCATAATTACCGTAGCCGATTTAACTACAGTTGCATCTCTCCAGTAGCATATCAATTTGATGCCATTAACAAGTATGAAAGTGTGGCCATCTATTAAAGGAATTATGAAACATGTCAAAGCGCTCATGGCACTGGGAGACTGTAGGCGGTGTTATCATGAAACAAAAAGCGAATTCAGTTGATTTACTAGTAACTAGAGTTGGATTGTTTTTTTTGCGTTATATGACTTTTGCCTCTACTGGTATTAAAACTATGGCTTTTTCATGAAAATCCTGCAGACAGCCTTTCAGTGCATTGAACGGTTTGATAAGTCAACAAACAAAAAAAAAAAAAAAAAAGAAATTAAATTTATCTGACTCAGTTACTGGAAATATACTTGAATTTTAAAGGTTCATGACATAGCAAATTGTACTCCAAGTTAATGATGTATTCACACGTGATTGAGAATAATTCGTCATCACGAAATGTAGTTTCTATCACTTCATGAAATTTACAGGCCAAGCATGTACATTTTTGTGTGGGTTGTGTTGTTGTTGTTGTTTTTATTAAAGCCTAAATCATTTGAAACGACTTACGTGATAGTGGGACTTACGTGATAGTGGGACTTACGTGATAGTGGGACTTACGTGTAGTGGGAAGCTCAAAGCAGACGACGATAATAACAATCCGTGTACGCTTCAGAATGGCGGCTTTTGACTTTAGACTGAAATGAGAGAAAAATGAATAGAATATGAAGTGTAAGATCGATTTTTATGTCACTCGTCGTCTTAAAAAATTATATTTTTACCTCATGCCTTCTTCTTGTCTTGACAAAACGGAAAAAAGCAGAAATATATCGACACTAACATATTAAAACAACTGCACTCGTAAAAAAAAAAGTTGACAAATAACATCAAATTTGGATGCCAAAACATTGTCTTTTATTGAGGTAATACTATTTCAGGTTTATCCGTTAGAGCGCCGTGATCCGACTACGGATCCGAAAGTTGTGGGTCCCAACCCCTTTGTGGGAAGGATTGTCCATGACTATCCCAGTCGTCGTCAAGTACTGGTCCAACCCAGGAACCGTCGAGATGGATTAATATAAATAAAGTTGTAAGAACGTATTTCCCAAACGATGCTAAAATAAATATCTTTAAATAAATGGAATAAGTGCGAAGCAGAGCAGAACAAAACAGAACAGACTTTCATAAATACATAGTACCTATTCGAAATACATATCTAATTAATATATCCTACATGCTATCACGTCATCGCAACTCATACTTGCACACTAAACCCTCTCAGATGTTCCTCGGATTGTATTGTAATTTGCGTCAATTGAAACTGAAGGAATCATTCTCCATAACAGGATACTAATGTCGGAATGTTTGGATATAAAGTCATGTATACTATCATTTGGCTTGACTACGTAACACACTTCAAACAAAAAGTCTCGGGTATATGAGCAACCATCACCCGAAATGACGCAATAGTCCGTTGGTACGACGTAAACACCCGAAGCAGACGATCATGGGCTCGAATCTATTTGATAATATTCTTCCTTTAGATAAGTAAGTTTTAAGGTATTATTTTTACATCGATTGGGAAACAAGTTATTACAATTTATTCTAATCTATCCCCCGACTGGTTCTGCGTTGGACAACTATTTTGCACCTGAAAAGGCCAAGAAATCCATTGCCCTCAACGTAGACTCAAATGCTCAACCTTCAGATCCGCAGCCTTGTGTGTTTCCACTAATACAACGGCGAATCTATCAATTGATAATTATTACATAAATTCATTATTGTAGTAAATCTTGTCAGATAGTCGAAGCAAGTCAAAGAAATGCCATCGAAACAAATAAACTGTATATTATTGATACTCTATTGAATCCCAGCTGTGTCCGGTGTGTAAATTTAATACTTTTGCTATTTTCATCACAGAAAACTAGGCAGCAATTTGTTGAGTATGCCAAAACATAATAAAAGTCAGTAAATTATCATTCATATTGAATATCATGTATTATTCAAGAGAAATGACATATCAGAAGTCTTAATTTATTAGAGTGAAAATGCGGTGTTATTTTTTTTATTTTTTTATTTTTTCATTTTCTCTCATCTTCTTCATTTTCTCATATAGCAATGCTTCACTTTGGCATTTTGCGAAAACCGTGTTGCCTAGTTACTTAATTATCTCGAGACCGTGTAAATGTGCAGTAAAATAAATCGCCGCTGGGAATTACGTCGTCTTTCAAGTAATGTCAAGTCTGAAAATACACTTTGTTGTCCACAATTTAAGTACCACCCTGATGAGGAATGCGGGGCTTGCCTTCTTTAGAGTAAACGTATATAATGCAATAAGCAACAATGTAGACAGAAATACACAAATGTGCATTGCTTCATTTCTTGTTGTAATTGTTGTTGTTTATGGTTTTTGTGCTCTTTCACATTTTTGCTGTTTTGTTGAGTGTGCGTGTTTAGTTATTGTTGACTAATATTTTAACACAAGAAGTTTATCCCTAATATTAGATATAAAAAAATGGATAGTTTTATGCAATTCGTGTAACAAAATGCAGTATGTATACCTGGATATCGTCTGGTAACGCTGACCTACCGACTAACTTAAGAAATACTTATATTGTAACAGGATATCTTATTCTTATTTTTTATTTTCATTTTTTTTTTTGGCGGGTGGGGGGGGGGGTTGTATTCAAAAGTATGGGGGGGGGGTCTCGTTTGATCATTTAGTCATTCCCTGGAAGCAAATAAGATAATTAGGCTAGTCAATCAAAGATGACTGCTGTGAAATTAATTTTCAATTAAAATGAATTAATTGTAAGATTTGGCGATAGTTGTTAGAAACACACTTTGTATAATTATAATATACCAGTCTTGTAAGTGAGAAGTTCGATGGTCAGCCACGAGAGGTGTGACAGATTTCCATAACAATGAGAGCGATTCAGATAGAAAGTTATTTAGCAACCGTTTGAAAATAAAGCTTGTTGAAGAATTGCACTAAAATAACATACACACAGAAATTAGCATGGTTGTGTAGAGAGAGATTAACGAGGCATGTTTATTAATCTTTATGCAAATAAATTTAAATACAGTTTGTATTTTAGTAATCCAATTGTTTTACCTTTATTTGGGTCGCTTAACATTGGACCAATTTGGTCAGCAGCCCAAGTATTGATCTGAAGCCAACTGTTTGACAGATATACTGAAATGTATTGCCAATTTGACGAAAATTGAAAATTAATGAAAAATGTATATAGAAATAAACGACAGCTATTGCTCTTCAGTATATATGCTTGAAAGTTCAGATTTTTGTTTACTTAATGTGTGTATTAGATATTAGATTGTATTTTTCTGATACGAGAATGTGGCGCATGACCTGAATTTTGGACAACTGGACCTAGAACACCATTTAGTTTTGAATTCCCTGACCGAAAGAAAAATCGATTTGCATCACGTACACCATTCTTTTTTATTAAGGAAAAAGCTTAAAGCGTTACCTGTCTAATAAGTTTAACTATATTAGAAGAACATCAGTATATCTTCTATGCCTTTCCGTTTCATTTAATTCCAGTTTTTAACATAGGAGCTATTTATGAAAACGAGTAACAAAGCAACATAATACATTATACATTTTGAGCATAATCGAAATAAAATTATGTTTTACTTACGTTTAAAAAGTGAATTCCAAATAACAACATCGTGATTTGGTGAACAGCTTCATATTTGAAATCTCTATAGTGTGAAAATACACAAACGACGAAATGGACGTCAGTCCATTAAGCCAGTATATTTCAATATGTCAACTTTCAAAGACATTAATACACACCAGAACCGTGATATCTTGTTTGTTCATTTCTATTCAGTAGGCTTAATAGATTCATGGGTTTTCGTGATTTTTTGTTAATCATACGACCAAAACGATATCTTGTCTGTCCATTTCTGTTCATTATATTTAATAAATTCATGAGTTTCCGTGCTTTTTTTTGTAATCACGCAAACCAAATTGGTGTAACTCTATACTTGAAGCGGGAAAAAAGTCAGACAGTTCTAATACTAGATTTACTGCTTCCTGTCTGTTAATATTTAATCCTTAAATTTCGCAATAAAACACACGTCATTTCGTTAGGCTGTAATAAAACGAGATAAATAAAATGGGAAGATCTTTCTTTTGCAAAACAAATTAAGAGAGACAGGCCTGCAATAGCTTATTTAATTAACCATGCTATCTCATGAAGAAGAAAGAGGTGTTATAAGGTTGGTCTCTTTTGGCGCCTCTTTAACATTCTTTTGAACTCACTCTAACACCCGTATTAACGTAATGAAGAGTGTTTTTTTATGTAGAAAAAAATATCTTTACTCATAAAATGAAACTCGCTTTTAATGAGCTTCAAAGAGCGTGGAATAAAAACATCATTAAAAATATGGTTACTAATTCGAACATATTGTATAAATATGATACAGTTGAATTACTTTGATCCGATTACGGACGAAAGAATAGTAAAAAAAATCACAACTTTGCTCGAAAAAAGGGTTGTTTTTTTTACTTACAGACCATCTGGTAATTGAACAACAAATAACAGACATGCCAAATAGTTTTCGGGATAAATTCGATCAAAGCAAAGAATGGAACTACCACTTGCATCCTAAGTCTATCAACGTATTTCTACGTAAAATATAAAGTAACCATACCGAAAACCAATCTCTCTCTCTCTCTCTCTCTCTCTCTCTGAATGTTTTCTGACATACGTACAGGTTGCAATATTGCAATAGAACGACGTCTGCATAGCCCATTTCAGCACCAGATAAAGTGATAACCTAACTAATTTAGAAATTATCCATACAAATCATTAACGCTTCCTGGCAGCGACACAATGTCCAAGTTCATACCATTTAAACTATTTCTTCCAGTTTTCTATAATTAGATTAGTAACACTGTCGTGACCTTGACCTTGACTCCAAAATATAAAAACACACTGACTTTTGTGTCATTACATGCTTACTTATCGCTCGCACGTGATAACCGGAACAAAGTCTTATTCCACCAATCATATTTAGCACAAAGTATTATTTTTCAAATACTTATGTACTTGTACCTTCAATACTAGAATACGTATAGGTTAGTTCATAGTTACCTTTAACTACACGATACAGTCACGAAGGCGGAGCCCGAGTGTGTATATCGTGTAGTTTAAGTTCGTGGCTTGACCCAGTGCTTTGCGCTTAATCCCCCTCCCTCCAGAATGGGATTCGAAGCCATAACCTACCGCGGGTACGTTCAGAATGGACAGCAGTCCACATTCTTAGCACTATGTAAAGTTTAAAATCATTGAAGCTATGTCTGTTCCAATTCAATACACAAGTCTGCGTTCCACGAAACATCTTAAAATTGAAAGACTTTTCTTCACTCAAAAAAAAAATCAACCTCTATATTGCCGCTCCAACGTGAATATTTGGAAGATTCAAGAAATTATGGGCCATTTTCTTTCAGAACATACTTCTAATGGCGGAGTATAAATCGTCTAGTCTCTAGTTCTAGATCTTTATACTTTTGAGTCCAGTCAAATCTTTAACTGGGATTATTCTTAAGATTTTGAATCTCTAAAAACTTCTTTATTCACTGATCTTGAAAATAGTTATGAAAATAGTGTCTTTTTTTTTTTTTTTTTTTTTTGAGGTGCGGAAAATCTGAGATTGAGGCATTCTATAAAACGCAGGTCAATCATGGTTCGCGCGACACATCCTGGCAGATCGGCACATGAACCTGCCCAATAATGCCACGCATCACAAAAGACCACGTGGGTATCATGAAAAATTATTTCGAAAGTATTTTGAAGTCAGTTTCAACTTCTTTTCTATCAGCACATTAAATTTAATGTTACTACAAGCAGCACTCGTAATTTTTTTGTCATTTGGACATATCAAAGCATTAGAAAGCATTCCCTTTTCTTTCTGCACGGCATACCAGTATTAAAAGTAATATATCGACGTGTCTTCTTTTATGCGTTTGTTTACTTTTTTTTAATTCTTTGAAGTATCGAATATCGTCCTTTGTGACTGTCAGTTATTGGTGCATATATTGTATGGAGACATGGTTACACCATCACAAATAAACAAAAGCTTTGAGACAAGGCTTTAGATAAACAATAAATATCAAATAAATAAAACATATATAGGATACTGAGTTAGTTCCAAAGACCTTAAATTTAAAGTGAAAATAATGAAAATGAAATAGCACATAAAAGCTTTTTCTTGTTTCCGTTCTGAAAAAAAAAACTCGTTTGAAGATATGTAATACCAAGTGATCCTAATATCAAAATATAGGTATACGTGCGTAATGTCAACTAAGCAACATCCATTGTACCCCCATATCGCATCTATGGGCACCAAAGAGAGAAAATCCAAATAAACATAAAAACGTACTGGGTTCAAGCTGCTACTGGAAAAGTTATTTCAAACACAGTGCAAGACAACAAAGAAATATTGTTTTTGACATCGGGGGTGATACCATAACTAATAAACCTTTGAACTTGAAAGATGTTATTTCAAAGACATTGATTCATATTGGGAAACCCTTATACCTTATGCATTAAACACTTAAAAGGTCTTCTTGTGTCATCTGGATGCATTGTATAGTTATGGGAAAAAGGAAAACACAAAGCAACAAAACTGTAATATCAACCTTAGTATTCTAACATCTGTTTGATGTACATCACATATGGCCATCCCAACCACGTGTTAGACGGATGATTCTTTTAAAGCATTTTTACGTTTGTATATACCTGTATGAACTTAGTTTAAAGCAGCTCGTTCACAGATGGACATTGACTTAGAATTTAGTGTTTTAAATAGACGTGTGTATGTCCTCTATCAATACCTATCTACAGACGCATGGTCATCCAATGCAACCATCCGTGATTGTACCAAAATGAATGGTTTCCACATCACAGGCAATAGCGTCACAGACGTTATTGAAACTATTTTTAGAATGATTTAACCTATATCTTGATTTTCTTCATTCATTTGACGTCACGTGGCTGATCTCAATCACTTTTCACGCATATGCTAACTTCACAGGCTGAACGTATGAATTCTTTATCCGGAACTTCCATCTGAACTTAAGTCGCAATGCTGCGGAATGCGTCACGTGGTACTGTAAGCACCCGTCTTCAATATTAACCGATTTCGCCGAAGATGCGTGTCCGAAAAAAAGCGTTTTCACGTACAATGTGACATGTGCTTGCCTGGTTAATTTGTCGGAAACAAAGACTTCGCCAGCATTAACGAGGAAAAGTAGAAAGCTATTTATTCAATTTTTACCGATCATCTGTGAACGAGCTGCTTTAAATGCCGTTAAATGAGTCCGAAACGTTCGTTCTGTTTGTATTTCAAAGATTTCTGTAATGAGTCTGACACTTTGTTTTAAACAATATAAGTGTATGCAGGCAAGTTTCGAAAAAATGTATTTGATCTGCCTTTATGAAAATTAAACTGACATTTTTATTTCATCTTTATATAGGACAGTGACTATTAAGACATTTCTACAGACAATATAAGACCAGGCCGACACAAGCGTAGGCTTATACCGTCTGGAGAAATATCTCAATAGATTCTATCTGAGTTAGAAGTCATCCTAAATTTGTGAACTGCTCGATTTTGTCAAATACACGATCTATTTTATACATGGTAAAAAAGAGAATAAAAAAGTCATCTCCTGAAATATATCGTTGATAAATCTGAATGTACAAAGTTGACAAATATGGATGACTTCTAAGAATTTCGTTTTAGAATTGTGCGTTCACTGAATGCCAGAAATGGCTAGTAGTCTTCTTTTTGTATATGATGATGACACCTGTTTATTGTTAAAATATGTTTACAGACAGCCATCAACAAATGCAATGTTTTCTGTTAACGTTTTATAGATGTAGTTCGATCGCTTACCATAGTAACTAACGCAGTATAGTCCACTTGTCTGGTCACAATTTTCAATCTCAAGGGGTAAAAACTATATAGAGGTGCTCCGAATATCGACTATGGTACAACCCGAGTAAATAGTAGTAGTAGTTGAATTACATTTGAATAGTTTGTCTAGAGTAACCCACCACATACTACAAAATCATAATCTGTGAACCTTGCATATGACTTAAAATCACGGTAGGGAATCACGTGACTTTTGTGGTTTCGCGAACTGACAATATGACGGACTGAAACCTTTAATTTGATCTATTTTTCATGTAATTTTATATTATAGCATTTACACTTATGTATAAGACCTGCCGCAGCCTACACAGAAAGCAAATGAATCTGCATTATCAAAAGGTCACAATCCTGAAACCTAGTTTCCGTAAAGTTCTGAAAATTGTCAGCAAGACGTCAGGATCATTAAGCAAGTCTGCACCTGATGACATCAAAACAATGTTTCATATATGAAAACTGTAAATGTCTACACCAGTCTCGGTGACCGAGTGTTTAGAACGTACACCCCAGAAACGGGGATCGTAGGTTTGATCAAGAATCGAAAAATAGTATTGGTATAGCTCCTTTAATTGGCGTGGATAATGAAATGGTAATTTCTAGTAACATTATGTGTTCATGCCATGACGTGGTATCGCACTGAGGCAGAACTATTTCTATCTCATGTGAAAAGAAATTTCCAAATGAATAAAGAAAAATGTCAACCGGATGTAAAACCTATACAGACAAACACGCAAAGATCTGCTCCACACTGGTCACTTGGAAGACGATTTCTTAAATATTGATATGAATATGGCCAATCAACGGGCGACCATACGGATCCGTTTAGCTAAATTGACTACATCGTCGGAAACCCCATAGTCAGAACCAACGATATATACTCCGTTATCTCTACTGTATAGATCTATATACCGTGGGATTTTCAACTTTCAAAACAGCTACTTGCTAACCGATGCAACCACACGAAATATTTTGAATACTCTTCATTGAAGTTAAAAGGCAAAAGTTGACTCTTTGTCCTCCGCAAGGTAAACTACTACGCTCAGACGAGGAGAGTGACGTCACCTTTACATGGTAAAGCGAAGTTGAAATTCAAAATCCCGCGGCGTTTCATTGGTAAAATATTCACTGCTGTCGCCGTGATGTCTCCGCCACAAGAAAATGCTTTTATAAAAATCCATCAGTACGAAATAACCCACGGTCGATTAAGAAGCGTATTGAACGAACATGGGTTTTGACGATGCAGAAACCCAAGTGTGATTCATTCCTTTCCTGTCCATGCCCCATGTTCCTGTACTCAAAGTATGGTCCCTAGATCAATAGGAAGTTAAGTGTGATATTTAAGACAGGGCTTAGTCATCTATAAATATTCACGATAACATATGGTAGCTATGGAAAATGTAGGGAAACGCAATAGGCGGGTAACCGACGATGGTGCTTCTTTAATTGAAGAAGCTCTGCCTGTGTGTACACAAGTGTAATGTACATGTATAATTTACGCTACCATTTTAAGAAGTTTCTACGTGCAATCGAGGCACCTGTTGGTCAGCAGCCGTAAAGGTTATTTCCTCGTTTTGCACGTGCACGCTATATATACATTTAGCTGATAGGATTTATTCAGTCCAAGTCGTATGGTTCATGCGATAGGGGTTCAACATATAAACAAAGCGTTTGTAATTTTTACTGCTTTGATAACTGTTTGTTTTTCTAAAAACGAAAGAAATCAAGCAAATCAGGAGCTTTTAGATGGAATGACGGCCAGGGAGACCGCATGTCACTTCGGCTGCTGTAGCAAAACAATCTAAAGACTTAAAGCACGCTTTCGGCAGACAAATGTTGTTAAAAATCGGACCGCGTGTGATGCCGGCCAGAGTCGAGCGACAGCAACAACACTTTGACGAAGGAATTTCGAAACTTGCCAAAATTACGCGTTGTCTTGCATGCATACATGCAAAAGGTTGTCACGTCCGTTATTAAAGAACTTCAATACATGAATAAAACTGA
This sequence comes from Solen grandis, assembly GCA_021229015.1. Taxonomy (NCBI): domain Eukaryota; kingdom Metazoa; phylum Mollusca; class Bivalvia; order Adapedonta; family Solenidae; genus Solen; species Solen grandis. Next base: position 29,431,811 of record CM037785.1, on the reverse strand, counting down.
TCAAAACATTTTTTTTTCACTTTTGACCCCTTTCTCTGGAATATTGCACGGAAATGTCTTATTGCAATCAAATTCTACATATATGGACCAACGTTTGATCCTCTAACAACGAAATTGATATTAGTAATTTTGTCTTGTGACTTTTAGGGCGACTAAAATATACGTCATTTTAGAGATCTGACCGCTAAATCAGATTGCCTTTTGATAAAGGGGGTTGCTGATTAAGGGTCTACTGTGTGTCCAAAAATTATCAACCCTACTGCAAAGCATTAATGAAATACAATGCGGAGTAATTTTACATAAAAATAGATCTAGAAATTTTAACGTCTGCTATACTAAGTACTGAATGTTCAGACTTTTGTCGCGTGATATTTTTTCATCGAAAATGTATTGCCAATATAAAATAAATGCAGAATCGAACTTATCTGAAGGACATCTATACCCAGTGCTTTTTATTTCCACTGAGAGAGTTGTAATAAATCTTAATAAGTAACCCAAATATGGCCGATTTACACAACGGAGATTTATTGCGCGGAAATTAAAATTCAACGGATGTAATTCATTTCAGTAATGTCTAATAAACACTGCAGATTGAACAGATAATGCAATTTATTATATACTTGTTTTTTCTGGGGAAAGAAACATAATCAGTCTTTTGAATCTGCTGAACAGGCAAGTCGCCTATGTCTGACCTTAAACTTGACAGAGAGTTGATGATGTGTGTGGTGGTCTAGACGGAAACATTATTGCTACATTGCATGTGCATGTCTCCAGTGATTGAGATTTCTCTTAAGGTAATCCATCCATCACTTTATCATGACCATGGTCCATCAAGTGATCATGGGAATTTTGTAGTAAATACAAGCCTTTATGGACTTTGAGGAAAAGAGCCGATAACTCGAAGTCAATTGGTCCTTGCATATACACTGAAGTCTTTTAATGCATTTGAAGGACCGTGATTATTATCTGATGATGAATTAATTAACTTTACTCAAAATGTTGAAGTTCTAGTATTAACGTACACAATATAATAATTACACAAACGCTATTTTAAGCAGGCTCTTGCAGGAAATGGTCTTTAATTGCTTCAAATGTTCATGATAACGGTAACCGGAATTGAATATTGAATTCCCTTTATTTCATTACTTTCCAGAACTATTTAACCAAACAACAAAATTACTTGAAAATGTTACCAAGAGAAGCTTACAATCAATAATTAACATGGACACAGCATCTGTATCATTTCCAAAAGTAATTATGACTAAACGAATAAAATCATATGCTTGTCAAAATTTATTGAGATAGTGATGATGATTTTGTGAAACGTTTCCCATGTTTCAACTAATTGAAGTGTATTTGTGTGGCCCCGTTGGGCAATTACCCAGCCTTCAACTTCCGGTGAAATTTACGTATTGTTTTCGAGCGATAATCGAATCACACAAGTACTGGAAAATTAATGTAATTATGAAATCATTATATTTCTGTTCGATAAAACCGGTAAATTATTATATTATTAAAATAGAGAAACAGATATCTGCTTTGATGTTGTTTTCATTAGAATATAATTGAACGTAAAGCATTACATCATCATTAATTTGATGTATGGTACAGACAATGTTTTTTACACAATCTTCTTTCCAGGTTTGATATCATATTTTTATGAAAAGGTTTATAAGACATTTAAATGGTTTATTTAAGGTAATCATCCATTATCAAATTATATCATGGTCCTTCAAATGCTTTAAATACTTCAGAGCAGATGCAAGCATCATTTTTTTAGAGGCTCCGTTGCTCTATTTCTATGGAGTTCAGTCATTACCATGGGATTCCCGTGATCACTTGATGGTCACAATTTCATGACGGGTGGGCTACCTTAAATTCGAGATACATAACACTCCACTATTCCGGGTATCGTTATCTCGGGAAACGTATCTTTTCCTTTAAATTATAGAAATACGCGGGAAAAATAACAGACTCAAACACTCCCGTTTTGCAATCTTCGAAATTATCCAAGAGTTTCTTCCGCGGAAAATTCTAATTCCCTGTAACTTACAGTAAGTGGCATTTGTTTTTGTTAAGTTAGATGACATTCTCCAAGGTCGAAATGTCCTTTGTATCTTATCAAATTCTACTTGCGATAAAACATTCAGTTTGAAATGGATGATTTCCATTAACTTAATATTTATTAAATGACGCGAGTCTACGGCATGATTCAGTCGTTGGGCAATCAGCACTGGAAAATCCATCTGACGGGCATTGAACCGTTACGTGCTGTTAAACATGATGCAATAATGCATTTCAGTAAATTACTAATATAGAAGCTACAATCTATTAAATGTTATATCCATTCAATTGAATTAAAACCTGCAAGGAAATGCGACTGATGCGCTAGCGTTTGTATAAAAGTCATGTTTTTGTAGATGGGAAAGAAGCATCCGATTCGGTATCTAGGGAAACATTGCTTTATCAGTAACAGTTTGTGGGTGGTTGCTTGCTGCATTTAAGCAGAATGCCTTGGTATGGACAGAAACGGTTGCCTGTCCTGTCTCTAACTGATTCGCTGATCCAGGAAATCAAATGCTTATCATATGTTAGTATGGTTTGTGCAGCCAACTTTCTGATCGTCTGTATGATCCGTACATGGTATAAATGTATATACAATTGAACCTGTGCACGGGACCATCTGTATTAAGTGGTTAACCGGCATTTAGCGAACAGTTTTGATATTTCTCAACTAGCAGTTTGTTATATGTTTAACCTTCATTAAGCGACCATCGCTTAGACAAGTTTGAGTGTATTCCAATATGTATTATAAAATCAGTCTCAAATATTCAGATGAATAAAATGTGCAAACTGTAATTCCAATATGAGTGACACGTAGGTCAAGTGGCTTGGTGTTTTTTAATCATTTATATTATAGTATAAATCTCAACAACCGGTATTATATGAACTAAATGTATTGTATGATTTATGATCATTATTTTTTTTTTACTTTCAGCAGGAGTGACACACTTGCTCAGTGGGCTGGGTGGTTTCTATGCAAATGAACTTCAGAATCTGTTTAATATTCGGAATATTGTATATTTATGCACATGTCACGTCAATAAACAATAAATTTTCCTATATCATATCATAATATATTCCATTTTATCATATCTTATCGTCTTGTTTGTTTTATTACTTAACGCCTTCACAACTTCCACCATTTAACACATATAGTTCTAGAGCCGGGACTTTTGTTATTTTATGATTAAAAGTGCCTTTGTTCAATGGTACATGTAGTATACACACTACGAATCCGAGGGTTGAGTGTTCTAACACCGCTGGAAATTCTTTCACGCTCTAATAACTCTCTAAGTACTTGTTTCTTCCAACTTAAAGAAACATGAGAGCAATTTATCCATATACAAGTTTAGCTGCTGTTTCTTCCAACTTAAAGAAACACGAGAGCAATTTATCCATATACAAGTTAGCTGCATACATTTGTTTTCCAATTGACGTAACATAAAGTAACATATGTATTTCATGATTTGAGTTTGCATGACATCTAATATGCTCTTCCAGTCATATACGTCAGAGTCCCGAGACAATCCTGTGTACTTTACACACGAGACTCTATAATTACGTAATGCTTTGGAAACTTCACATTTACCCGACAGTAATGCATTGTTCATATACTATTTTTTGGAAAATTTAAAGGAGACAGTCATTTTGCAAGTATAAGAAGAGTAAGATGTCCTTTGACGTCAAAAATACATTTCATATAAAAAAATTTAAGTTCAATAATATATGGATCTCCCAGCAAAGTATATGTATCATCTATAAGACAGGTATACAGAGTATGGCTGTTACTATATGAGTTAGTTTTATTTTAACAAGCTTATCTTTTTTTTATAATTAGAACATATCTGCAATACATTTCTACGAATGAATTTCGTACCACCGGTTTTTTCGGGTGTTTTTGTCTTATCCCATATTTGTCAAATATTCACATACACACTTTAATAATAATGGTAATAATAAAATAATGATAATAATAATAAATACTATAATAACGACAATTAACTCGCGTCGGTGAATATTTGGAATGTCGGTTGTTTTCCAAAAACGTTTAACGACATTAATGCCGATATACTATTTACCGATAGATATTCTGAGAAAGCTTAGTTTCTAGTTTCTAAAAACAATACTTCCAAGGAAATCCAACCATAAATAAATAAAAAAAGATACAGCAAATACTGTTAAAAAAGATATAATCATAATAACATTCTAAAAATAATTTTTAATTTAATTTCAATACTTTAATGCCAAAAGCAATATCTGTTTAAATACGGAAAGCTCCTTTTATCTTTTTTCAAATATCATCTACAAGAGCAACAACATTTTTTTTATTAAATACCCTGCTGAACAAGATCAAAGGTGTGGTAAGTTTACCCATATTATTCTTTTATTAATAAACCTGTGATGCTTCTGTTTCAATTCGTTATCCGGAAATGATTACTCATTAATTTTACAGCTCAGAAACACATAATAAATATGATTATGGTGTTCATCTTCACATCCTTGCAGCGCTTATTAATGCATGGACAAATTATCTACCTGTATAAAATAATCAAATCGTATCCAACTTTACAGACTTGCGTTCAGCTAAGACAATAGGCAACCGCGGTTATTAATGTACTGGTGTTATCTTCGTTGCAGAACAGAACAGAACAGAACATATGTTTATTTTAAGACTTAAGCATATAAGCTCATTGTCACATAAACAAAATATTCACAATGCATGTAAACGTGATGATGGTAATCAGATAAATAGGATATGTTTCAAAATCAAATTACTTTTTTGTGTAAGTGAGAGTGACATACACAAGGTTTTAAGATATGTAAAGATATATATGAATATAGAATATTCTATAGACGTATAATAAATAAACAATGAATTTAAGTATAAATTGCAAACTTTACATATTTAATACATAGGAACAAAGACGTACTAATCATAACAATATTTTACGTATTCATAGAACTTCTATATTTGAATGCATGTTTACAATAAAAAGCTAACTTTTTAATAATAAGGTGTTGTTCGTGCTAAGTAGTTCAATGAATTTATACATGTTGGGTCTATTGGAAAAATACTTTGGAATATATCTAAATCTTAAATTTGCATAAAACGGACAAATTAAAACGAAACGAAACGAAACTCATCTTCAATATCATTTTTGTTACAGTATAAATATTTCCTATCAGCCCTTGGAACATTTAAGTGTCTACTCTTTTCATTTGCTAGATCGTGTGATGAATGTCTAAGTTTTGCGATAATATTTCTAAGTTTAATATTTTCTAACAGTAACAAATAGGATGACGTTCTATAGTTGTTTTTAATTCTTTAAATAAACACAACGATGTACAACTTCTTACACCAATTTCCCACTGACTGTAATAAATATCTTTTAATCTAGTCGTTAGTATTCGAACGAACATATTAAGGTTGACAGATTCTGGATACATCCATACATCGTTAAACCCGCGTCTTGTAAAATATCCCTAATTCTTGATGACCAATTATTAATATTACCGTTTGACTCTATTTCTCGTCTATGGAGATGTACAGTGGTATTTAATAAAGCATTCTCACTTTTGGTACTAAATAATTTCAACCAATATTTAACTTTTCTTACGTAACGCGATATATAAATAGGAAATCTCCCCAACTCTGCATAGAGGGAAAACGTATTCGTTGATTGTTTCACATTTAATACCCATTTGCAGAACTTCTTATGAACTATCTCGAGACAATCTTCTTTTAAATAGCCCCAAATTTCGCATCCATAGTTAAGCATTGATAAAACATAGGAATCAAATAAATTGAATACAATATTAACTGGTATTTAGACCTCTAATAACACTAAACAACGAATTCATTGCTCTCAGGACTTTATCCCTGAGTGTCCTAGTTGCTGGTGCGAAAGACCCCCACTAGATAGTACTAGTCCTAAGTAATTAAATTGTGTAACAACTTCTATCTCTGTGCCATTATATGTCCATCTTTGATTTTGGTTTAAGCGGCCACCTTTTCTAAATACCAAGACTTTTGTTTTATCTGTATTTACATGTAAACTCCATTTTGAGCAGTAATCTTTTAATTCATTCAGTAAAACCTGTAATCCATCTGCTGTCTCTGAGCATATCGCGTCATCAGCAAATAACAACATGTATATGGATAATTCATCTAATGGTACGCCTGCATCTTGATTATTACGTAAAGTTTCTTCTATATCATTCAGGTACAATGAGAAAAATATCGGCGAGGTTATCTCCCCTTGAAACAATCCAACATCACTTTTAAAGAACTCCGACAGTGTATTTACATGTTTCACGGCTAATTTTACTTCTTTATACATCGCCCTAATAACTGACAATAGTTTGCCATCGATACCGTAATGTATTAAAGCACAGAGAATTACGGTCAATATAGTCGTACGCCTTACATAGGTCCACACAGCAGGTAAATAGTTTTTGTTCATTAATTGTCGTTCTATAAGTGAATTTAAAACAAAAATGCTATCCACTGTACTATAATTTTGCTTAAAGCCGAATTGTGCATCTGTAATTACTTGGTTGTTTTTTGCCCATTTCTTAAGCCTTTCATTTATAATAACAGTAACAGCTTGTTATTGTTATGCCGCGATAGTTGTTAGGATCGGACGCGTCCCCTTTTTTGTATAACGGTAAAATAATACCGGTTGACCAGCTCTGAGGAAATGTCTCATTGTTCAAAATGTAGTTAAATAAGGTTTCGAGTGATGTGGCGGGTATATCAATACAATCTTTAAAGTATTCATAAATGATGCAATCTGCAGAACACGACTTATTATTTCCTAGTCGATTGGTAGCTGAAATTAGTTCATCTATTGTTATTGGTATGTCTAATTTGAAAATGTAGCATCGGTATTACTTCGCGTATCAAATTTATTAAAAAAAAAGGTTTATTTCAAATGAATTATTATCCCTCACTTCAATATGTGTAGCTAGATTTTTCGTTTGATACATTATCACTTGACGGATTAACCTTATCGCGCTTAAACTGTTTCCAGAAATCACGTGGTTTAAATTTCCTCATTTCGTTCATATTCTTACCAAACTCACTGTTATATTTGTTTTTCGTTTTCTACAATAATATTTATAATCTTTCTTTTCACCAAATAACGCTTTTTCGTCACTTTTAAAACTATTATGCCGATTAACCGAAATTTTAAACCTATTATATTTTCTCTGCATTTTATATCGTACCAGTCTTGTATATTCTTGTCCTTATTTTCAAAAAAAATATATATAATTTTTGTTTTTACCTCAAAATACATGTTGCCTTTTGACTTAAGATAATCCGTAAAAGTTTGCACAAGTTCGTCCGGATTTTTATTTTCGTTTATAGCCTGCAATAAGTTAATCTGTAATTCACATATCGTCGACTGTAAATCATTTCTAAAATTATCTCTAAATCTGTTGTTCCTTTCACTATCACAATTTCAGGTATTTCATGTGTCTTTACACTGAAAGGAATGGGTACATGATCCGAAAATTCATTAAATTCGTGAATCGTAAAACTTGTCACTGAGTCATAATTACTACGCCGTGTCATTACGTAATCAACAACACTCTGTCCCTATAGGTCATGCATGTGACTTTTCCTATATATATTGAGAGGCATATACGGATGATTAAATACTTTTTGAAAATATACACTGTTAAAAAAG
>CM037785.1:29373954-29423954 GCA_021229015.1 Solen grandis | reverse complement strand
ATAATTGCATTTTAATGTCTGTGTTGCGGGATCAAATTGATACTTTAAATAGACAAAATAATTCTACCATATGGGTGTCAAAAGTAAGAGATATTATCCAATCGGCTGGATTCAACGATGTTTGGCTTTTCCCTGAATCTGTCAATATTAATATATTTATACCTGTCCTACGAAGTAGATTACGTGATATTTATATAAGTAACTGGAAAGCTAATATTGATGTTTCATCTGCATTAGATATTTATAGAGAATTTAAGTTAAGTTTTAAGCAGTCATCGTATATAAGCGTCATTGGAAATTCAAAATATAGGAATTCATTAGCTAAACTACGTTTGTCATCACATAGATTGAACATTGAAGTTGGTAGACATAATAAAATAAATAGAAGTGAAAGAAAGTGTACATTCTGTAATCTTAACGATATCGAAGATAAATACCATTTTGTTTTAAAATGCCCCGTATATTCTGAACTTAGACGAAAATATATACCAAAATATTATTATACGCATACAAGTATGGACAAATATATTAACTTAATGCAAAATGAAAACACTGTTATATTAGAAAAATTAGCTTTGTTTTGTGTAAAAGCCTTTAAATTAAGAGATTCTTTGTGTCAATATTACTACCTTACAAATTTAAGTAAGTCATTCAACATTCAACCCTTTACATTCTCACTGTTTGTTTTATGTATTGTTGCATGTCATGTGTCACATGTTATTATTGTAATCATTGTATTATGATGATGAGCTTATAATGCTCAAGTCCATAATAAAGTATCTGTTCTGTCTTTTCAATAAAAAAAATGCCTATATCGCGATCATCAAATGACCGTCCGTTAACAATTTGCATACCCGTGGATTTACATAAATCAAGCAAACATTCACCAACTCTATTTGAATTATTGTCCTGCGACACGCGTGGCCACGGTTCATCTGTAACCATATCGTCATCACGCCCAAGGCGACCGTCATTTACAATAAAGTCCGCTTTTCTAGCGGTTCTGGAGTTCATATCACCTAATAAAAATACATTTCCTAGACTTTCATATGAACTTATATCATTTTCAATTTCTTTAGATATATCAATATTGGTCATATTATGATAGGGTTGCAGCAGTATATCAGTCATACAGCAACGCTAACCTATTAACTATTCCCATAATCACTTGATGAACCTTGATCACAATTTAATGGCAGGAAAAAAAAAACCAAACTGTCCATTGTTCTGTGAATGTGTTTCATTCATGACTGGATCAAGTGCTCCCATCTGGTTCAAAAACAATGACATATCCTGTAATCCCTTGTGTAAACTAGTTCATTCATTAACATTGATCATATGATACTGTTACCAGTATATAATCTAATCATCAAATATGAATATCTGATTTCCGACCTTTAGAACAATCAAATATAAAAAAAAAAACGCATAATCGGCGATGAAAAATGTTGTGTGTGCATTTGAGGAGATTTCGAATTACTCGCACAAGAGCAATTTGTCGTGGGAAATATATTCTCTTTGGCTATGGGTTTTAAACGTCTGGCCTCTTATTGAACGCCGCTAACTATTAAGAGAAGGACACACGAATATGATCGGAGAAGTATCCTGCAAAACTCAGCTAAACATAATAAAAACTTTTTTTTTTAATTTAATCGCGACGAAAAGGCCGTCGGTTCGATCTGCAACCACGATTTAACAAAGAAATTGCTACAGTGTAAATAGATCACTTCTGATTTCTTTGCAGTACAAAAGGATAATTCCGGGATGGGTTGGCCCATTGTCTCCAGAATGTGACACGGTGTGGTGTCATGGAACTTTTCTTCGGAGTGATAACACAGTCAGACGGCTCTGAACACGTCACAAATGTCCCTAAAAGAATGAAGTAAGGTCGGTGGCTTGTTCAACCAATGCAAGTAACGTGACATTGAAACCTTTCTATACAGATTCGGTTTAAATAATAAAAATTATTTATCATATGACATATTGTGCACAAACAGCTGTTTCCGGTGTCGTATACCATCACATATTTTCTTATATCTGACATAACTTTTAGGCCTAATTACATCACTCCGCGTCACGCGCGTGTATTCTATATTTATGCATAATGTTTTGAACTCGGACAGCAGGATTAGATGTGTTTGATTCATTATTTATAATTATGATGTTGAAACTGTATGAAAATGTGTTCGTTAAATCGTTATTTTCAGTTATTATTTGAAACTACTTTCTTGGTGTTGGATTACAGAAGTAATTCTGCATAGTCTGTACCTTCATTTTTGTTTGTTAGTTGTTAAACTTGACTTGACTTTTTAAGTTTATCGTCGTTGCGACATTATTTCATTCATATAGCGACGTCCAGCTTAGTACAGGTGGAGGAAGACCCAAAATGCACGGAGGCATCCGGGTAGAACCACCGCAAGCCAGCTGGAAGGCTTCCTCACATGAAAGTCCAAATGATTGTTAATTGTTATTATCGCGTTTTACTGACACTATAGGTCATATGATAAAAAGAATCTGAAATGAATTGTCATTTCATATCAAATTTTACTAAACGAGTTCATGAAAATGTTATTCAGCGAGCCTCTGGCGAGCTTAATAAACTTTTTCATGAACTCGTTTACTTACTGTAAAATTTGATATGAAAAACAATTCTTGTCAAATCCTATAAATATATAGAAAATTATGATGGGTAAGACACTAAATGATTTTGTTAACGAAATTTTGTAATATCAATTTCTGTGGGACACTTATTTTCTTTGACTTCGTGGAGGTATCTATTCACGAATATTTATTCCCAAGAAAGACATTCATTCCATAGCCCAAAGTTAACGTTAATACTCTAATGAATGTACTCACGAAATTCCCTCAGGTACATAATCAGCAAAATTTAATACCAATATATAAATAATTGTAAGATTGTTATGTAACTTAATTCAAAACACAAAATCAATGCATATGGTAAAATACCCCCCCCCCCCCCAAAAAAAAAATAAATAAATAAATAAATAAATAAAAAAAAAAAAATGTAACGGCGTGTAGTTTGAAACGCAATTCAAATCGCGTCGATGTACATTTTTTATTTCAGTATGTGATATTTCGCCAATGTCAATCATTGATATTTTGAAGATGTTCTCTTACATTTGATGACGGTGCATTAGAGTACTATTAACAGCCAACCAAACTGACCGATTTCTTATAAGAAGTCAATCCCATCTCCGTCTCGTATTGAAGAACCTTCTCGTCTACAACTTCCGCTATCGGCCGATTGCTAAATCTTGCATATTTAGATGTGCTCATTAACGACCGTTTTCATCGCTAAGAGCATGCGTGACGAAACGGTCGTATATCTAAGTCAGTGTACCCCATTTATTGTGAATCCATTTTTATCTCAAGTTTGGAATGCCTTTGCATGTTAACGTTGTTCGGTTGATTAATTGTGTTTGTAATCATCTTTACTGTTGTGATAAGTATCAGGATTTGGTATTATTTGATCACATGATCGCACATACGTAATATATCCTGACGGAACACTTCTCATGAAAGACAAAGAGCGAGTTGAAGAAATACGTTGGAGAAACGTGCGCGATTTCCACAAAGCAATTTGAATACATCAGTAAATTTGATAGAAGAACAGCAAAACGATAAAGAGAACTAAACCAGCTCAATCCGGTTCAATAGCAGTGCTAAATTTTGCCAAAATGTAGTCTTCATTTGTTATTTATTAGATTAATTTGTTGATAGAATCTAAGCAGATACAGCTAATCAGAAAATTTTCCATCCATTTAAAAAGTGCACAAAGGTTTCCTAAAATACACTGCTATATGGTGCAATTTACATTTAAAACTGTTATCAAATTTTTAACATCCTTTCGTAAAAGACATATTAAAACGATTCCGTTTCAATTTTTTTATTTTGCGACTCGAAATGGAAATAGTCACACCGCCCGTAATACTTGTCCAAACGGTTTTGAATTTTAAAACATTCCTATACATTCCCAAAACATTTGATTTAATGTGTGAAACATTTTTAATTTTTCAAAAAAAAAATCTTAAAAAATAACATAAATTTCAATGTTGTTTTGTAAGATACTGAGTTGTATTTCCGATTTCAAATGTCAATATGATATTGTGACTTATTATTTCCGAATTTTGATTTTGACCCACTTGATCTTATTAATTGTATCAACAATTCAAATAACTGATCTTAATAAAAATGATTTTTTTTTGGCGTCGGATATATATAAATATACATTTACAATCTTTTATGAATATAATTGTATAATTCAGTTTAAAATTAATGCTTTTTAAGAGAACGAAAAGGTGTTGTTGTTGTTGTTTTTGGGGTTTTTTTTGGAAATGCATTATGGTCCGGTATACTAGTAACATACACGACCACATAGCCTAGGATTTCGGTTCGAGTCCCACTAGAGACGTGAATGTTACATGGCCTTCCCATTCGCAAAGTACTAGTCCAACCCAGGTACCGCCTGGATTATTATTGTAATCGATACATTTATATTTACTGGCGTTTGACCAGCACCTACTCCCGCTAACACGAATTGTGATTTTCGAAAACAAGTGTTTTGGGAGGTCAAATCGAAATTTTCCATTATGCTATAATGATTTTAAAAGTATATTTAAAATTTTATTTGGCTCACAAACATAGATTGAACATTTTACATTTTTTATAACATATTAAATTGCTTCAAAAATCGCTTTGAAAGGATAAATACACAGTATCGGAAAGTTAAATTGCGGCATTATAACAGTTCAAATACCTTTGAGCTCGTTAGTGGCATGGCACACTAACCCGTGACTTTGTTAAATGTTATCAGACTGCAAAGAGACGAGCCCGATTCTGCATTGTCAAAAATAGAAGGAAAGGTAAAATATGTCATAATGTTACGATCAAAATAAAAAGATAAAATATATCTTGAATTTTAGATCTTTTAAGGTATAGTTTAATAGTTTGAATATGTATACAGCATTTAACAACGATGCCCAAACATTGGGACTTCAATTTCATTGCTGTTGCTTTTACATTTAAAACTTCAACATCCATCGTTTTCGTCCGAAAGTAGAACTGAGATTACGGAATTGCTTTTGTTGCTTTACTTTTATAACTCATACGGGACACGGCTATACTTTGCATATCTGATCCTGAATTGATACATCAACAATGGAGACTTTAACATCAAAGAATCTGAGGGGATCATATGTCTGTGAATTGTTCTCTAATCTTATCACGCTGTGGCATCACTGTTGCCCAGACAACGAAGGGGAATTCTTGATGCCAGCCGTCTCTTGCTTACCCTCTCAAATCTTAAATCTTTAAGTACTTACTGTAGATAAATTATAAAAATCAATTATGTAATCCATTTTACAGCGAAATCATATTACCTCTTGGAGAAAAAAAACGAAGTCTACACTAATTTAAAGGGATATGGAACAAAAACACAAGAGAAAAATAGACAAATATGTACTCTCTCTCTCCTATTGAACATTACAAATCGAACTGGAGCTATAACAGGAAACATGCGCTTTGTCGCGTAGCGTCCCGAAGCGTTATGTTCAAATCTATTTCAATAATCAGTATAAGTACATATCTTAGTGTCTAAACGTGGTATTCATCACCTCTGTTTATTCTATTTATCTATTCATCACCTCTGTTTATTCTATTTATCTATTCATCACCTCTGTTTATTCTATTTATCTATTCATCACCTCTGTTTATTCTATTTATCTATTCATCACTTGTTTATTCTATTTATCTATCCATCACATCTGTTTATTCTATTTATCTATTCATCACTTTGTTTATTCTATTTATCTATTCATCACATCTGTTTATTCATCCATTTATCTAATGTTTATTCTATTTATCTATTCTCCTCTTTTATTCTATTTATCTATTATACTCTGTTTATTCTATTTTTTTATATATTTACTTATTCAAACATATGTCTTTGGCAATATAAATACTTAATCAAATACTATAAATAAACATGTCCCAAACTGCCACATCAATCTAATCGTTCCGGATCAACATTTGATTATACCGGAACCACTTCCGGAAAAGAAGTAACAAGTTGAAATGATAAATGAGATCGATGGTATCCTTTCAGTTTGTTCCCATCGACTTTATCTCATTCTAGATAGAAACTCATTCAGGGAAACACCCATTGCTGCAACAAAGATAACGACAAAAACATGACAACGTCTAACATTTCCAGTTAGCACGTTGAATCTATAAAATCTGATCTACAAATAAAGGCAGACATGACCGAAATTTACTTTATATATTGGTTGCTATCTCATCATTGCAAATTTATCGAGTTGTTTTTCAAAGCAGTATTTTAACGATATTGTGAATTAATCAATATTTTAATATTTTATTTTATATTTTAATTTTAATATTTTATCCTCACTTAATGAATTGAAAATGATATTCCACTGAAACCAACAATGTTTCTTTTCATTGTATGTCTATTCCACCATTTTAGGGGTTCTTTAAAGGGAAAAATGTAGTTCCATTACAAAACGGTGAAACGGTTATTTTAATTCACTGATATTTCCTTTTAATCCACTGAAAAGCATTAAATAAAAAATATCATTCATTCTACTTCTCTGGCTTCTACGTACTAACCAAATGAATTTAATGACTGTCCAGCGAAAAGTTTGACGTACACAAAATATATAGAAAATAGAATTTCATTATTTGTAACATTCAAATTCTCAAACATAACCTGTTGTTGGTGTTACGTCATTCATTCATTCATTCATTCATTCATTCATTCATTCATTCATTCATTCATTTTTTTATACTGGATGGTTCCTAAACTGTCAATCAAGTATGTTTACATTAACCAGTGTAAGTGTGAAACACATGGTGAACGGTTGACCTACTTTACACAAAAGAACATGCTTTTTGTTTGTGATACTGTTTGTGAGCACTTGACCTAGTTATGAATAGAAACTGCGGATTCGTCCCTTGAACTGGCAACGGATCATTACTGTATATAACATTACAGCTTTAATTTTGTATTCTCACGAGCCAATGGTCTATATGAATTATTAATTAAATAAAATTGTCGCATAAGTCAATCATACGCTCTGCGAGGCAAAGATAGTTATACTACAAAGTTATTCTTACTAAAATATGTAGCAGTTCAGCTAAACCGTAGAAAAAAAGAGTGCCGTGCAATCTAGCTTGCTAATTGATTTCACTCTTCGCTGATCCGTGTATAACAATTCAGAAATATCCATAATTGAATAAGCGGGCCCTGTCTCAGTTCATAACCGCTTAGAACAATTTTCCGGAAGAAGTTTGGCCAAGAACGGTGAGGGTAAATTGGGTGTGAAAGTAGAACGATATGATACAAATTGACCTTCTAGAACATATCGGTGTTATGGTAAAGTTCACATAGACTTTAGAGAAGTTCAAGGGACAGTAAAATTCCGATATTATAAGGAGAGATTATTCAAACATTTCCCAAGCTTTCATATTACCCCTATAAGATTTAATTTTATTGCTAATGGTATACTTGTCAAAGACTAAACAGTTCCCACGTAAAAATGTAAATTATTTGTAAATAAGCAGGCAACATATAGTAATTCAGGCTCTAAGATATCAGGAATGGTAACATGTTAAACAATTTTTTTCGAACTTAATTTTTTGTCTACGATTTTGGACATCGAAAAGTTATTATAAGCTTTGCATAAAACAGCTGGCAGGAGTTCACATATTGATGGAAAATCGCAGGATAAAAGGGGGATTCATAAATTAATCAAAAAGCCACATTTTAATCAATTTGAATTCACCGGTTCTTTCGAACCTTTTTTGTCCTAGATTTTGGACATTGGGAAATTATTGGTCCACATGCTTTGCATGAAAATGCACTCATTGCTTAGGGGAACTTATAGAAAAAGAAATATTGCAGGAAAAAACGACTTACGAATAAGTGAAGGTTATCGGTTCCAAAAAGGTTATTTGGTTCACTCGTAACACGCCTTAGACCTCATAGACTTATATCAACGACCCGTGTTTGTGTAATCTGGTAGACTGATAAGCAGGTTTAAAAGTGCAACATTTACGGCGTATGATGATAATGCTATGCATGCCCAGACCCAAAACACCTGTTCACAGGCACTGGAAACATTCAAAAGCTGTTTTTGCTAGATGATACAGTATACAATACCAATGTGTAGACAAATGTTGCGGTCAATATGGTAAAGTGATATTGACCTCGGAATTAAAATCATTTTAAAATTTTGTCTGTAATTATTATATCGCATATTATCTACATAGCTGTTTAGTTGTCGACGCCTTTGTTGTGACACTGTGAAATCTACACGTCGTGAGATACTCATAGAACTAACCGCTATTTTGCGGGTCTGTACTTTAACAAAGGAGCATCTGTGACTGTATGTCTTCATTGCGACGTTATGTGACTGAAATATATGCCAAAGGCTTATTAAACAAAGATTGGCAAATAGTCTAAATCTCACATATAACATTTTGACCAATTATCGCATAATGACGTTTTTTAAATATGTCCTATTCTACTGAAGATGTGTGAAAGTAAATTATATCTTACAAAAGATCAATACATTGCCATCAAAACGATACCTAATTCCTTAAAATAAGTTTAAAAAATAGATAAACAAGAGGGCCCTGGATCGCTCACCTGAGTTTAGGGTTACCCAAGGAACATCTGTACTAAAATATTTTGAAATCTGGCCAGTAGTTTTGAAGGAGCTGATTTTATAATTTTTATATTTTTTTATCCGTTGCATGACAACCAGAGTTCTACATGGATCAAGTTTATTTTAGCAACTTCTGTGAAGGTTCACCCAAGGATCATCCCTGCCAAGTTATATCAAATTCTGTCCAGCGGTTTCAGAGCAAACTGTTAACGATGGGCGACGGACGACACACGACGACGGACGCCGGACGCAGGGTGATCATAAAAATGTAAAATGGAAAGATACCTGCCTGACTGTAAAGAACTAAATTATGTTTGTTTGTTGTTTTGTTTTTTTGTTGTTTTTTTTTTTGTTTGTTTGTTTTTGGGTGTTTTTTCTGATACACTTGTTGAATTAAAATCATAAATTAGAATGTTTGTTTAATATATCAACTGTAAATAATACCATGCATTAGAGAAATGATATTTTATAATGGGGTTTCATTTTCCTCTCTGAATTTTTCCATACTTTGTTGAAAGTTTGCAAAACTCAATGATCAGTTCTGTGCCTAAACAGTATTTTGGACTTAAACATGAGTTTTCTGTTTAATAGGTTTTTGTTCTGATGCAGCGACGGAAAACCCAAACAAAACATTAACTACAACAACAACAGCAACTGTTGTTGTTGATGCTCAACGGGAAGCTTTTTCCAACAGGAAATTCAGCCATCTCAAGGCCTACGTCTCTTAATTATGAAAAAGAATACATGTGTTACAAAGTATCACGGCAATCCAACAAACAAAGCCAAACATGTACATATTTTGTGGGTATAATTCGAATAAGTAAATTCCCTGCTTTCTGTTTCGTAGCTTTCTTTGAAAGCTCAGGTCGTCACTCAAACTGTTAACCTTTTAGTTCTTCAACAAGTCTAAATTGTGACGTAATCCCGTGTGAGGAAATGTCCTGTTGTAAAAGTTCACTTTCAGGAGTATCAACTGACTATATTTCAGCACATTCAAAACCGGACACAACTTCAATTAATAAAAAAACAATGGCTGTGACGACCATACATGTATCGTCTAAAAACAAATGATGTTTGTGTAACAACAATATTAGACTGTGTCATAAATATTCGTGTTGAAAGTAAAGAAAGACTCACAAATTCTCTATATACAGCCCTACCCCATCCTATATGGGGTCAACAATAAGGAATCGGACGTACAGTGTATTTCATTGATTGTCCGTGAATATTGTTACTTTCATGGTAAGAGTTTGAAATAGAAAATGCAAAAGGAATAAGATTATATTCAAATTATGCCCGATGGACTGTTTATACTGATGTTTAAACAATTACTGTTTTTCACCAATAACGATCATATATCTTAACTGTTTATCACTAAGATAAACCAGCCCCAGAATTCAAACAAATGCAAACAACTGAAGGCTTTCTCAATATAATTAGACAAGAGAGGTTTTTGAAATATCGTAGCAGCTGTGACCTTCCCAAAACCAAATACCCCTAGGTTACCGACCGGACGTCTTACAAATTGCGCCATTAGGAACACAGCAGAACATTTGATATCAATTCAACAGACATCATTCTTATTCAGCCAATCAATGAAATGAGGAGATCCGAAATAGAAGACTGACTAAATGAAGCCATGGGAATGTCTCAGTAACGAAATCAGATTTATCAAATGGTGTCGCCAGCACAGGTCAAATGCTCGCAATTAAAATGATTAGCATATAGTGAAAACATAACATGCAAACAAACAATTTCAAAATTCAGACAATCATAAAATAAAAAAAAAACTATAAAATAAATTAATGAACCCCTGAGAATGTCAAACAAATCGTCTCTGTCAAATGAGGCCCTTGCGACATTCAGCTCGTGCTTTTCGTCATTAACTTTCAAGATTCCTTAACCCTTTCCCTCATATAGACTCATTTTAACCCTTTCCCTCATATAGACTCATTTTGACCCTTTCCCTCATATAGACTCATTTTAACCCTTTCCCCTCATATAGACTCATTTTGACCCTTTCCCTCATATAGACTCATTTTAACCCTTTCCCTCATATAGACTCATTTTGACCCTTTCCCTCATATAGACTCATTTTGACCCTTTCCCTCATATAGACTCATTTTGACCCTTTCCCTCATATAGACTCATTTTAACTCTTACTCGCAGGCTGATCTGGTTTTATGCTGTTCGCATAGGTCTTTTCATGGTTTCCTCTATGAGGGAAAGGGTTAATACACGTTGATACCAGAAAGTGTGTTCTTTTGACAATGATTCTGCCGCTTTACAAAATTAATAACTAAATGTTTTGAATGTCGTTTATTAAAAAATGTCCATTCAGATTTTCGTTGGTTTAAATGCCAATTAATGATAATGCTTTATTTCTATCCGAATTAATTCAGTTTATTTATAGTGCTAAAGCATTAGAAACAAACCACTCCATCAGAAATCTTCAAATTCAAAAAGAAAAAAAATATATTACGTGAGGTGCAGCCTGAAAGGTGAAGCTGGGCCCGGGTAGCTTTCAGCGGCCATCTAAGAAACTCGCGTTCTGTCTCTTTCATTACAGCACTGTTTACAATCATCAAACAAACAACACGCTATTTTCGCTGTTCCAGTAGTCACCGCAGTCTTGTGTCCTTTTTTATATATCCCTTACTTACTCCCAATATTCAAAGGTCGCGTCTGTAGATTCTGTTGTTTAACATCGGCTGCAGAATCATTCTTTTCTCCATGATTTGTTATTGGAGTAATTCCTAATGTAATTTAGATTGGTCTGTTTGTTTTAAATGCATTTATAAACACGAAACGTCTGGGATTTTCTCTGCATTTTTTGTACTGTTACAGCACATTTTTGAGACGAGTGCTATGGTTTTCGTCTGTTGTCTTGAATTGTGCAATATTGCTTTTTAAATTTATCTTATTGTCTTAGAGAAAACTAAAAATATTCTTTAAAAAAGTTATTCGGAGAATATTGGCGGAATAAAGCGTCGTCATCTTTAAGTCATACGGAGACGGTGCAGCAGGCTATAACCGTTCGCTTCATTACAATGTTCAAACCGCCGATTGTGGTTGAGGGGACGCTTTACCAATTGAGTTTTCTTTGACTTCCCAGAATTAAACGATTCCCAGGTGATAATTCGCACATCATTTTACCGTTTTTAATTCTCCTTCATTTATAATTCCCAATCAGTTTCGCTTATTTGAGAGGTGATTGATTTCAGTCTATTTTTGGCCATAAACTGTTTAGAGACTGTTTTAATTTTCGGTATTGTAATATATTCCAAAAAGACATCCTTGCTATATTTCAAACATACCTTTTATGTGAGCGTTTATTTTGTTAATCTTTTCATCAAAACCATTATAATTTGATCAATACACGTATAATCATTCTTTTTTGCTTAAGTTTCACAAATTGGATTTTTTTTTATCTACACGAGGTACACAACTACAGTGTCGCCTCACTATGGTATCATGCTTTAGACAGGTGGAATGATACCACAATCAAGTTATCTCTTCCAAAAATACCTGTTGCTTGACATTGTGCGTGCGTTTAAAGTTTTTCATTAGTATTTTCGATATTTGTTTCTTGTTGTTGTATTGTTGTTGTTGTTTTATTCCTAAGGTTTAATGTATTGGAACCTTTGCAAACCAGTCCTGGAACTACCCTAATATGCTGATTGCCACACAAAGAAGATATATCAGTATCATTTTTAACGACTATTAGTATGTAGGGTCCGTAGAGCGCACCAACGCCGCTCTAACCACTCGGCTACCAGGACCGATCTGTTAAAATATGATGCCAAAATTGATGTAGTTATGTATTTCTTAGAAATATTCCTGACTCATTGTTAGATTTATCCCACTATTCCAGGATGTTCCAGAGCTAATGACGTCTTACAATTGATCTTTTGCATGTTCGAAAGAAAGTCAAATGTTAAACACAATGTTAAGACACGAAAAACGATATTGAAGTTCATAAATAATTTAAATTATGATCAGAGAGAGTTTCAAATATTGTATTGCTCTAGCAAAAGCCATTCCCGTGGTTGATGTTAGTGTGTTTGTTGTGACAGTTTTCGCCTGACAAAACAACATAAACTATTTACATTAAAATATTTCCGCGAATAAAACACTCAAGCCTTGACGTGAAAGAAGCTGAAGTTAATGCCACAATACAGATAAAATCATTAACTGTAGAAAGATAATGTAGTTCCATTCGTTCAACGATTTGCATTTTGACCTCTTTTTTAAATTGATATTTAGCAAAAATCCTCAAATGTTACATAATTTACCGCATCCGAAAGTCAACAATTTTTTCTTTACTAGTTTGTTTAAAAACAAAAGGAGGAAAATTATTTGACCGATGGAATTGGGAAGACATAAAACTGCCAACAAAGGATAAAATATGTACATGAATATGTATACAGCGTATCTTTGATAATGCATGTAGCAATTAATCTGTGACCTATTGTGTTTGTTTTTTTCCCAATCATTTGAGGACTCTGATCCATATTTAGATTAGGTATAATCAATAACACAATGTATTAATTTCATAACCCGCGTCGATGTTTTTTGAACGTCAGCATTTTCCAAACACTTTTAACAAAATTAATACATACAATCAAACCTGTCTTAAGCGGTAAGTCATGGGAACAAGAGAAAGTGGCCGCTTAACAAAGATTTGAATATTCTAAAAGAACATGGCTTCAATTTTCAAAATAAAAATGTGCTTTCGAAGAAAACTCATCCAGTAGTTAAAAAAATGCAGCAATTTAAAAACCAGTATCTACGTCCATGAATATCTAAAACGAAATGTAAAAGTTACATTATTTCTATTTTCTGAATTTATGTATGGTCACATATATTATCCTTTAAAACTAATATGCGATTTTCCGATGAGCGATTTTCAAACACGGTATATTTCGAACACTGCATATGTTTCAATGTTCATTTCTAAAATCGGTGCAGCCTACCTTGTATTACACAATACTCCAGAGTATTCGAATCCTGTGGTTTTCCGAGGTTTTCTGTACTGAATCTCACTGTCAAAAAAAGAATTATGTTGACAAGAAATTTTAGTCTTTAGGAAATCTGTGTATTTGATGGATTGGTTTTGTCTGTTAAGACATTTCTGCGGAAAATAGAAGACGGAAGCGAGTGTAGGCTTCTATTCTTAATAGATTTTGTTATACTTAAATTTGTAGAAACGCTTGATTTTGTCAAATAGATCGATTTATTTCGTTTATGGTAGATATAGGAAACAGAAAGGTGTTATATTGAAAAATAATATCGCTGATATATTTTTAATTTCAGAGTTTCTGATTTACAACTTTAAAATGACTTTTAACTCTCTTAAAAAGCACGAAATTTTCCACAAGAGCAAAAAAGGAATAAATAAATCCCATGAGATTAGTATAAATTGTAGAAGCATGTTTCCTAATTAATGTAAAATAACTATGTTTGAAAGTAGGAAGTCATTGCGATATGCAAAAGCAATACTTTAACAGCCAACCGGGAAATAAGTATTAAGTAATAATTTTATATTACGATTGCATTATTTAAGCCTTGCCAAAAATGGCAATATTTAGACAATGTCCTCTCCATATCTACATTTATATAATCTGGATGTATTATCAAAAGCAACCGTGAGAATAATAAATGCAACAAAATTACCCATGCTGCATCAGAGTGACTCGTCTTGTTGAAATTGCATGCTGTACCGTACTTTGGTATTAAAAAGCCATTTGATTGCTGCAGTTTCCTTGCGCAGTATGAATATACAAAGACTATTGATTTGATTCGGGGAATAAAAATGTTCCTTTCTTTGTCGGACCGCGCAATCAGCCATTAAGCTACATGTTATGTCACTGAAAAAGGGCTATAAAAGATTGAAAACACAGGTAAAATAATATACATGATGAAAATCATTCCAAATATGAATTATTAAAATATCAGAAATCTATAAACAGCAAGGCTATAAATCATAGAAAGTGAATAATTGGTCCAATTGTAGCGAGCACGGGGCCAACCGGTCACCTGAGAAATACTTTTCCCCATATGAAAAAGCCTATCTTTAACTATATATAGATAAAGTAATATTGAGCTGACTAAACTAGAATATACATGTACTTGAAGTTATATTTTTGCATTTTTTGGACATTTTCAAGGGCAGATAACTCAAAACTAAGCCTATTGATACTGTAATTTATTTCATTGTTTTCTATTCTACCGCTATTCTTTATGCAACATTTAAAACAATTCTATCTTTCAGAAGTTTCTCTATGCTTAAACATGAAAACATAGTGATTTCTTTTCCTGAAAAAGGAGAGATAATTTGAAGAAATTTGTTTGCGTAAGCTATTATAGCATAAATCTGCCGCATAGAATTTCTCAAAGTTTTGCACAGAGACAGGTTATAAAGTACCTAACAACGATTTAAAACTCAATGATGAGTTGTATGCCATTATATTGAGTTAACTGCTCTTGAAAATGTCAAAAAAAATTGCAAAAATATAACTTTCAGTGGCAAATAACTCAAAAAGAAGCAGGTGACCCACTTTTTTCATACATTTATTTCTAGTGAGATTCTCTATAATCATGCAAAGTTTCAACAAATTCTACGATGTAGTTTCAATTTTCCTTCTTTGTCTATATAGAAACTGCAACATTCGTCTTTATGTAGACATAATTTTCAAATGACTGAAACACTGTCGGTGGGACGTTAAACCAAATAAACAAACACAAAGACAAAACCATTTTGTTGCACTTTTCATATTGGCCATAAACTTACCTTTGATTTGATACAAAATATGCGTAAATGTCTAACATGGAATTCCGTTTACTTATTTATTTATTTATTTATTTATTTATTTATTTATTTATTTAGACATTTTATGACAGAAGTTTTAGTACTGTAGGTCCAAGTCTTTGGAATCAACTTCCATTGACCATCAGACAGTCAACATCCTTGGACGTGTTTAAGAAACAGTTGAAAACCCACTATTTTAAGGACTTTTACAAACTGTTTTAATTGCGGTGCTTTTCATAATTTATGCTGACATGATACTGGAATAAATACTATATTTTATTATTAAGATAATATAGTATATAATTTTTTTTTTTTTTTAAAGTACATGTTTAAAATATGTTAAAAACAGCTAATGTCATTTTAGAGATTTAAAACATGATATTTTTTCGTGTGTACTATATGATTTTTTCCCCTGTTATTATTATCTGCATAGTTAAAATATGTATATATATATTTTTTATCATGTAAATATTTCAAGTTGTTTTGTATATGTCTTATGGATTTTATATTTTATGCATACAATGTACAACGCCATTGAATATGTATTCATCATAGAAATAGGCGTTTAACCAAATTAAACAGTTTACAGTTTTATTTATGTATTTATTTATTTATTTATTTATTTATTTATTTATTATTATTTTTTTGTCTAAAACTTTTATGACAGCGCTTACACGCTAAAACTAAACATATTTCAAAATGTCTTTCAGTTATATTCTAAACATCCATGAACCATGGCATTTGCTTGTCTAATTTCATGCAGTATGATTTGAAAATTGATGTAAATTTTAGAGTCCCATAGATATAGAAGCAACTTTTTCAGAACAACTTGAAACTGACAAGATCTCAGTAAAAACGAAAAAAATGTTATTGTTGTTAATGTGCTGGAGTTTACAGTAACTATTTTCCGTTGCAAGACTAATTACAGTTGAACCTGTATTAGAGACCACCTGTATTAAGCGGTCAACCTGTTTTTAACGTTCATTTTTGATACTACCAAACCAACATATTGTTATATGTTTAACCTCCATTTAGCGCCACCTCTGTTAAGCGATCACATTCTCTTGATCTCTTGACTGACCGCTTAAGACAGGTTTGGCTGTACAAGTAAGGAATGATCCCAAATTAACAGAGGCACCTGGATAAAGTCCGACTGACCCTGTCGAGAATCGAACCCAAAGCAGCAAGGGGCTAAATGAAAGTCGGTCAGTGACTGTATGTACTTGTATAAAGAAAAAAAAAATAACAACGGATTCAAGAGTCCATCACGAGCGACCACGTGATAACAACGTAGAACTCATGATATAAACTATATTTCACATAATAAGAAGTACCCCGCTAATGATATGTCACTGGCATGATGAAGCACTCTTCAATAGTATAGCTCCGCATGACCTCCCCGTCTCTTGCTCATTTCAGTTCTTTCGGGATTGCGATGAGGAGGGAAAAGCAATCTGTTTTGCCATTAGGGCAAAAGACCACTATGACAGCGTTTAAGGATTGCTGTTTGATTTGTTGTGGCTGACAAAGGGGGTCACATATATAATCTTTTATTACTCAAGCAAGGAGCCGCTGTTCTAAAATACCGCTGTTTCCTGCTTACATTGAGCATTTCGTATTTTCTTAGAAAGATTGATTAGGCAACCTACATTGACTGAGAGCATAATTTAAAAAAAAAAAAAAAAAAACATGGATGTACTGAAGTGTCACTACTTTCAGGACATTTCTGTACTTTTAGTTAAGTTCTAGAGTAACAGCTGAAGTAGAAAATCTTTTTCTATTACAGAATAACGTGGAAACATATAGTTAGTCTTGGATATGCTGAAGCAATTGCATAACCCTTTCCCTCATAGAGGAAACCATGAAAAGACCTATGCGAACAGCATTCGCTGCTCCTCAGTGGTCTGGAAATGAGGACTTTATAATTAAATTTGGTAAGGTTTAATTGTGGTTTTCTGCAGATCAGGCTTTATGTGGTACCTATTGAGTGCGTCAAAATGAGTCTATATGAGGGAAAGGGTTAAAATGAGTCTATATGAGGGAAAGGGTCAAAATGAGTCTATATGAGGGAAAGGGTCAAAATGAGTCTATATGAGGGAAAGGGTTAAAATGAGTCTATATGAGGGAAAGGGTCAAAATGAGTCTATATGAGGGAAAGGGTTAAAATGAGTCTATATGAGGGAAAGGGTTAAAATGAGTCTATATGAGGGAAAGGGTCAAAATGAGTCTATATTAGGGATAGGGTTAAAATGAGTCTATATTAGGGAAAGGGTTAAAATGAGTCTATATGAGGGAAAGGGTTAAAATGAGTCTATATTAGGGATAGGGTTAAAATGAGTCTATATTAGGGAAAGGGTTAAAATGAGTCTATATGAGGGAAAGGTTTTAAATGAGTCTATATGGGGGAAAGGGTCAAAATGAGTCTATATGAGGGAAAGGGTAAAAATAAGTCTATATGAGGGAAAGGGTTAAAATGAGACTATATGAGGGAAAGGGTTAAAATGAGTCTATATGAAGGAAAGGGTAAAAATAAGTCTATATCAGGGAAAGGGTTAAAATGTGTCTATATGAGGGAAAGGGTAAAATAAGTCTATATGAGGGAAAGGGTTAAAATGAGTCTATATGAGGGAAAGGGTTAATCACCAGAATTTGTGAACAAACCTGGTCTTGGACGTGTTCATTTTCTCCTAATTCATTAAATAATTCCTATCATGAGTCTTGTATGGTATACAATATTGTAATGTGTATATATTTATTCGCATGGTTTGTTTGCTGGGTTTAACGTCTCATCGACAGTAGTTCAGTCATTTCGGCACCTTTTTTTTTTATAAACAGTTATGTTGCTGCCTAATTGCAATATCATACCGTAGACAAGTTGCATGGTACCACACCCAGTCACTTCATACTGAAACTAGGACAAATCTGTCCTGGATCTATCGCCAAGCAAAACTTCTGGTGCCATTTTAACGACTCTGGTATGTCGCGCCCGTGGATCGAGCCCACGTCTTTCTATTTACGAGCCGAACGCTGTCACGGTAACCGAGGTATGTATATATTAATTTGATTTTTTCATGCCGACAGACAGACGAGACAAGACAAGACAAGACGAGACGAGACAGACAACGAGGAGAGTTGGAGGATATTAATAAATGCAATAAGATGTTAACAATACAATGAAATTAATGGATTCTAGCTAAATGCTCCCCCCCCCCCCCACCCGCCAGAAAATTAATGGCCTCAGACGCCCTAATGAGTGCCAGACGCTTTTCGGACCTTCCGTGGAGGGAGAGTTTGAAGGCTATCTACAGAGACTGTCCGGATGTGTGTCGCCTCCGGTTCACCGAAGTTTCCTTTTCATTGACACTAACGAAGGGCTCAAAGCAGATAAATACGTTGATAAACGGCCTTAGTTCTTTGTAGGTCCCATATACTACAAGGGATGTCTTCTATCGTAATATAGCAGTTCTTTGCTAGCAATAATATCTTTCTCTCGTTTTCATTGATACCAGCTGATAATTTGACGCCTATGTTCAGTTTTGTTTGTTTGTTTGTTGTTGTTGTTGTTGTTGTTTTTTACCACAAACTCAAAAGCACGAGTTAAGATTACATTTTGTATTTTAAATCGGCTTTTTGCTCTATTTGGTAGTGGGGGTGTTACAAATAAAAAGTATATAAATGTAAATAAAATTTAGTCTATACATATAAAAATATTCAGCAAAATTTGCCTTTTAAGGAAATAAAATGAATTCTACTGCTTCAACATTGCGTATGTTAGTTCAGCCGCCATATTGTTCTTGTAACAATATGGCGGCTGCTCAAACGTAAAACTATACAACGAAGGGAAAGTAAATCCATGTTCTTTTCCGTGATAAGGGTAGAATTGCCGAAATATTGTCACAAGGTTATACCGAGATACTTGTTATTGTGCTTTGTTTATAGATGAGACAAAGAGAGAGCGTGCGAGCGTTAGGTCTGTGTACGAATGAGATTGTAATGTGCCATGTTTCCTTTTCCTTATTTTTCATTGCTTACTTTACACCAGGCTTATCGGTTTTAGGCCGGACATACAAGCTCACTTGTCCCATAAGTAATCAGTATCCAAACGGATAGTGCAGCATACGCTTTCCTTTCAATAAATAACTTCCTTCTCTGTGACAACTGGTCAAACAAGTCACATGAAGTTGTTAAGTTTAAGTTAATCACCTTAGGCTCTGCTCCGTCGACGAGTGAATGTCAACACCAGACTAGTATACATGTATATAGTCTGAGTTGCAACAGAGGGTCACATCGTGATCTCTGTGAATTAAATGGTTAAAACGTCGACGGATCTCTGTTCTACATGTATGTTAAGTTTATGAATTTATCATTTTTACTCTGATCTTATTTTAGATGTATTTGGTAAATTATTTTTATGTCGTAAATCATTTAGCTCAGTTTACGTTGAGTAAGCATTTTTGTTATTTAGACATTCAAGTTCCCACATAGCGAGTGTTCTATTATTTCCCCGAGAGAGAGAGAGAGAGAGAGAGATATTTGTGGTTTACATTTCTCCTCTTTCTTCATTCTATTCATCTGTATATCTAAATTATTTTGTGATTGTTCATTAGATTAAGTGTGCATAGTCATGCTGTTCTTCTATCCAAAATGTGATGTTAGTTAAGGTACTAAGTAACGAAATAGTAGAGGTTAGTATGTTGTTTCTCTTATTCTTCCTTCTTTCTATCTTACTGTTCTGTTCGTCATATTAGATATTGATGGTTATTGAATATGATTAATTTGTAAATACATAATTGTATAAAACATCGTGATCTCTGTGAATTAAATGATTAAAAGATCGACGGATCTCTGTTCTACAATAATCCCCTTAAGAACTAAAAGAACGAAAAACCCTTTCACAATATTGGTATAGAGTGACTTTATTTGATTACTGAATTATTTCCCTCTGGAAATTCTAACCTTTAATCGTAAATAAGTCTTTGAACAATGTCAGGTATAGTGTCAATGAATACATCAAAGTATTAAAAGCAACGTATACTTATAATTATAACTAGTAATATTTGTTCTGTCTCTTTTTCCGTTTTAAACATTCATTTTGATTTATCGGTATTTAAGTATTTCACAACCAATTCCACCGTAGTGACATACTTAAATACTGGGGACGTATTTATCATTATTATTCCTCTAAAAATGTATATAAATATTTCATTCTTTAACGTTTATCGTTAGTAAAACTTATCTATGTCAACTAAGCAATTAAAACTTACATATTTCAAATATGTAAAACAGGACCAATGGTGTGTGTTCCTGCTGTCTAAAGCGGTCAGCCAAGTGAACAATAGAAAGTGACCGCTAAACAGAAATGGTCGATAAATGAAGGTTAAACACGTACCCAATCGCTGTTGCTGTTTTTTTTTTGTTTTTGTTTTTTGTAATATCAAAATGACCCCTAAATGCATGCAAAGGTACCCGGTATGTGCTGCCCATTTAAAAAAAATATGACTTTATATATAATAAGAAATTAGGTAACTTCTTCCATTGAAAACGTACATCATGTCGTTTCATGTGCCGCAACTCCTTTGAAAATTGGTGGATTTTCATAAAATTGGTCTTATTTTGCGTGGATGAATAAAGACAATCAGGTACAAATAAACACCCCCTTACCAAAGGAATCATGCAACAACAGTTCGCGAAGTCGAAAACGCGTTTGATCGGAAGAGATCTGACCGAAGGAATCTCGCTAATCTCTCCCGTGTGGAACTAAAGAAAAATTAAAGCCACAGTATCAGTGTTGAATTGTATGGACAGATACTGACAAAAGAAACAAATAAACCTAAAATGAATACTTGTTATTTCATTTTTTATCTTCTGCAGCATTTTTTTCTGCCTTTTTAAAATTCATCCGAATCGACCTTGACCGTTGAACAGCTACTTTTAAACTGCGGATTCCCTACAGTTACTTTGGAGCGTCTAGGTGACATTGTTGATGTAGTTTAGTTTTCGATTTAGTCTTAAACTCTTCTTAAAACATTGGCTTCAAGTCAGCACAGGTGTTTATTTTAGGTTTATTTGTTTCTTTCATCAGTATCTGTCCATACAATTCAACACTGATACTTGTAGCTTTAGTTTTTCTATAGTTTTACACGGGAGAAATTGGCGAGATTCTGTCGGTCAGATCTCTTCCCACCAAATGTTTCTGAATACGAGAACATTTTTAGGATGATTCCACAGGCAATGGGGTGTTGTAGGTTTTTGTCCTTGTATGTCTTTATTTATCCCTTACACGCACAATTTTATTAAAATCTACCAATTTTCAGAGGAGTTATTGCAATTGAAATGACATTATGTACGATTTCAATGGAAAACGTTACCTACTTTCTTATTATATATAAGGTTGTTGATTTTTTTTTTTTTGGATTTTTTTTTTGAAGCGGCATTTTGTCGGTCAAGGCAACGTTCCTGATACCTCTGAATGCATGTTGGCCGATATTTCCATCAAGGTGGTCGCTATGACAGGTTGAACTGTTACAGTCTATAGATTTAAGATGCATAAAGAGATGGTTCTTTTTGGCATTGTCACTTACCAAAATATAATTTATACTTGTAAGTTCTACAACAATTCTTTTGTACTCACAATGTTATTCTCATTTGATTCAAATAAAAAAATGAAATATGTAAAAAAGGTTTTGGAATATTTTGAACCTCATAATGGCCAATTCATTAGATTTAAAAGCGCCGTGGCATGAAAGGATCCTGATTCTTAACATCCTAGACAGTTACATTTGGAGCTCATATTTCCAAATTTTAATATTAATATTGAAGAAGTATAGGCCACCGGCTATAGTCTGGAAATTGATTGATACGAATTGCTTTTTACAGCCGTTGAATCACATAATATTCTCAAAACTGACTCAAAGGATCAAAGTGGCCCCTGGCTTCCTCTAGTATTGGGTCTTTTATTCAAAGCTTAGCCAGCAAAAATATAAACGAACTATAAAATTACCTCTCGAGAGAACAGCATGCAAGATATATTGGTAGTCGTATCCGAAAAAAAGTGATAAGAACAGCTCCTCTGCACTCCTGGGGTTAAATAAATGAATACAAAACGTCAATGAAGATAAAACACGAACTTATGAGTACATACCCGTGACTCTAGAGAAATGAAGGATATTTACAGATGCAAAGCTTTCGAAGCAAACCCTTTCTTCCGAGTCATATGTTTCTTTTGATCTATCATTTAAAACAAAAAAAAGTCTCATAAAACATATTTCCTCACGTGCTTCCTAAATTGTATTTGCAGACTGCTGATTAGTATAATTTGACCACACTAATGATTTGCGTGTTTGTGTATGGTTACAGGAAATATTGTAAGAAAATAAGTTTTTTTCTCTCTCGCAAAACCTGAGGTGGACACATTCGCTCTCTTTTAGACACACAAACAAATCCTGAATGCTTTAAAACTCTCAAATTACCAAATTTATAAATCTCGTGATTCATTCGATATATGTGCAAATTCTCGAAGATCAATGCAATGGTGTTGATTAAAATAGTTAAAGGCATCGTGATTCATTCGGATATGATATTGAAATCGGAATAACTTATATTAGTAATGCAATATGCTTAAGGTAATCCATCCACCATTAATTTGTGATCATGGTCCATTGTGTGATCATGGAAATTTATGGTAAATGCAAGCCTTGAGCGAAAGAGTCTATAACTCCAAGACATTTGGCTGCTTGCATCTGCACTGAAGTCTTAATAAGCGTTTAAAGACAATGGTTAGAATTTAATGATGGATGAATTACCTTAAGATTGGGGAAAAAAAATCGTACTACCTACTACCAAATAAGAATAGCACCATCAGTTTATTCATTTTGTTTTATTGAAATGATCTTAAACAAGACCTGATACATGTATCTGAATATTTTCCATAAAGAAAGAAAAAGATAAAATAAGTATCGAAATTCGAACTATTTGATGGAATCGAAGTAACACGTATCACATGATCATCAATATTTTTTTAATGATCTAATGATTGTTGAGATACATTTGCACCATACATGGGAAGGAAAACCTGGAACCAAATCGTTAAAATAAAATTAAACAATGAATATAATATATTAATTCTACAATCATGAATATGAAATTATATGATATAATTATACAATGATAATAATACAGTATACTTTATATTTCATTTTTGCAATGAATATGATATAATAATTATGACATATTTATACATTTAAGTAACATGATATGATATAATATAATAATGATAAATTATCCAATGTCATATCTAAATAATAAAGAAAGCTGATATGATTTCTTTCTAATAAACAAACACACATACCTAACATGATCTAACTGAAACAAAAAATATACCATAAAAATTAATAATATAAAATTTACTTACAAAAAACAGTCTGTGTAAAGACATCTAACTTCAACAATCATCAATGAATCATAGTCCGTCCTTATAATTCCATCCTTTTTTAATTGCTGAAATAAATTGATAAATGAATAAAGTCTAATTGATTTGCATGTTCATATTCAAAGAACTAATTGAGAACCATATTCCGATATATTACGTCACTGCGTTGTTCACAATAAGAAATCGTTTGAGTTGCCTCTCACACAACTCCCTCTCAACAATCGAATTACGCGCATTCTACGGCAAGTAAATTGTTAATTTCACGATATCACCACACTAGAGTCATTAAGCGTATACCATGGCTTCGATTATCTCCGGCAATAGGTCCAAGGGAGAGCGGACCATTGGCGCATTAACGGAAGTGCAATATTTGATTTTAACGCCACGCGCGGGTGGCCACGGAACCACAGCTGCTGCCGCTGCTGTTATGAGAGGGAAAGATGATTGCTGATTAGCGCAATTTGTGAAATTTGGTGGCATCTCGTGCTTAGTGTTAACAGCTTGTCAGACTGCAAAGTGATGGAAATTGACTTTGATATTTCTACTTTGTTTTATTTTAGCACAGGATAATCTATTCCTCTATACTCTACTCTACTATTCTACTCTAGGACACGACACTCTATTCTTCTTTTTCTACTCTACCTTCATGCCTTGCCATGTACTTGTGAATATATACCATGCAATTTACTATACTATACTATACTATACTATACTATACTACGTTGCACTGCACTGTACTATACTATACTATACTGCGTTGCACTATACTGCGTTGCACTATACTATACTATACTATACTATACTATACTATACTATACTATACTATACTATACTATACTATACTATACTATACTATACTATACTATACTATACTATACTATACTATACTATACTATACTATACTATACTATACTATACTATACTATACTATACTATACTATACTATACTATACTATACTATACTATACTATACTATACTATACTATACTGCGTTGCACTATACTATACTATACTATACTATACTATACTATACTATACTATACTATACTATACTATACTATACTATACTATACTATACTATACTATACTATACTATACTATACTATACTATACTGCGTTGCACTATACTATACTATACTATACTGCGTTGCACTATACTATACTATACTATACTGCGTTGCACTATACTATACTATACTATACTGCGTTGCACTATACTATACTATACTAAACTATACTGCGCTGCACTATACTATACTATATTATACTATACTGCGTTGCACTATACTATACTATACTATACTATACTATACTATACTATACTATACTATACTATACTATACTATACTGCGTTGCACTATACTATACTATACTAATACTATACTGCGTTGCACTATACTATACTATACTATACTGCGTTGCACTATACTATACTATACTATACTATACTGCGTTGCACTATACCATACTATACTATACTGCATTGCACTGTACTATACTATACTTTACTGCGTTGCACTGTACTATATTATACTATACTGCGTTGCACTGTACTATACTATACTATACTATTCTATACTATACTATACTATACTATACTATACTTTACTATACTATACTATACTATACTATACTGCGTTGCACTATACTATACTATACTATACTATACTATACTATACTATACTATACTATACTATACTATACTATACTATACTATACTATACTATACTATACTATACTATACCATACCATACCATACTATACTATACTATACTATACTATACTGCATTGCACTGTACTATACTATACTATACTCTATACTATACCATACCATACCATACCATACTATACTATACTATACTATACTGCGTTGCACTATACTATACTATACTATACTATACTATACTGCGTTGCACTATACTATACTATACTATACTATACTATACTATACTATACTGTACTATACTATACTATACTGCGTTGCACTGTACTATACTATACTATACTGCGTTGCACTGTACTATATTATACTATACTGCGTTGCACTGTACTATACTATACTATACTATTCTATACTATACTATACTATACTATACTATACTATACTATACTATACTATACTATACTATACTTACATACTATCTATACTTACTATCTATACTATACTATACTATACTATACTATACTATACTAGATAAACCTACCAAACAAACAAACAATACAGTACTGTACTTTACTGTACTGCACTGCACTGTACTGTACAGTACTACACTACACTGTACCGTACTATACTGAACTGCATTGTTCCGTACTGTACTGTACTTAACTGTATTATACTATACTACTGTACTATCTTGGTTCATTTTCCATACTATACTACTGTACTATGCTGTGCTGTGCTGTACTGTACTGCACTGCACTGCACTGTACTGTGCTGTGCTGTGCTGTACTGTACTCATCTATTTACACACACACACCAATCCCTACACCTATCCTTACATTCATCCAATAAATCACCTACTGTCTGTTGCAGTGGCCAATGTTAAAACTTTGAAAGTAAACGAACTCTGACAGGTTTTTATTCTAGTACATGTACGTAGAGAGAAGCGTTTTGCACGTAACAGTTGCCAGCCAATTGGGCTTATCATACAGTTTGTGTAGAGGTCAAGACATACTTTAAGCCGCTTTGGTACACGCGAAAACACAGACGTATTATGTTTATACATATGTTGATGCTGAAGCAGCATCCGTCTGACCACGAAGACTTTCCCTTGCTTTGTTATACCTTGCAAACAGGTAATGTTTACACGTGCGATACCGGAGTGGTCAGAAAAGCCGTAGAAAACAGTACTGTCTGTTTTACTATGCAGAGTTATACTGTCAGATCTCTTTTTTTAGGTAATTGCATGCGGCGATACTTAGCTTAGCAAACAAAGCTGATAAATGGTAGTATTTTATTAAATAAAAGTTCAGAAAGCAAGTTGTTAAGTTTCTGTTGTCAAGCATCTAGACCGAATTCCTAGAATAATTATAAATAAAATATACTGATTATCATAAAAGTGGCTAGTCTACACGTAGCTCTCTATAAGAACGTTTTGCTACACATTCTGACAATGGTTCAATAGAAATGACATACAAAAGCATGTTTGCAATCTGATACATATAAGATAATTGATTTGTGTGTTGTGTATGTGTGTGTGTGTGTGTGTGTGTGTTTTCTTTAGTGTTTCTTGTTTAATATCCATAGGCATTTTGCCATTTTTTAGTATCTAAACATTTGTATATAGCTGTATAGAGTACATCATCGGATAACCCACGACCGCTGATTATGCTACTCTCCATACATCACCCGTGTTTTTTTTTGTTGTTTTTTTGTTTTTTTATTATTTGTTTTTCTACTACTGTTTTATCGATTAGATCGAACGCCCATACAGTGTTCCGATTGGATGCAGGATAACCTTGTGCTACCAGATGCGGACCAATCAGAACGCTCATATCATAATATTACCCTATATCATATACCCCAACCACCAAACCTGGAGAGTATCCAAAATATAAAATATAAAAGTAAGTTTGATTGGCTGAAATATGTTCATGATTTACGCGTAAAAAAACGTCGATTTGCTAGTTGAAAATCTCGCGGTCGATGAATGAAGAGTTACGGAACGAAATGACAATGGGTGTCCGACGAAGTATAAAGTACTTAAAACTCATTTCATACAACACAAGAGACGAGCATTACTCTGCAAGTCAAATGCCGCTGCTTACTAAAGAGACAGCATCTCCCAGATAATAGTTTTATTCGTTGACTTTCCCGATACTCGTCACAAGATAAGAACACAAATAGATGTGCTTCGAAGATAAATTGCCACAAGTTTAGATAAAAGTTGAAAATGCGGCTAAAAGCATTCCAAATACTCACAGACATTAATGAAAACATTGACGAAATTTTCTGACCGGGAGATATAGGCACATGACAAAAGCATGCTTTATCGCAACTCCTGTTTATCTTTTGTGTCTGCTTGCTTAGAACTAGGGTAAGGTCTATCTGTCTCTTATCCTAGATTGACCTTTTGTACTCACTAATGTGCCCCCTCTCTCTCTCTCTTCATCTCTCTCTCTCTCTCTCTCTCTCTAAACTATTTTCAATCTGCTATGTTTTGAATTAGTTCTGTTACTTCTGTTTGTTTCTATGCAAAAATTCTCTCTCTCTCTCTCTCTCTAAACTTTCTTCAATGGCAAACTTAAATTAAAAAACAAATGTGCAAAATATTCGTCTGCTGTCGTATAGATTGTTTCTTTGCAACACACACACACACACACACACACACCAGACATGTACACACACACATGTACACACACACACCAGACATGTACACACACACATGTACACACACACATGTACACACACACACACCAGACATGTACACACACACATGTACACACACACACAAACACACTGCAATACTGTCGTGTACATACTTAATGGGACGTTGTTTAACGACATAAATCCCCTTATTGAAGGTGTTACACATCTCTGTATTCCAGCCCAGGTCCCGTGCTTTCGAAAATAAGAATGATATTTAAGTATGATTATCATACACAGATTCAAACAATGTCTGTTAGTTTCAATTTCTAGAGTTTGAGTATTATACCCAAATTTGAGCCTGAGATCGTACGTAAGTTATCATAATATTAAAAAAAAAAAAAAAAAAAAAAAAAAAAAAAAAAAAACACGAGGCAATGAACTATTGAACATGTGGTATTCCTGTAGGTCAATGTCATTTATTTAAAAGCACCAGAGATTATTACATAAATGAAAAAAAAATTTAAAAAAAGTAACACCGATTGTCCTTTGAGGTTTGATGCTCAACAAAAGGTAACGCCTATATTTCAGGTAAGATATTTTTTCTCCATTTAAAATATTTCTTGTGAAAATAGGAATTTGAAGCCGTGACAAAAATGATGCCATTGAAACTCTTTGTATATATAGACATTCTTTTTCAAGTGCTCAAAAAGACTTAAGTGCAGATGCAAGCATCCATTGACTTGGAATTTTAGGCTGTTTTGCTCTGAGTCTATAAATGCTTCCTGTTACAATGAAATTCCCATTATCACTTGATTGATGACCATGATCACAATTTAATTATTTCAAAGTCAAAGTCAAAATGTTTTATTGGCAAATACAAGTTGTGTACATAGCCAAAAACAAAATACACTTTACATTGGATTAATTAAAAATATAAAATATACAAAGGTAAGATATTTTAAAAAACATCATGCAATCGACATAATTTAAAATTTAGGTCATTAATATTTGTATTACAATAAAAGAAATTAAATAACTATTTTCCTCAAATTCTAGGTAGGAATAATATTAAAATGGTACATACAAATAATATTGTGATGCTTGAAGAAGTCAAATAAAATGA
This sequence comes from Solen grandis, assembly GCA_021229015.1. Classification (NCBI taxonomy): domain Eukaryota; kingdom Metazoa; phylum Mollusca; class Bivalvia; order Adapedonta; family Solenidae; genus Solen; species Solen grandis. Next base: position 29,394,578 of record CM037785.1, on the reverse strand, counting down.
GTTTAAATATAGGTTAAATATTGTTGTAACACTTCAGTTAAACTGTTATATTATTAAATCATATAAAAGATGTATGATATTTTGGTTATAGACTACCGTCCCTTTTTTCATTGTAAAGTATATATATTTTGAAAGATTAATTAGGACTTTCTCGTTAGTAGTTTGCATTATGTACTTAAATTTGTTCAAGCTAGGCCAAGTAAAGTAATATCTATGAAGATATAATTTTCTTATTTCAATATAATGTGGACACACCAACAAGAAATGAAATTCCGATTCTACAACTTGCATATAACATTTAACACATAACCTTTGATTCCTCTCAATATTTCTAATTATGGATGGATTACCTTAACAATCGTGTTTGTAACTAGGGCGTCTTGCATAGGTTGCCATGAGGGGAATCTCTGAATTATAAAAAAATGCCAATGTAGCAATTATTTCCCGGTTATGACTTCTCCGATGGTAATTAGAATAATGATGGCCATTCTGATCGAATATCAAGATTCATGAATCGAGAGCCTTGAGTTATATGCAAAATAATGATTTTATATTGTTTTGTTAACATTAGCATTCCCAATATTAAATCAGCTATTTAGAATTAGTCTTTTAATTGTTGTCACGTGCTTCGAACATTATCAATGACAGCTGTCCGTTACAGGTCGCATTGCTTTAGTTTTTAAATTAAATACACGTTGGTTTTTGTTTTTTGTTATTTTTTTTAATGACAGCTGTTCGTGTTAAAGTCGCATTACTGTTTTTTCTTGGTCTGAAATACGCGTTGTTTTTTATTTTTGTTGTTGTTTTGTTTTTATTTAATTTTGTTAATTAACTTTCATTAAAAATCTGCATTTTAGTCCGGAAATGACCAGTTTGATGGCCTTGTTGTAATTAGTTGGTTTATCGTTGCGAATGAATTATTCTCTCTACAAGTGACTTATTCACACCGGCAGAGTTTTTGTATTAGTTCCGAAAAGAGCAATATAACATGGAAGACATTAAAACTTTGTTTGTGTTTGTGGAAGATACAATATTATCTCGTCTAGTGAATTTCGAAAACCTGTAGTCCCACGAGATGAAATAAAATATAGCATCGTCCACAATAAACGAACACTTTTTTTATTTTTATTTCATGTTGGAAATAGTGAAATGATATCTTAATATTTTCACTATGAAATTATCCAATGTTATTTTTATTTATATCGTAATTGTGCACTAAAATAAATTTTATTAATTAAGTTCATGCTGTTTCTCTGGGGGTTTTATCGTCACTTCAACAGTATTTTAGTCATATAGCGACGTCTTCTAAAAAACAGGTGGAGAAAAACTCGGTCTTCCGTGGACTTAAACACAGAGCGTTGAGGCGTTGGGGAGCAGTGGTCCAGTGGTAGGACACGTGCTTCGGGGTCGAGGGGTCTCGGGTTCAAGTCCTGCCAAGAACACTGCTAATTTTCTTGCATTGTTTCACTTTCCCCGGGTGTAAATAGATACCTGAGAGGACGGTATAATTCCGTGGCGCCAGAATATTGTCCGTGAAAGACTCCCCAGGGAAATCGATAGATGGATACTGGTAGCCAAATGACAAGGTGTAATAGCGGTGAAATCAGGAAACATGCCTGGCATGAAACTTAGACTATAAATGCCTTTGTTTGCTTTCATATTTATTGTTTCCATATTAAACAAAAAGAAATATACTTGTTGCTGTTGCTGTTTGCTTGACTTTATTACATTATGCTCATTTCAAATCACTGCTGATTTGTATGACCAGAACGTTCATTATATATCTTCGAAAAAGTATAATAAATAGACGTATACATGTACATGATATTTTGCCACTGTTTCCATTTATTGAAAAATAAAAAAAGGATACGTTTTACCTTCAGCATGATCTATGAAAGTACCCATGCCTTTCGCCACATCTGGCACCATGCGTTCTTTAAAAGCAACAGTGTTATTGGTCAACATGTGAACCCCTGCTTCTTATCATAATCCGTTTGTTTATTATATGATCTTGTTCAGATATGACTTAACCTTTCCTTGGTGAATGCTCGACGGCTGTTGCGTAGTAAAACGACCATAAACTATCTTCAGTGGCAAAACAATGGACGCAATATTCGTCTGCTGTAGTTTGAATTGGTTTTGTACAAGAAACTCTTTCTCTCTCTCTATCCACACACCCCCCCCTCCCCCTCTCTCTCTCTCTCTCTCTCTCTCTCTCTGTTCATTTTTTTAATTTTATTTTATTTAAGTATATTTTGTTTGTTGTTGTTTTGTCAATGTTCATTTAATCTAGCTTGATATCACATTCACGTAGATGAAATAGTAGTCGCTTATTTACAATGTTTATGAGAATTTAAAGTATAAATGTAAGCAGTAGCAGTGGTATCTGTGTTTGTAGTAGCAGTAACATCAGTTTAGTGTCCATGATTGCTGTATTCCTCAAAGGCGAAAACGGTTAAATCTGATAAATCAAGGTATATTTTTGTTTCTTGTTTGGATTGACAGGGTAGAAATAATTTACAAAACCAAGGGATCGGTATGTTCTATTTGCGGTAGTTTTGAACAGAAAAGCCCATTAAGTGTATACGCTATTGAACATTCAAAGAAATCCGGGAATAGCTTTGAACAATAAGAAATGCACGCCGCGTGGAAAATCCATAAATCTCGCACACCAATGCATGCTGAAGCTGGGGAGACCATATGTGCCGTAAATAATCGACTATGTTAACATTTACGGTTGGGCATAATTGTCTTATCTGATAAGCAATTAGGCTTTAATGCCCCTGCTACTTGACTCACGAACTTTTGATGGGTTTCGAAAGCTAAAGCTCAAGAACGTAAAGATAGAAAACGAATTTTAATTGCGTTCCCTTCAAATCATGTCAGGGTGCAAACAGAATAAAAATAGCAAAACAATAACATTATGTGATTATATAAATCACTAGCGACGAATTAAGATGTTCCCCAATACTGGTATACACCCGTTGTTTTGTTTGTTTTTTTGTTGTTGTTGTTGTTTTTGTTTTGTTTTTTTATGGAGAAGGGACTAATTTTGTATGTAGTACACTGTAAAATTGTTTCTTTTTAAAGCGCAAAGCAGGCCTGAAACCAGATACTAAAGAATTGGCGTATCATTTCTAACATTGACGTATTACTACGCACGGGTCAAACGTAGTTCATACTGAAATATGTCGGTTGAGGTAATCCGTCTGTAAATGAACTGTAATCATGGTTCATCGATTGACCGTATGAATTTTATAGTAAATACGAGCCTTTAATAGACTTTCAGCCAATTAAACAAGTTCTTACAACTTATATTCATCCATCCCAACTTTTACTTAGAGAAATACTTAAATTCTTAAATTTAGTTGAAACGCATTCCAGCATTCTTTTTTTTACGAAATATTTAAGCTAATGACTTAAGCTGACATATTAAGTAGTAACCTTAGTGACTAACAGTTGTTAAGAAATGACGCTAAATGGGTAAGTCTGTAAGAGAAACAAGGAAGACGAAAATCGCCACTGAGTATTTAAGCATTGCTACGCATGATTGTTAAAAATCGAGCTAGGTTTATAACTCATCTTTTCGCCTCAGTTTTGCAGCGCTTTCTGCGCTTTGATTTGTGGTTTCTTGCAGCTGTTGGTTTATGTGTGTTTGTTGTCGTTATTGCCTTTGTTTTTTTTCTTTTAACGTTACCAAAGCTTATCTCTTACATCTCGGCCGCATTGTAGTACTGTAGAAATGAAAACATGCTGCAAGCGATTGTAATTTATGATAGCATTTCAAGATATTAATTCAGAATGAAAAAAAAAACATCTTTCAAAGCCTAGCGAATTAAGCTTCAAGAAGGTTTACTATTTACCATCGCGTCCTGTTTAACAAAAGGATATAGCCGTGGTCCAGAAGTAACGGACATGACAGCAGATTCGAGTGTTGTGGGTTCGAACCCCGTCAGGAGCAAAACTTTATCATGGCCTCCCCAGGTGCAAAGTACTGGTCCAACCCAAGAACCGTCGAGAGGGATTCGTATAAAATGTAAGAACTTTTTTTTTTTCAGATTGACGTGGAATAAATAAGTTTAAAGTTTAAATGGTCAAATTGACATCGTCATTTTCGTTTGCAGATTCAAATGTCCAGAGAGACTCGATGAATACTACATGTATTTTTGTTACTGTTTAGCAGTTTCATCGAAAGTATTTAATTCATTAAACCTTATTTATTTTACGAAACAAGTTGTGGGAGGAAACCGAAGAGCCAGGAGAAAACGAAAGTGTCTGGACGGGCGACTTCATGTACCCTCTAACGTACGTGACCAGGAATCGAACCCAGAATACTTTGGTGAGAAGCGAGGGGCATTAATCAGACACTCATTTTAATCACTGAGCGACATTCAGGTAAATATGAACAGGAGGAAGACCTAGGGTGCATAAAACCATCAACCTACTGTAAGTCAGTTGGAAGACTTCCTCACAGGAAAATATCTGAGTGACCCTACCGAGACTCGAACCCGCAGCTATGATTGGCAAAGTGTTAGTCAGTCAGCGGCTACAACAATTCGGCCAAGGAGGCCCTCGAATACTAGTGTAACATAACATTTAAATGTTAACTTGAAATTCTTAACACGAGATGTTCGTTTGTTGGACCGATAATATTTCAGTCATTTGGAGACTGTCTACATGAGAAAGATACAGTGCTGCCACACTGCAATATCACGCCGTAGACATGTGGCATAATACCACACCCTGTCACATTACTTGTCACCACACCAACTAGTCCTGGAACTACCCTTATATACTGAGCGCCAAGCAAGGGAGCTATACCAGTACCATATTATTTTACGACTTTGGTGTGTCGCAGCCGGGGATCGAACCCACGCTACCGAGGCGGACGTTCTAACCACTGGGCCACCGGGGACGGTGCTCTCTATACGAGATATCCTAGTATGTATTTGTATTTTAACTTAATATTGTGGGGTCGACATTCAGTTTAAAATACATGGGGAAATGCTCATCATGCTTGTTTCTAATGTAACAAACCGTTGCCTTAATTATATTTGAAGTGCCCCGGAATGTACATAAGTCAAAGTTTAACGAAAATTATGGATATTTGTAATGAAAATGACTCACTCTCGGTGCTTGTGTTACATCGGTAGCAAAACAACATTCAATTTACTAAAGTGAGTGGCTCAAAATGTTAATATTTTGAAATACGTGTAAGTTTAAAGTCCTTTATTTTACGTCAATTGGGAGACAAGTTCTTACAACCTATACTTATCCCTCTCAACAGTTCCTGGGTTGGACCATTACTTTGAACCTGGCGGCCATGAAAGTCCTTTCCTAAACGGGATTCGAACTCACGACCTTCGGATCCATGTATGCAACCACTGGAAAACAGCTTCCTTTCTGACGTTTCAGTTAACCGGAAACATCTCAGTTAAGATATAAATTATTTAAGTTGTAAGTTTATTTCAAATACCATTCACACATTCCGAAAGTGTATATAAAAACAGGTTCAAAGAATACTCCTTCACATGCACGAAATATCCTCTTGTGGTTATTTTCTCATTCATTTTACGGCTTCATCGACAAATGTATATAAGTTTAAAAATGACAAAGTACACCAAGTAATAACGTGACAGATTATTACTTATCTGAGATGTGCAAACCCCTAGACAATATATTAATATGTAGAATAAAATTGTAAAATTTCGAGGGCCGAAGGAGTATATAGAATTCTGGAGAAAACGCGAGCTTCGGAAAAACGAGAGAACATTAAAATACAGTTGAATTGTGTCTGCGGCCACTTGTATTAAGTGTTCAACCTGTATTTAGCGGCCAGTCTGAATATTACTCAACTAGCATCTTGTATTATTTTTAAACTACAATTAGCAGCAACCTCTGTTAAACGGTCATTTTCCCTCGTTCCTTTGATTGACCGCTTAAGACAGATTAAACTAATGGCTCTTCGGATAATCGCCACTTTATGTGTCCCTAGTATACGTTTGTTTCCGCTCCGTAAGTATGAATGCAACTTATTTCTCTTTTTGTCGATTGGAAATAAATTCTTACAGTTTATACTAATATTCCTCGTGGATCTTTGGTTGACCTCTCTCTGTGTGGCTCAAATAGTCTTACCAAGTACTGGTCCAACCGAGGAACCATCCAGAATGTTTGTGTAAATTATAAGAACTTATTTCCCAAGTTATGAAATGAAAGTTTAAATAAACTTATAAATATACAGCCAAACCTATCTTAAGCGGTCAATCAAAGGAACATAGAGACTGGCCGCTAAACAGAGGTGGTCGCTATATGAAGGTTGAACATGGAACAAAATGCTATTTAGTAAAATTATACTGACGCTAGATACAGGTTGACTATTTAATACATGTGGTCGCTAATACAGGTTCAATTGTATACATGAATAAATCGGGGTTAAAATTCGAACCCATAGCTTGGGATTCGTTTTGCCACGTCGTTTTTCTATAGCAATGCTTAAACATAAATGCTATATGTCATCAAGCATCGGGGAATAGCACAGCCAAACATGAAATATGAAAAAAAAATCATTGATTGTGACATATGTATTTGAAGGAATAGACAGAAATTAAAGTAAATATAAAACCTGCAAGTTTAGTCAACAAACTTATCTGGAAAGTATGAATGATGGAGGGCAATCATGCTGGATTTGGAGTAAAATTGAAAGATCATAAAATTGCTTGTGCATTGTAAATGATTTGTTGTTGTTGATGATGATGATGCTGATGATGACGAAAATATTTCAGAGTTCACCGTCGCTGCGACAGTATTTAAGTCGGGCGACGTGGTCCAGTGGTAAAGTACCCGGCTGCGGATCCGTAGATTGTGAGTTCGAGCCCCGTTTTGGGCAAGGGATTTCCGTGACCTTCCCAGGCGCTAAGTACTGGTCCAATCAAGGAAAAGTCGAGAGGGATAAGTATAAATTGTAAGATCTTGTTTTCAATCGACGTAAAATGAATAAGCTTAAATTATTTCAGTCAACGTGTGACATGTAGCTAATTTCAGGTGGAGGAATACCCCCGAGGGTAGAATCATTGACGTGGCTCAAGCCAGCTGGGAAGCTTCCTGGTATGAAATAAAATCTGAAGTTTGATTAATTTTGAATTAAGAAAACACACTGTATTTTATTATTTGACATGTTTCATGTGTTATTCTATGACAAGAAAAGAAATGATAAATCAAAAAGAAGTATTGTGACTGTACTGTAAGATACGTGTAAGTTTTCATTATGCCCTACACAAAGTTCATAATGGTTAAATAGAAGTCTCCAAAGCTTGCTCCAAATTAACAATTTTGGTGCACAAAAAATCGCGAAAGTGCTATCGCAAAATTAAATAAATGTTCCGGATGAGGCTTGAAATACCTGAGTGACCCTGCAAGGATTCGAACCCACAGCTGTGAGGGGGTGAGTTAAGTTAAATCAACGACTTCAAGCAGTCGGTCACGGAGGCCCCGCTAACAAAGAAAGCGTGTATAAAGCAGCAAAATAATGAAGCCAGTATAATGCAGTTCTGAACAAACGAAATACACTAACAAGGTATGGATGTCAAAAAAATATTAGAAAATGGCGAAAGATTCACAAATTGCTCCTCTAAAAAGAACAATATGTGCAATAATTTTCACATAATTGACATTACTGCACGAGTAACACGGTGCGCCTGGAACATTTTACTACGACCATGTGATTCAATTGATTCAACAAAGCGTCCGGATGATACATTTTGCTGTCGATGTCGGAATGATTTTACTATATCATAACGCGTCAGCGCATCGGTCGTTGGTGGGACAGAATAATAATTATAGTTTGTTTGATTGAGTTTGCCTTCGCACCAACAGTATTTCATTCATTTGAGGACTTTTGTCTTCATGGGACAGATATAGTGATGCCTTATCACGCCATCGATAAAGTTGCATTATACCACACGGGGGAACTTTGCCTACCATTTCATAGGCATAATCATTCATATTTTAAAGTCTTAGAATCAATAAGTGCACATTCTGAAAAACAAATCATTCTGTATACTGTGCATTTCAGTGATCATAAGTTAGAACCTTATATATCTAAATGCTAAAATAAACAGTAATGAAAGTGATTTTTGTAAATTTTTCACTAATTTTCAAAGACGAATTTGACTATTCTGAGTCTGAGTCTAAGATATTAATTTTAACTTTTTTTAACTCAGACTGGGGATAGAGTATTAAATTTGGGCCCTGAGACTACATTGTACATTGTACATTTATATGCTGAGTACAGAGCATAGCGAAAAAAGGGGGATACTTGGAAGAACAACACGTTCAAACAATCACATTCAGAAAAAAAATCAGATCTTACCCAACTGTAAATAGGCTGAAACCTTATTATCTTTTAAATTACATTAAGAACCACGTGACATGACGTCGTGTCCAGAGTTGCCTTACTGCAACCGGAAGTGCACTTTTTCAGTGTCAGAAAAACAATACCGGAAGAGGCATTCAGAAAAGCTTTTGATGAGTGACTAGATAAATGAATTACATTAGCAAAAAGTGTATCCTTAAAGAAGGGAAATATTTTGAGAGTAACCACTAGGCATGTCTGATACGGAAAATCATTCAAACAAACCGTGATTATTATATTTCAGATGACCCTTAAACTGTATGAGTATTTTATGAAACAAATGCTTCTGGCCTTAAAACAAAAAATACTAATCTGCAGTATCTATCTAATCTTCAAAGAGGAAAATTGTATTTAATTATAAAAAAAAAAAAATTCTATTTAAGCGTTTAAACTTGCACTATAGAAATATTTTCTTTTACATTTAAGTACTGACATTCTTTCATGTCATATCTCCCACTCTTAAGCGGAAATGTATCAAAAGTTCTGCTTTGATCACTCAATTACTTTCATCGTGTTCAAATGTAGGTTTATGTCTTATTCGTAATTTGATACTCCTTAAAATTTAGTGGCTTTCAGTAAAAAATAGAATTCATTAAATGAAACGCATATTCGTATTTTATGAAATTACAACTAGGGTGTTACACTTTATGTTGGGTGTTTTATTCAAATATCATACATTTTATGTTATAGTTTTAACACTGTTAGACCACATTCATAACAAATCACAAAAAAAATATGATTTTGATCACATGTGATTGTATGTCACACCAAAAATCGCATCGAACACATTCGACACAAGTTTTGTGCTTGTTCCCGGACACATTTGTAACACCTGTTAAGCATGTGTGATCACATTTGTAACAGATGTTACGTTACTTTCTTTCTTTCCTTTTTTCTATAAAAAAATGGTCTAGCAAAGCTACGTGTTCCCACAGCACATTTCAACATCGTTTAACAAACTAGACTAAAATGAGTTCGAAATTTGAGAAGTAATGTCGGGAAATATTAAATACATTGTTTTAAAAAGGCAACTAAATTAACTATGACGTCAATATTAGCGTCAATGTTCAGAATTCCATCGTTAAGGAAGAAAGGACAAAGTAAATTATTAGATGATTTGCCATTTTAGAAATAATGAACTCTGCCGTACATCCTTTGCGCCTAAGAGAGTATTATACGGACCAATCCTTTAATTACATTTCATTTTACATTATAAATGAAGAACTGACGTTTTAATTTCAAAATGTTTGCCAAAAATAATATACCGGTGTTTGATATAAGGCAGATTAGATACAAATGACGCATTTAGTATCATATCAAATAATTATTATTATTATTATTATTATTATTTAGAGAGCTCCGATTTCCCTTTAGTTTGAATAATCATGCTTTTTGTTGTTTTTGTTTTCGTTTTTATCCAAATCAATATTATGATTAATTCTACTGTAAATTGCCTCTCGCCCTAAAAACAACGACCTTGCAAATGAAACCAAACAGAGAATAAAATAGCACCTCATTGTCACGTTTCCAATCCCTGAGTAGTATCCATGACCTTCAAATTACACTTTCACAGAGTAAACAGCCTCTCAGTCTCATTTCTTTTTATTCTTACAGCACGTGCATGTGTAAATCGTTATTTAACTGGTTTTGGACAATTCAGAGTTCGTGAAATTGTGTTTGTTTTCGCGAAAAGCACATCACTAAAATGTTTTCTCGAATATTAGGAAATACTGAACACCTGACAAAAGAATCAGTGGGACCTTTGTATAGTGCACAATTTTCCGCATCGCATGCGCTATATCCCAATGAAATTGATGAAGAAATAAAATACTTACAGCAGTTTTCTCCTCCGAAGATGATTGGGGGAAAAAATGCTGTCTGAAACACCTTAAAATGATTTCACATACCATGCGTTATGGTCACACTGATTAAGCCTGAGAGCAAACCATTTTTAATAAGTATATTTAAATGACAATAACAAGTTAGTGTGCGTGCAAATATTACATGCTTTTAAATTTGACAAATGTAACAATGTAAAACCGTGTAGGAAAAAAGAAGTCTGGGTGTATTGATTCTTGGTTAAAAATAAATAAATAAGTTAATTAATTAATTAATTAATTAAACAAGTGAGCATCATAAATTAACAGTGCACCAGTTTAAGGACACGAGTTCAAAACTGATAAATTGTTTGAAAACGCCCGGATGAAAGGAATATCGTAAATATGGCGATAATAAAATGGTGACAATAAAATATGACAAAAGCTGAACGTCCCACAGGGAATTAAATTCTCCTAAGCGAATAAGACGTGACAAAGCATCGTTACACTTACCAACGTTTTACGTTAACTTTGTTTCCACAAACAGGGACAACTTGGTTTAGCGAATTGATGGAGTTTTAGATTTACTTCAAGATTTAAATGTCAAGTTGCTTTATGCTTTATCAATCATTGATATTGTTTCATGATAGTTCCGAATTACGTGATATGAAAAGTAGTACACACATATAGGAGATGATGGCAGTTTGGTGCATTTTCCAAAACGCCAATGATAGAGTGCACATTTTAAGACCGTTCTGTCACATAAACTAAACATTTCATATTTAACAGGGTTTTAGTGCACTTAAACACACACACACACACACATGCACGCGTGCACGCATACACAAAGACACACACACGCAAGCACGCACACACACACACACACGCGCGCGCACGCACACACACACACACACACACAAAGACACACGCATACGCACGCACGAACGCGCACGCACGCACACACACATTAAGGTAATCTATCCATCATTGAAAAGTGATCATGGCCCATCTAGTCAGATCATGGGAATTTTAGTGGTTATGCAACTTTTATAGACTTAGAGCAAAAAAAAAGCTATAATCACAGGTCAGTGGATGCTTGAATCTTCACTGATCTTTTAAGCATTTAAAGGACCGTGACAAAAATCTAATGATGAGTGGATTACATTAAAGAAAGTTTCCTATACCCACAAAACATAAATGGAGACATACAAAAGAAGTTGCTTCCCATTTGACGCAAAAGAAACAAGTACATGTATAAAGAGTATCAGTATTTCGGGGTAGAGGGTTCGAGTCCACGTTTTGGCGTTTTAAGTTTAGGTGGAGGCGTGTCTATACCCTATATCTAAAGCATAATTTTAAAGATTCTGACCAACGTCATCTACCACAAAATCACACACACTAGTATAACTGTCACTTGTCAAGCACAAAACCCTCTACTGATCATTGTGATTAATTGTAAATTTATTTCCTGTTACTAATTTGATATCACTTAAATCATAGTGGGGTTTTTTTGTGTGTTTTTTTTTTTTTTGTGTGTGTGTGTTTTTTTGTTGTTTTTTTAAAGACATTATTCATCATTATTCATTAGTTGAAGCACATGTTCCTATTTTGTCATTGCAACTTGATGTTACTGACATAATTTTAGGGAGTTATATTATAGAAAATAATAACTTTTTAACATAACACTTATATCCCATTTTTACGACTTCTAACTACTCTGATAATACTAAATATACATATACACACGTGATTAGGCTCCGACTACACACAAACGCATGCATAGCGTAGGAGTGTGACGTTCGGGAGACAGTCTTCCTTTTTTTTCTTTTCAAATTCAGAGCCAATAAACCAATGAAACTAAAGACCTGGAAGGAAGTACAATTTATGCACAAAATCAAAAGAAATCTGGAAAGCTAATGCATTTTAATTGATGCCAATCGATTATCCCTAGAGTCCTCTTCTGGAATCCCCGACTCAGTCTAAATCATCTCTCTCTCTCTCTCTCTCTCTCTCTCTCTGGATTTTCGACAGTACGCAAAATCTATCGCTTTACTGAAAGTATATGCTTATATGTTGTTTTTTATTTGGTTAACGTCCCACCTACAGTATTTAAGTCATTTGGAGACTATGTCTACGATATCGAGGTGAACGGCTACCGGGACCAGTTTACTCAAAGAGTAGACCTAGTGGTTATAAGCGCTGATCTGAGTACGAGTGTCATTACCAACCTATAATGGTATACACATAACCATATTTTTTCATTGACAAATCTACGGTGGCGAAAAAAGAGCATGTATGATATTTCAAAGACCTTTTAAACAAAGATGGGAAACTCCTGTAACAGACAGAGGAAAACATTATATTGTCACGCGGCAGATCACTGTAAACTGTCTAAACTATATGGAAAAGTCACAGAGAAAAAAATAACATTCTTATAAAAGTAAACATTCTTATAAAAGTATCATTTTTCTAGTGCAAGAAAATATTTTCAGTTTATTTCATTTGAAAATCCATTAAAATTGTGATTCAAATTCAACCAGTGTAGAAGAAAAACAATAAAACCTATATATTTTTTTCATGCGGGGCTTCTGTATTTTACATTATATTTTTTTTAATCTTTACTAGTTTTAATATATTAGGTATCATTTTGAAAGTAATGTATTGTTCTATTGTAGGATATGAATTACTTTAAAAATATCTCAAATAGAATAGCAGAAATTCGTGACTTTGTGAGAACTAGACAATCTGCCGCGTGATTTTGAGTTATTTTGATTACTTGCCAATCTTTGTTATTAGAGGTCTTTAAATATTTTTATATATCGCTTGCGCACGCAAAAACTATTGCTTGCGAACACTATAACTTAAGCCACCGCATGCGAACGCGATAACTATTACGTCCAAATTGCGCTTGCGTATACAACTTATTCTCCATATATGTCCCCTTTTGCCACCATACAAATCGCGTTGATTTTGATTATATGGAATCATATTTCAGCCAAACCATGATCAGAATATTTCATGATCTAGCTATTTTTTTAAAAAAATTGAGGGAGATAGGTGGGGCTGGTCAGACGCCTGTATCCTAAACTGCTGTAAAAGTGCGGTATAATAACGTAGGCACGTCGAGAATTAATTTGTATTTGAAGCTTGTGGTAACGTTTCTAATTCTCCGCCCAATCGAAATAGCCTGACTTCGAACTAAACTGATAATTCTTGTAACATAAAACGAAGGGGCTATCGTGTTTAACGGCCTGATAAGTATCGAATATACGACTTCTAGCTCAATAGAAAGTGCTTACACTCCACAATAAATGATATATCTTGTACAATTGCAGTTTATCATATCAGAGGAACATGTGAAGGATAAACAATGAAATATATTCTATAAAAATATTTCGGCAACAATGGCATTTATCATGAAAAAATAATGATTTGAAAGCCACAGCATTGTAAAAGTTTGTTTCCCTCAGGAATAAATATAAATATATATAGTGTGATGGATATATCGTACATAGGATGATAAGATAAAATGGCTGACAGTTTACATTATTGTTAAATGTTAGATGCCTTTTATCTGATAGACAAGTCTGCCAAATGTTGTTGTTCCACTGGCAAAAATGTTCCTACAATATCAAAATCCATACACGTTATTTGAGTTACAATGCATAGCTGCGGGTTATCATTTTTTAAGTGGAAAACGATCAGAATTTTACTGCGTCTAATGGCTCAGTATAATTGCTAGCTTTAGACTGTTTTAGCTAAATCGTTTATATCTTACCAAGACACACATGCCATCAAAGGGCGATAAACACGTCCGTTTTTAGCAGCCGTTTGTTCAAATGTCGGGAATTTAGAAATATTTTTAGCCATAAAACTATATTTGCCTTAAGGTTATCTACTGTATTGGAATGTTTATGATATTTGTTTGTTTTGTTTAATGAGTTTAACGTCCCACCGTCAGTATTTCAATCATTTGGAGACTATGAGGCTTGTAAGGAAGTAATAGGCCAATGCCACTGTATTCGAGGGGGCAGTGCGAAACTAGGCTAAGTGCAGATATATGTATATACACATAGCCTAGTTTCGCTCTGATCCCTCGACTTAAAATATTCCACTACAATATCATGCCGTATACATGTGACATGCGACCACACCCAGTCACATTATACCGACACCGGGCCAACCAGTCCTGGAACTACCCTTATACTGAGATCACCAACTATTAACATTTTTCGACATATTTTCAGTATAATATATTAACTATAAATACAGATATAACATGTTGGAACTGAAAAAAAAATACGTGAAGATTTTTTTTTAAGTTTTGTTAAATTTCGCATGTATGTCTGATTTTAAATCTTATGTTTATATATATACATAGCAACAAAATACGGCATACAAGATAGGCATAATCCTTTTCAGAGACTAGAAATACTTGATAAATAAGTCGAGGACTAACATTTATTTTCTTATTTAAAATCAATGTTTGTGCTAAGCTGAGCAAGCGGTTGTTCCAACAGCGCGTTTATTATAAAAACAGGAATAAATTTGTTTCCTTACACTCTCCGAAAAATAGATTCAGTTACCCAACACCATTAAAGCATTATATAGCACTATCATTAGCATACATTTCAATATTTAAGCATATAAAATGACCATAAAAACCTTTTCCTATCAAATAATGATGACGTGCCGAAACTATGTATGTGTAGCAAATGAATTGTGTAAAGATATTTCAACCAAAGCCAATCAGATGAAATGGAAATGAAACTTAGACAAATATGAAAACTGCTAAGAAGGCCAAATCTAAATCGAATTCAACGTGCTAAGGATAATCAAAACAGGCCTGCAACACTTCTTTTTTTATTAAAAAAAATTTGAGTCTCATTTGACTAAGGGGTTAAAATGAAGTTCAGGCGGACTTACCATAGCTAAAAAGTAGTGTAATACAAATGAATAAATAAGAAACATACTAAAATGGACAACATACTCATCTATGCTTGGTACTTTATACTACTGTAAAGCTCTTCTTTTCAAGTCGTGCTCATAAACTGCGGAAAATCGGGCTAACAGACGGACATAAGGATGGTGTAAGCACAGCTAAATTAATGCAATGTAGGCCCGTCCCCTGAAAAGTACGAAGAAGACAGATAGATGAGTCTGCGATGATAAGTACTTAGAAGAACTGAATACGGACAAAGACAATCAGGGAAGAGATATGGTTGTTGAAAACCCATCGACCATTTTAATGCGTCTATGTCACTATGTTTCGGCTTGATCAAGTCGGTCAAGAAGTATTTAATTCATTCATCGTTAGTAACCGCTTGAGTCATGACCCAAAATACGATTACGTGCAAGTTTCAGTTTTTCAAATGAGAAATAAAAGTGTGTCGATTATGTTACAATCTCCACACTTTTAATGGAAAAGGATAAAGAATGTTCCCCGCGAATTCATTGTTCGTGGTACCGATCAATGAACATGCGCAATAAACAGTGCTTTTATGAGACGCCTCGATGCAAGGCTAATTTGACCAAACCCTGTTTAGAGAGGCCATGTATATGGACGACCATAAAAAACGGCCAAATTATCACCGCAATAAAAAGATTTTATGTATATTTCGGACAGATTATGAGAGGTTTAGGTCGGGGGTAAAATATTCTGTCCGTTTTCGCTGGGACGAAATGCCAAAAAACAAATGATGGACCAAACATGCTAAAACGGAGGCGCATGGTTCCCGAGAGGGATACAAGAGGTCTGGAAAATATCTCTGTAAACTTACTGTGCATCTTTTCTTTAGTTGCAGGGGTACGTTGTTGTAAAATATGCCATTTGCATGGAGAAAATGCTGTGTTTTGTGCCTAAATTCATTTGGTAAACATCTATTGCAATAGTAGCTTTGTTTTAGGCCCGGGCACATTTAAATATGAATTTTTTTAAACTGTTTTATTCATTTTTGTTTCTTTTCTTGGTGATATTTAATTGAGGCGACGTATTTTTTTTTTTTATAAAATAATAGAAATTCACCATGAGGTATATATGATTTTTACCGAACGAATACAGAAATACAGTGGTGAATGGAAAATAAAATTGCCCCCTCCCCATCCCTTCCAAATGGGGTTCCAAATACCGCGGTTTGGGTATGTTACCACTGGACCACGGCGCCCTTTCCTTACCTCATGGATATGCTTATTACCCTGTAACGTATATGGTAAAATGAAGTCCATCTGTTGTAAAAGGAATGATACCCACACACGGTTTGGGCATGTAACTGAAAATATCAATCAAATATTTTTTTGAATTATTAAAAGACTGATTAACGTATTCTGATCGTAATATAAATTAATTTATTGAAATCTTTGAAATATGTTTAAATTATTCATTTTGGGAGAAAAAAACGCTTCAATCGATGAATTCTCATTTAACAAAATTCTTTGGACTTCATAAATAAATGGAGACGTCTGCTTTATGTAATTACAATCGAACTATTGGTAATTATTTTTACTGCTATCGACCCAGTTGATTGATGAAATCATTAGTATACTGCCTGTGCTACGTAATCAGGCATACTCCCTGAAATATAATTTAATCACCAAGGAAAAGAGTTGCCCCTGATTGCGGAAACAATTCAGTCTATCACCGAGATTGAATGGTGATTGATGTCCAAATCTCTGGTTCCATCCAGAACAGCTATCATTGCAAAATATGGGCCAAGTTTCAAATAGGAAATCACGGTGATTTCCCAAGAAAGTGATTGACCGTAGATATTATTAAAACAAAAGTAATATTGCTGTATCCTCTTTGATTTAAGTATACAATTTTAAGGAGTTTTAAGCAATGAAACAGACATTAATTACACACAACCTGTTACAATGTTATATGAATGATACTTTTTGAATATTCAGTAAGCATTTCCTGTTTCAATGAATTCGAAATTGCAGTTGCACTTACAATCATTTTTGATGGTAGATTAAGTTTTGCTATGTTTGCGTTTTTAGTCGGACGCGTAAAAATCATCATCATTGAACTATAGAACATCGCTGACTTATCTACATGAGAGTTTTATTTTGGTGGACGAGTGAGAAAGCGTCAAATATAATTATCACCAAACATCCATTTTTGAAAATCGCCAAATAAAAGTCCATACAAATGTATGGCGTATGTAATGGTCAATAATTTTGATGTAGTTCGACATTCATACTCGTAAATATATTTAGGTAAAACCGTTGTGGAAATAAATTTACAATAGACACTCTCTTTATCGGGACTATCTATATTCAGGAACCTCTATAATTCGGACCTCCTGTAAGTGGACAACCGAATTCCGGTTGCTCTCTTTGGTCCCGTACATCGTTAATATAAATAAGTAGAACTTTTTTTCTTCAGTCCGGGCGATCCATTTTGTTAAAAAGTGTTTTTAAATTCAAATTAATAATAATACCAATGGTACATATAATTGTTCCTGTATACCTGTAAGTGACTTATTATTTATTAGACTTATGCCAAAATTACTTCCCTATGTTAAATTGCCTGTAATTCATTTTTGTACAAATATTTTAGAATGCACGTTGTGCATCTACCTGGCATATATATGGGGAAATGTCTGTAATACAAGACATTCTTTAAATATTTGTTTGTAAACATTATAATTATTGTTATGTAAAATAATTCTTATTCCCAATGTATGAATCTAATTTAATCATTTTTAAAATATATACTTATACATTATATATAATATATGTATATTACTCAAGATTCCTTTATAATCCGGTCGAGATATGTTAATACCCGATTTTGTGTGTGTGTGTGTGTGTGTGTTTGAACGTATACGATAGGAGACTATTCAGACATTTCTACAAACAAAAGAAGACCGAAGCGAGCTTAGTGAGCAATATCTGAATAGATTCTTTCCGACTTATAAGTCACCGTAAATACGAGTATATGGCAAACATTTGATTTTGTCAAATAGAAATGGTTCATGGTAAAAAAAGGTAGGTGTACTTTAAATTTGAATTTTCAGAGCTTCTGATTGGCCACAAAATTAGCGTGACTTCTTATGTACATTTTATACATCCATATCGAAAAAGATAAGAAATTATATAAGAATCGTGAAGTTTAAAGTACAAAGGGATGACGTACAAGAACAGATCAGACGTTTTGAAGCATTGCATCAGTACCCAAAAATCTGGTCCTGAAGCTTGCTCCCTCTCGAGGATTGTTCTGAAGTGGAAGCTGTCACTTCCAATCGTCAGTACATTAAAGCTTTATTACATTGAACAACCTTTACACGGTAAGCAATATATTAACCTAAAAACTGTTGATGGGCAAAATCTGAATCATGTCTGCATCTTGTGTAAAATCAGAGATCTGCTAATGAAGTATCTTTGATTTGTTAACTAGCACGATAAAACATTTATTTCTGCTTTCGTAGATAGTTTGCGTTGCCTTTTGAACAAGAAAACATTTTATTGCATACCTACACATGTATCATTAGCACTTGCATGAAAAGTCTTTGAATGTAGTAAAAAATCAAGTTATCTTACGCCTCATATATTGCAATTTGTATTGCTTTTTATTTTGTTTTGCATTTAAGTAATTAGGAACTAAATTCTTTGAAAAATGTAGAGTTACATGGTGATAACGTGAAATTAGCTAATGCATAGAAGGAACGTCCTAAAGAGAAAAAAATACTATCGAGCGAGTTAATGTATTGTGTGAAGTTTTTGTAGTGCTCATTAAAATGGCTCAAATTTCTTTGACCATCCTTAGCTCTGAGTAATATTAAAATTCCTGTAGGTACGTATTTTATGAAATATTCAAGTACATGCCTAAGTTTGCAAAAAATATTATTTGTAAACAAATAGTGGTTAAGAAAGTAGATATTTGGATTTTGAGGAAAAAAATCGAAAAATAAACAGAAAGAGAGAATAAATAAAGCTTTTTCTAAGAAAAAAGTCTATCTTGAACACGAAACTTCTACTACGAAACCATTTCCTTTATTTATACCGATATTAGCTTTAATATACATACATATGTATAGTTTTATTCAATAAGCTAAAAACATGCTTTCCAACCTTTTCAATGATAACAAAATCGAAGCACATTTTTGGTAAATAAATGTATTTCCATATGCTCCTATATCTATGTCGTGCAGTACTTCACTTCTCCAAAATAAAGGACAGAAGTAGTAAGTCATGACAATTTTATGTATCTTGAAGTCAAGTCCGTCAAGAAAAAAAATAACAGTACAGCACGCGTAAGAAAACTGTTCTATTTCTGTCTCCAATTACGCCTACTACAATAAAGTGAAGTATTTACTAAGGCACGTCCTTCAGCAATAACTTCAACAATATTTTTTTAATTTTATGAAACATTCTGCTAGAGAGAATTCAGGAATTCATAACAGCGCGTGAACAAAATATCCTTTTCATGTATGATACAGAATAGTCACCCATATATAATTACATGGAGATGTGTAGTGACTCCAACGTTTGAGATAAATGGGGTTTACACGTGTTTTGCATGATTACGATTTTTTCTAGAGCATGCTTTAAGTTTATTTAGAAAGCAACACATAAATATCATTAAATTTCGCATATCTTGTAATGTTCTACATCTACATCATATATAATGTAAATCATATTCACTAGAAAGGCCATGGCCTACTTAGGCATGCAATTTCTGATTAGAATCAGGGCCATGACCGTCACTCCTGATCATTATAAAACAAATCAAAGCGTCAGGGCATTGAGAGACTGTCGACGGGGTACTCATGAAACGGAGAGCGAGTTCAGCTGATTTACTAGTAACCAGAACTCCAGAAATTGACTTTATGTGACCATCGCATTTATCGAGTCAAACCCTACTTAAACTTTGGGTTTAAAACTATGACTATTTCATATAAATCTTGCCGATAGACTATCAGTGCCTTGGGTGCTTTGGTATCACTAAACAGAAACCTTGAGAGACACAAACAACATGGAGCAGATAATGCCATATACCGTCTGTGACAGACACTCCACACGAAAAGTCCAGACAATATCCAATCCAGACCTATAGGTTATGAAGGTCTGTCAGTCAAAGTCTACATAATTCAGAAGATATGGGGATGGATAGACCAAGCATTACGAAACGTGCAGGCCATTCCTTTGACAGAATTTCACAAAGACCAGAAACAGGCCCGAGAAATTAACTACAAATCAATGGAAATGTCAGAAATGTGCATATTTCACTTTGCATTTACTTTGAGTCATATCACATTTGATATAAGCAACGTGTTAACTCGGTTGCAGAATAAAGTGTACATTCAGGTTTTCGTAAAATTGAATTCATTTTATCTTGAAGAAATGTGTTTATCTAGGAATCAGTCCCCAAAGCATCAATACTATTGAAATATTAT
>CM037785.1:29323854-29373854 GCA_021229015.1 Solen grandis | reverse complement strand
TTTCACTAAAAATTGGCTTTCGTCTCCATTAAATTTGTCCCCTTTTAAAAAATTGCACAATTCTAAAAAATGAAATATACTTTTAAATAACTTCTTTTGTGACATTTTGAGATGACTTAGTATATATTGAATTTTGATGGATTGTCGCTAAGGAATAAATATATTTATTTCGCAAACTTTTTAGAAAAACAGTTTTCCATTATATTGCAATCAACTTGAATCATCCTATCTTTTTTGTTTGACGCTGATGACACCTTATGAAAAGTTGAGAAATTGAGATTAGTCAATATACTCATTTAGCACTCATTACATTCAAAGTGCTGTAGCATATTTCATGATATTGAGAATGAAGAAACCTTAGGACGATCGCGACAGTTAGAAATTCACGGTCTTTGTATATTGATTGTATATTATCTAATCTACTATAATATGAAAAATAACAACAGGAAGTCACTTGTCTTGGAAATTTGTTATTACTTCTGTAAGCTTTAAGTATGCCCTGTACAGCAATACTTTATTATAAAATTTCAAAGTAAAAATAATTATATCATTACACAGATGAAACATCAACTTTAATGAAACAAAATGAATTTTCGGTTAACTGTGTATCCATCTATTTATTTGTGAACTTACGTATGGCTAAAAACCACTATTTTGAAAACAAAAGTATAAAACAAAAGTTTTTTTAAACTTTATTTTTCTCATGTTCGAACTAATAGATATTTTTACTTCTTCAATGATTACTTTTTAGGATTAAAGCTAAAATCAATAGGTCACTGGGCTTATTCTTTAAGAAAAGGCATTTTAAGTTTGTGGGTGGGGTATTTACCGGGAGAAATAGAATTTGAGCGTAGATAATTTATTAAAAAAAAAACAACCTGTGGGCGAACTTTCGAAATCTCATGTACATTTCGTACAGGAATTTCGAGTGAGCGTTGTAGTTTCTGACATTCGTCTGTATAGGACGTATCCAATCGCCATGATTAATGCACAGTACAGAAGACATTATAGTAGTAGAAATATCTATATGAACAAATTCATGAAAATCGGATGGATGGTTCGTGGGTCGTCTTTCAAGGAAGCTTCTAAAGATACTTGTCTATCATTCATGGTCCTCTCGAATAGTTGCAGAAATGAAGTTATTCTCATATAATGAAGCTCCGAGGTGGAGCTCTAGTTTCCTTATGTACTCCTCATAGACATTTCCATAACGTTTCTTCTCTAACACCAATGATCAGAATTTAATTCTGCACACACAGACACGTTACAATTCTCTATTTTTACCTTTTTGATAGATGTAAACAAAAACGGCTCTCCAAATTCGGCTAGACATCTTTAAACAGAAATTCAAAACCATCTTATTTTGAAAGCGATATTCACCTCATATCCTCAAACTTAGTTCACCATTTGAAAGCTAAAACATTTACGTGTAAGGGATAGGTATAATTCTTGTATGATATAATATTAATAATGTAAGAGTGCTCAAGTTTGGATTTGAGAAAAAAGAAGCGGTGTGCTTTGTTGATATTTGTTTTCCGAAACGGTAAGTAGGGGATTTCCAATCCGACAGTATATGCGGGGTTTCCTATAACAAGAGAAAATGTCATCTAAACGAGACCTCAGGCGTGAGATAAACATCTCTGAGAGGTATTATTGTATATCTTTCGCTTTCGCACTAATTATATTATTAAAATTTAGCAATACATATATTAAAGACATTTTGGTGGGTAACCACAGATTCCAATGTTTTTAATTTTTGATGTGATCGTTTATTAAAAAATGCATTTAAGGAAAAAAAGAATCACATTTTAAGATAAACTTGTAAGAAACAATTTTAAAAGTATATTTGCCACATTTGATGGTCCAAAATGTCACAAAATAGTGTTCTATGCAAATTTCTAATTCAATTAAAAAATAAGTTTAATTCATAAAAAATAATAACAGATAAGAATTTGCTACCCGGTACTTGTGGACGCTAGATAAGAAATGGTCACGTGGTAAACCATACAGTTACGATACTGGATGTAACATTATTCCCCGAACTGTGGTGATAAAAAAAACAACCGTTTTCTTATACATTGTGACCTACACTTCCCGAGTTTATTTGCTTTCACCAGCTTAAACAAGGGATTTTACAATGTTTTTTCTTTCTTTTTCTAACGACCACCTCTTGTAAATACGTAATGCACCCCTACTCCCGCTTGTTTGAACAATTAAACATAACTGAACATTTAAGACGTAATTTATCAAATGTTTGATACTCAATAAGTTTTTGTCAAGAACTTGTACAAGTAAATGAGTAATAATGGACGGTTCCGCAATTTGTATGTAGCTCCTCCCTCCATTGATAATTTTACAGTTTCTATTCATACCTAGGTCAAGTGCTCACAAACAGTATCTCAAACAAAGAGCACATGTTCTTTTGTGTAAAGTAGGTCAACCGTTCACCATGTGCTTCACACTTATACTGGTTGTATAAGTCAGTTAATGTACTCGTAAATATACTTGAATTACAGTATAGGAACCATCGATTGATGTTTGCTGTTGTGGTAAATTTGTTTATAGCAAATGTCAACTATTTATTTAATTCTTTAAAACCTTTTTTTTAACAAAAAGGAATTTACGAAACATGGGAGTTAAATCCATATGAATTTGTTTGCAAAAATTGAAAGCAATCCTTAAATCAATCAATGTTTTCAGGAAATGTTGAAAGCAATGGTTTTTTTCCTCCTATTCTTCTTTTTTGAACAACCGATGTAACCTGTAGGTCATGAACTACCAATGTGACATGTAGGTCGTGAACTACCAATGTGAATTGTAGGTCGCGAACTACCTATGTAATTTAAAAGGGTACTAGTATGTCTCCATTGTGCTTGGAACTCACCTCAGTTTGTATTTTAGGTTTAACGTCCCATCGACAGTATTTCAGTCATTTAGAATAAATTTGATTGAGACAGATATAGTGCAGCCACACTGCGGTATCACGCCATAGACATTTCACGGGCCATCTAGTCCTGGAACTGTCCTGTATATATGCTGAGCGCCAAGCAAGAAGCTATCATTAGGATCTTCAAACGACTTTAGTATGTCGCGGCCGGAGATGTCACCAACGACCCCCGATTCCGGAACGGACACTCTCGGCCATCGGTAATAGTAGGCTAAACACAGACAGATATTTTCCAGGTATGGGAGATAAAGTGTCAGGATTTGACTGAAATTGTGTATCATGCAATTTGTCTACGGCGTAATATCGAAGTAAAGCAAACATGTATTAATCCTTCATAGACATACTTCCAAAATGACCGAATTACTAAGATTGGTTACGTTGAACTTAAACAGTTTTAGCTTTTTCTATTTTGTAAACATTGTATATTTCATTGGTAAGAGAAAGACGACAACAACAAAGATATCTCCACGGTGAGGACAGAAAAACTGATGAACATAATTGGATCAACAATTTGCCATATTTTAAAGATTCAAACAAAGACATGACATTAGTTATACGAGTATAGGCCTCTCGAAAGTGAGAGAACGAAAAACATCCGTACACAATATAGGCACCATAAATCATATAACGTCTGAGGGGTTCCTAAAGAAGTCCATTTCAATGTCTAGAAAGAAAGTGGATGTAATTGGCTTCAATTCCATCACTTCTGTACGTATATTTGTCATAAAACTTTATATTAAGGTCTTATAAAGTAAATTATTGAACTAGAAAAGATTGATCAGTTCATGATTTATCAAGGGACCTCTAGAATTGCTTTGGTTGTTCGATCCGGAACCGATCTGTCTATTACTTATTATTTTAATTATTGTACCAGCGCATCACCACGTAAGACACCATTAATACACAATATTGAGGGGTGAGAGCGAAACTAAAGTAAGTGCTTATATCAATATAGGAACTTCGCCAAGTTTCCCTCCCACCCCTCGTTATATGGATATGTGAATGTCCTTTAAGCACCTAAGAAGTCTACTTTTGTTCCATTATTATAGTTGAAAGAAATGTAAGTAACCAGGAGAAGAAAGAGCAAGAAATAGCGAAACTCAACAAATATCAAATTAATATATTAATTAATATTAAGATGGTGATTGAAGAACGTTAAAGAGTTGACAGTAACTTAATCACAAGAAAAATTATACTTATTAAAAAGTTGTAACTTCTTTTTTATATAAAAAACGTGAATTAAATACAATGTATATGTTTTAGGGACTATTATGCGCAGAGATGGTGTATAATAGATATAAAGCAACCTCTTTGTAGGGCGCCACAATTTTGGTTTGCCAATTATCAGGTTGATTTTATTTTTGT
Source organism: Solen grandis (assembly GCA_021229015.1). Taxonomy (NCBI): domain Eukaryota; kingdom Metazoa; phylum Mollusca; class Bivalvia; order Adapedonta; family Solenidae; genus Solen; species Solen grandis. Next base: position 29,369,542 of record CM037785.1, on the reverse strand, counting down.
TAGAGAGGAAATGTAGCTGATAAAGGGAAAGAAACGGTGACATCAACTGTAAATATAAAACGAGTTCTAAATAAAAATGCTTGATAAAAAGTAGGTATCAATAAACGACTGAAAGAACGTCGTGCTATATTCAGTACATATATGTCAGTAAACCATTTCACCAGAGGATCGGCAATATCCGGAATTATTCGCTGATTTAAATCGGCCAATCATTGACTGGAGAAAAATTTAAAACGTCTGTTTAATGAAAGTAGATTTGGTGTTCAGGGGGTGCTCGTTGTTCTACGTAGGGAAACGTCTCATTTCGGAGTGAAATGGACTATATACTTTTTTGCATACATGGCGGATTAATTGTCTACAAAGGAAGTGTGTTGATATTATTGTGTTACATTTTTGAGTTATACGTTTCCCTTTTTTTTTCATGTTTTTTTTTTTTATTATTTATTTTGCATTGGCCTTTCACTACCTTCTAAATCACATTCTCCAAATATGCAAATAAAGGTTTCCTTTCAAGACACAAAATGCAAAAAGTAGAGAGTGTTAAACCTTTCTCTCATGTTGACGCTTTGTTATTACTCCTTTATGAAATAAATACACTTTGTGTGCAGTCTCTCAACGTTTTATATCGAATGCAAAGTTATCTTGTATATTAGTTATACTAGCATATGCAAAGATACGTGATAAAGATTATTGTGCCAGAAAACCGTACCTTTGGAATAATATGAGTTCTTTGTGTATACTGTTACAAAATAAACCGAATGGGTTATTTGTTTGCAATAGTGGAAATACACTAACATACTAAAGCCAGGACAGTTAGCAAGAGTATGAAAAGGGATAATTATAATTATGATTAAACAATGCTTTTAATTCGAGGGAGTTGTTTGGGATTTGCAATGTTTAATTGGTGATCGTGAGAATTGTATAGTAGATGAAGTCCTTATTGACGTTAATGGAAAAGTCTGTATCACTCAAAGTCAGTGGATGCTTGCATATGCGCTAAATTCTTTTTAATAAGTTTTTCAAGGTCAAAAGGTTGCAACGTTTTGAAACGTTTTCTTTGTGTTCTATGCAGTGATTAAGGTGAGTGAACAAAATGAGGCAATTTTATGATGGCGCGTAGTGTAGACAACTTCTATATATGGCAACTGATCCGTCATAAGAACACCATTTTTCTGCCTTAAAAATGTTTTTAAGTCTCATGATATGAGCTATTAAAAGAATTATAATCCAAATCTGAACATCAAAAAATATGTCGGCCATGTTTGTTTAATATTACATGTATTGTTTTTGTAATTGTTACTGCACGGCTTTGAAGAGTGCCTCATCCTACTTCGATAAAACTTCGATAAAAAAAATATCGCAATGTTTCGATAGTTTTACGTACAACAGTTAAAGATAATCCATTCATCATTTAATTATAATCTTTGTCTTTCAGTTCAGATACAAGCATCCACTAAGTTGGAATCATAGGTTATTAGGCTCTAAGACTGTAAAGGTTTGCATTTACTATAAAATCCTACAATCACTTGATGGACCATGATCACAATTTAACGATTAATTATCTTAAATCGACCAGTCAGTAAAAGTAACCATAGTCGTTCTCGTTTCTAGGTCATCCAACACATTATTAGATTTCATATAATCAACTTAAATGTAGTGATCTATAGTCTTAAGTGAAGATTAAGACATTACATTTAGAAATAATCATGTTAAGATAAAAGGCATGTTAAAAGCTCATCATAGAAATGGCCTCAAGCCCTTTGGGTAAAATCTTTGAAAACCTATTAAAATCATGATTTGTTCTAGAAATGGAAGAACGGTGTCTTCTTATACAACACTTAAAATCATTTAAGATGATTAAATGAAAATCATTTATTTTTATATCCGATAAAAGACAAAATAATTTTATTTAATATATTATGCCCATTAGAAAAATAGTTGTACAGAAGAGGTTTATTTTTTTAATCTCTTTTTGATCCAATCTGTGAATTGGTTTTATTTGCCTTATTCATTTGTATGTAAAATAACACCATTCTAGATATTTAATAAAGACGTTGTAACACATGAAATAATATAATAGTCATTTGCTTCAGAAATATGGAATGAAAGAACTTATCTTCAAGAAAAAAAATAAAAGAAAGAAAAAAGGGTGTTTATTGAATTGAATGTCGGAAGTTCAGATATATCATTTAAAGTAGCTCGTTCACAGATGGTCGGTAGCAATTTCAAAAAAAAAAAATCAATTTTCAATAATAATCAACAATTTTCCCTCGTAAATGTTGGTGAAGTCTTTGTTTCCTGACAAATAAACTCGGAAAGTGAAGATCACATTGCATAGAAGAATGTTATTTTCGTATACGTAGCTTCAACGAAATCGGTAAAATATAGACTACGATATTCCCGAGGGAAGTGTTCCGGAACATGGCGTCGTAATGATTTCGTAAGTTCATGCGTTAAAAATATATGAACCTAAGTGTATGTTTTATCGGTCTAAATAAAGTTTCAATACCGTCGGTGACGGTGAAAGGGAAACCATCCTTTTTTTTGTAACGATCACTGATTTTTGCATTAGGTGATACATGTATTGTGTCTGTTTATGGGTATTAATAGACGTAACAGACGCATATAGTCAAAGATCAAATCCTTAGTCAATGACCATCTGTGTACGAGCTGTTTTTATAAAAAAAGTATGTCTATTTTTATATCCCAAATATTTCAGATGAGACCTAGATCTGTTCTTCTGGAGAAATCAATAATATCGTGATAGCTGTCGTATCAAAATGATTTATTTCTGTTATAATCTACTTTTTGTACAGACTCGATTAATGTTTCAACTGTTCTAGGTTAGGTTTCCTTGGAGTATAGAGTTTAGAACAAGAACCATTTGAATATTTTAAAAGAAATACATCGTTGAATCAACCGATATTCATGATTTAATAGCACCCGAAGAGACATATATCATGTACAACAATTATTTCCCTACATCCGAAAAAAAAGCATCATTTAATTCCCGACATGTTGGTTATTCATACCGCATTTTGTGATCACATTAATAACTATGACCGTTGGCAAAGTATGCGGGTAAAATTGAGGTTGCAGTTGTATTGGAGTTAACCATCGGTGAAACAGAATTTCATTCATGTAGTGAGGACCAAGTAATCAAATAGGGAGGAAGAAGGCAGTTAATCTGTTACACCGACCTACTGCAATCCAGCTGGAATGTGTAGAAGCGGCTTACGGTAATCCGTCCATCATTTAATTATTGGCATGCTCCTTTAAATTAAAAAAAAAATTAATACAGATGCAAGCATCCAGTGATTTGATGATGGACAACCTAAGGTCAGTCGCGGTAGCACTCGTTAAGACTGCGAACAGACACACTCTGGTGAACATCCGGGATCCCTTTTTAAATCTGTTACTCTTCTTTCATCCTTTGTCACGACTCAGGTTTTTTTTTTCAATTTGGTATGAAGTTCTGTCGGTTCATTCAAAATAATGTAAAAAAATATACAGAATGCATCGTATGCATATTTCTAATCATTTCTGTTAAAATCTGTGATCGTAGTTACTGAAACGTTCGCGGATGTGCAAAAATCGTATCGGAATGTACATAAAACGCATTTTTTTCTTATTCCAGACATTGATTATGAATTACAGATAGCTTTTTAGCTCACCTGAGCACTTGTGCTCGGGTGAGCTTTTGTGATCGCCTTTTGTCCGTCGTGCGTCGTCCGTCGTCAACAATTGCTTGTGAACACTCTAGAGGCCACAGTTTTGGCCCAATCTTCATGAAACTTGGTCAGGATGTTTGTCTACATGATATCTCGGATGAGTTCGAAATTGGGTCATGTGGGGTCAAAAACTAGGTCACTAGGTCAAATCTTAGAAAAACCTTGTGAACACTCTAGAGGCCACAAATTTGGCCCAATCTTCATCAAACTTAATCAGGATGTTTGTCTACATGATATCTCGGATGAGTTCGAAATTGGGTCATGTGGGGTCAAAAACTAGGTCACCAGGTCAAATCTTAGAAAAACCTTGTGAACACTCTACAGGCCGCATTTTGGCCAATCTCATAAATTGGTCAGGATGTTTGTCTACATGATATCTGATGATGAAAATGGGTAATGGGTCAAAAACTAGGTCACCAGGTCAAATCTTAGAAAACCTTGTGAACACCCTACAGGCCACAGTTTTGGCCTAATCTTCATAAATTTTGGTCAGGATGTTTGTCTACATGATATCTTGCATGAGTTTGAAAATGAGTCACATGAGGTCAAAAACTAGGTCACCAGGTCAAATCTAAGAAAAACCTTGTGAACACTCTAGAGGCCTACATTTTTGTCCCAGTCTTCATTAAACTTAATATGAATGATGACTGCATGAATTCCCAGTTGAGTGCAAATTCAGGTAGGATCAATATGTAGGTCACTTAGTCAAATGTTAGAAAAACACTTTTAGATGCCAGATTTTTTGTCATTATGCCTAACACAGCCATCTTACTCAGGTGAGCGACACAGGGCCATCTTGGCCCTCTTGTTCATATTTCCTTGCACTCCTCATCACCAAATATCCCTCTCATGCAGACAATTTTTGTTAAAATAACACAATTTTAGCATATAACAGTTCAATTTTGGTCTCAAAAATCACATTACCAGTGATGCATTCTGCATTCTGTTTTATTTGCCTCCCTGTTGATAAAAAGAAAATGTTTTACTACAAATATGTTAAATTGCATGGGCCGTATTAACTAATATTCTTACAGAATAAAATTTGATCTAAGTCATGGCCCTCGTTTGGCCGTTTTGCGGGCCGAATTCGGCCCAATTCCCCTATCAAAATCAAGCGTTTTTTCCCCTATCTTAAAAAAAAACCCTCAAAAATTAAAAAAACAAAAACAAAAAAAAACAGATTCCCTAAAATGCACGTAATTAATTGTTCGTGAAAATATTTGAGAACGAAACCGTATAAAAACATTTCTTCACTATTAACCTCCCATTAATTACTACTGTCTAATGAAATCTATCGTAACCGATCGGGTATGAATACATTTAGAGTTTTCGGATATCGCCGTTGCGAAATAAAAATGTCGCATAATCAACAACACTACTGGAGAAAAATAACAACTAAAATATCAGAAAATTGCAAGAAAATTGATATTGTATTCAAGCAGCAAACACTGTCTTCTTCAGAAAACCCATCAGCATCACAGCCTACTACAATCTCTCAACAAGAATCGCAAAAATGTCCTGAAAATGTAAGTGAAGTTGCGCCAAGTTCAAGCTCGGAAAAACGTAAAGCTGTTTTCTCCGATGAGCCCTTTTCTACTAATTCAGACAATTGGTCTGATTTTGTTACGAGTTAAAAAACATGTGTAATGGTGCCTGACAATCAAATGTTCGATACTGCTAAATATGGAGACTTTGAAATGGCTTTACTATAGTGCAGCTAAAGAAGGTTACTGCTGCAAGTATTGTGAATTTATGTACAGTAGTACAATAACTGATGAGACAACTGCGTATATTTTGCGTGGAATTAAGAAAGATGGGCCCTCACTGACAACCTTGAGGATTTTATCAAAAACTTATTGGCTTCTGATATTAAATATGAAATGGTTAAGCAGTGTGCGAATGACAATCCTAAGCTGACTTACACTTCTCCATCTTCTATCCAGGACATTGTAAAATCAACCGCCTTTGCTTTTGAAGATGATATCCTTAAGGCAATCCGTGATGTCAAATGCTATGGCAGACGAATCCACTGATGAGTCAAATCGTGAACAATTTGCAGTTATTATCAAATTTCTGAAGGGGAAGCAAGTGGCAGATGTTTTCATTGGAGTAAATAAAGTGGTATCAACTGATGCAGCAAGTTTGATGGGAGCCATTGAACGATTTCTTCAGTGCAAGGTAATCGATATAAAGAAAGCCATCTTTGTAGGCTTTGATGGCTGTAACATAATGAGTGGAGTCAACAAAGGTAAGAGAACTTGATAAAAAAATCCATCTGATTTTTTTTTTGCCATGACGTCATGATTAAATGATAATTTAAAGACATTCTAACAAAGTAATTGTAAAAAAAAAAATATTGGTACTTATATACGTAACAATTAAATATTTTCAATTAATAATTTACAAATCTATCAACAGATTTAAAGCGCAGATTTAGATATGTGGTCCCATTTCAACTCTAGGAACCATAGGCTTGCCTAATGTGTTAGCCATCTGGTTAAGCAATATCCAGTACTTGCAGATCTAGATGCTGTGATGATTGCGATATGGATGATTTCTGCACAAATATTTGCTGTAAGTAGTGCCATGGCCTTTTGTAGGGCTCATCGTCAGGCTTCTCATCCACCATTATTAAATTCAGATATTAAATCTACAGTTTGCTTGTGTAAAGACCAACACAAGGAAAATATAAAATGTAAAATAACAAGTTTTTATAACTTGTTTTCACTGAGTGACATATTTATGTATAAAACATTATAATACTAGATAAGATAAAAACATTTTTAAGTCGGATACTTCAAACAAATTACTATTTTCCCAACAAAACATGTATAAATATAACAAATAAAAACAGCTGTATGAATGAAAGACATGATGATGAAAATGAATTCATTTATTCATTAAAATATCAAGCTGCCCACTTTTAATTATGTAAAATTATTTAGATCAACTGAAATAATACCTGCATGATCCATTAGTGGAAATTTAAATGGAATTTTCAGATCTTGACAATGAAGTCAAAGAGAAAACTTGTAAGTAGGCTAAGGTATAATATTTGATAGTCCACTCCGTAACCTTTAGGCTAAAATCTGTACCATTGACTAAGAAACTTCAGGTTGATTATAGTGATTTCAAACAGCCTGTTATAAAGGAATTTATTCATTATAATTGAAGTGACAGTCAGAATTGAAGCTATGTAATTAAAAGGAACTAAACTGTTCATGACTGAGTTGTATCTGTCTATTCATCATTATTGTGAGTGTTTGGTTTTTTTTCAGGGATTAAAGGCCGATCGCTATTCAGTTTGCAGAGGAAGGTGCCAGGCCGATGATGTACAGTTTGATACAAGAGCTCCAAGATGCATTTCATTGTAGTCCGGCTTTAGTTGCTTTCACGGTGTTTGATATGAGACATTTACCTTCAGATCCTCTTGAATTAACATGCGCCAAAACGCCCCGAATATGAATATGCATATCGGTTTAGCCTGTGAAAAGCTGTACAAACCTCCGACAAACAAATGCACCTGAATCTTGCTTTCAAGAATTGCCTTGATTCAATAACCTCCGACAAATATTTGAGGCGGGGATATACCTGTTTAGGCGTCAGGTTAATTGGTCAACTATGGACAGGTAAAAAAAACCCTGTATATTGTAAATATTTGTGTAAAATTTGTGTTTTCAAGATAATGAAGTATTATCGTTATAAAGAATATTCAGTGTTTATAATGATAATGTAGCATTTTTCAACTTTCACTTATAGAATTTCAAACTCAGTTATCTTGAACATAAAGCAGGACAATTATTTCATTTTATTTAATTTAATATAGACCTCTATTAACCACATTGCTGACCATTATAGTAAGGTGAAAGAGGAAACTTTCATGGGTCATCATGTTGTTGCTTAGCCTGAATTTCCAGCAGAAAGTATCAGAAGAGAGGTTAGTGCTTTCAAGCATCAGATATTTATTATAAAGTAAGTGGACTGGTCAGTTTGATACAATGTCAAAGCTTACAGTTCATCTGTGTTATTATTGTTAGCCAGTTCATTTTCTACTTATATACACTTTATTTAAATGGTATAAATAAATGATAGTCACTCTGAATGACCATACTGAAGTGAAGGACATCACTCTTTTTTTCAGGTGTTTCTTTTGATAAGTTCTTTTCTAATTGGTCACCTGATAATTTCATCAAAATATCACAAGGAAAATAAGTGTATGAAAATCTAATGTATTTAAATTAAAGAACTGTTTATTACAAAATAGAAATCATAGGTTTAATTCATTGACTTTTTGTTGGCAAAATCCATGTATACCTCAAGTTTATGTTCATGGTAACTCAATTGTGATGGTTTACCATCAATATATTCACCAGTATTGAAAAATATCAAAATCAAAGGGTGACCAATTAGAAAAGTTGTTGAGTTTATTATAACCTATTATTTCTAGTCTTTGGAACTTGAAGTAAAATAGCCAGATGAGTGTCACTGAGAGTTGTTGTCCCTTCATGGACAATCCTCTTAATATCAGCATGGGTTTCCTCGCTCATAGATGATGTTAGCGGTGTACATATACTTTTCATCAGAGAGAACACCCTCTCAAAACAGACTGTTGATGTATGGTATGTGCGTTGAGATTTTGAGATTTTAATGGTATGAAAATATTAAAATACCATCCAGCAATTTTTGCATTAAAATTATATTTTTTTCATAACATTATTTAATCAAACATCTATTCTGCAACACACTCTCTCTCTCACCCTCTCTCTTACCAATTGTTTTAACTTTACCATTATGATTATCTGTCTTTGTAGGCAGAACGCATCTGAAAAAGATTTATCAAACCCACAGTTCCTGCTGAAGAAGTTGACTGATGAGCCTGTGTTACAGCAAACCTTCCCTGTCATGTCTTATTTTGTGCTACTTTCCAGCTTGAATCCAACGTCAACAGCACTTGATAACATTATGAAAATTGTCCATGAAAGGGAAACCTCACTGAGTAAAACTCAACTTGAGAAGGCCATTGATCATTTCACTTCCAAGTCTAAAAAAAAATGGTGTCTGAGTCAGTTGAATATAATAAGAAATAAATAAAGAATAAAGATAGTTAAAAAACAACTTCAAGTCATTTGTTTTATTTGTTAGGTATACAGCCAAAAAATATACTAGCTATTGAAATCAATGGTAGGAAATTGTGTTATGAGTAAGTGTGATACTTCCAATTCACAAAATACATATATGACTTAAAATTAAAATAAAATAAAAATAAAACAAGAGGGCCAAGATGGCCCTGTGTCGCTCACCTGAGTAAGATGGCTGTGTTAGGTATAATGACAAAAAATCTGGCATCTTAAAAGTGTTTTTCTAACATTTGACTAAGTGACCTACATATTGATCCTACCTGAATTTGCACTCAACTGGGAATTCATGCAGTCATCATTCATATTAAGTTTAATGAAGACTGGGACAAAATTGTAGGCCTCTAGATTGTTCACAAAGTTTTTCTTAGATTTGACCTGGTGACCTAGTTTTTGATCTCATGTGACTCATTTTCAAACTCATCCAATATATCAATTAGACAAACATCCTGACCAAATCTATTGAAGATTGGGCTAAAACTGTGGCCTCTAGAGAGTTCACAAGGTTTTTCTTAGATTTGACCTGGTGACCTAGTTTTTAGCTCACCTGAGCACTTGTGCTCGGGTGAGCTTTTGTGATCGCCTTTTGTCCGTCGTGCGTCGTGCGTCGTCCGTCGTCCGTCGTCAACAATTGCTTGTGAACACTCTAGAGGCCACAGTTTTGGCCCAATCTTCATGAAACTTGGTCAGGATGTTTGTCTACATGATATCTCGGATGAGTTCGAAATTGGGTCATGTGGGGTCAAAAACTAGGTCACTAGGTCAAATCTTAGAAAAACCTTGTGAACACTCTAGAGGCCACAAATTTGGCCCAATCTTCATGAAATTTCAGGATGTTTATCTACATGATATCTCGGATGAGTTCGAAATTGGGTCATGTGGGGTCAAAAACTAGGTCACTAGGTCAAATCCTTGAAAAACCTTGTGAACACTCTAAGGCCACATTTTGCCCAATCTTCATAAATTGGTCAGGATTTTGTCTACATGATATCTCGGATGAGTTCGAATTGGGTCATGTGGGGTCAAAAACTAGGTCACCAGGTCAAATCTTAGAAAAACCTTGTGAACACTCTACAGGCCACAATTTTGGCCCAATCTTCATGAAACTTGGTCAGGATGTTTGTCTACATGATATCTCGGATGAGTTCGAAATTGGGTCATGTGGGGTCAAAAACTAGGTCACCAGGTCAAATCTTAGAAAAACCTTGTGAACACTCTACAGGCCATAGTTTTGGCCCAATCTTCATAAAATTTGGTCAGGATGTTTGTCTACATATATCTCGATGAGTTCGAAATTGGGTCACATGGGGTCAAAAACTAGGTCACCAGGTCAAATCTTAGAAAAACCTTGTGAACACTCTAGAGGCCACAGTTTTAGCCCAATCTTCATGAAAAATAGTCAGGGTGTTTGTCTACATGATATCTTCGATGAGTTCGAAAATGGGTAATGTGGGGTCAAAAACTAGGTCACCAGGTCAAATCTTAGAAAAACCTTTTGAACACTTAAGGCCACAGTTTTGGCCAATCTTATAAATTTTGGTGGATGTTTGTCTATGATATTTTTTAAATGGGTCATGTGGGATCAAAAACTAGGTCACCAGGTCAAATCTTAGGAAAACCTTGTGAACACTCTAGAGGCCACAGTTTTAGCCAAATCTTAAATAGATTTGGTCAGGATGTTTGTCTAATTGATATATTGGATGAGTTTGAAAATGAGTCACATGAGGTCAAAAACTAGGTCACCAGGTCAAATCTTAGAAAAACCTTGTGAACACTCTAGAGGCCTACATTTTTGTCCCAGTCTTCATTAAACTTAATATGAATGATGACTGCATGAATTCCCAGTTGAGTGCAAATTCAGGTAGGATCAATATGTAGGTCACTTAGTCAAATGTTAGAAAAACACTTTTAGATGCCAGATTTTTTGTCATTATGCCTAACACTGCCATCTTACTCAGGTGAGCGACACAGGGCCATCTTGGCCCTCTTGTTTATTCTACATGACCCAATTTCAAACTCATGCAAGATATCATGTATACTAACATCCTGACCAAAATTTATGAAGGTTAGGCCAAAACTGTGGCCCGTAGGGTGTTCACAAGGTTTTTCTAAGATTTGACCTGGTGACCTAGTTTTTGACCCCACATGACCCATTTTCAAACTCATCCAAGATATCATGTAGACAAACACCCTGACCATTTTTCATGAAGATTGGGCTAAACTGTGGCCTCAAGAGTGTTCACAAGGTTTTTCTAAGATTTGACCTAGTGACCTAGTTTTTGACCCCACATGACCCAATTTCGAACTCATCTGAGATATCATGTAGACAAACATCCTGACCAAGTTTCGTGAAGATTGGGCCACAACTATGGCCTGTAGAGTGTTCACAAGGTTTTTCTAAAATTTGACCTTGTGACCTAGTTTTTGACCCCACATGACCCTATTTCGAACTCATCCGAGATATCATGTAGACAAACATCCTGACCAAGTTTCATGAGGATTGGGCCAAAATTGTGGGCCTCTAGAGTGTTCACAAAGTTTCTAAGATTTGACCTGGTGACCTAGTTTTTGACCCTACATGACCCAATTTCGAACTCATCGAGATATATGTAGACAAACATCCTGACTAAGTTTCATGAAGATTGGGCCAAAACTGTGGCCTGTAGAGTGTTCACAAGGTTTTTCTAAAATTTGACCTTGTGACCTAGTTTTTGACCCCACATGACCCAATTTCGAACTCATCCGAGATATCATGTAGACAAACATCTTGACCAAGTTTCATGAAGATTGGGCAAAAACTGTGGCCTCTAGAGTGTTCACAAGCAACTGTTGACGACGGACGACTGACGACGCACGACGCACGACGGACAAAAGGCGATCACAAAAGCTCACCCGAGCACAAGTGCTCAGGTGAGCTAAAAAATAAAAATTAAAATTTAAAAAAAAACCTATCCTTCCTGAGGGTGTGGGTACCTGTCCCCAAAAGTTGTCTAGTGCCATGTAAGTCGTTAGAGTGTAGTTTCTTCTGATTTCCTTTATTTTTCAGGTTTTGAAGTCGAAAAAAAAGATCATGAACAAGTCGCAAGTCCACCAAGTGGATAACGTGGGATTGTACGATATTCATACGATTTTTACAAGTCGTGAGAGTCTCATGAGACATTTCGATTGATAATAAAAGTCAAACGAGCCTCGAAAGAGTTGCCTGCAAGTATCCTTCGATCGTTTTGACATTTATTTTTTTACGTATGTGCGACTCAGCTTTTTTATATATTCAAATAATTCGACAGTTTCATCATTTTTTCATATGATTTTTTCTTTGACTAAATAAACTGCAAGGAAGGTATGAAAGCCCAACGATTTTATCAAATCCAAATAATTCTTTGATATGGTTCCTTTTATCATTCTTCCCTGCACACTGCAATTGCTATGATTAAATAAAGCAAAACTATGTCTATAATAAAGGAAATATATCAATAAAATTTAATTACCGTGTATTTTTATGTTTTTATTGTACAAGACAGATGATAATTCTAATTCATTTATACGCAAACTATTTATATAAATGATCTTTATTATTTGACTGTATTATTGTACAATTGGCATTTACAACTATGCTGGCACGTGCTTTTGATATACAACTGTCTACTTTTACAGCTCGTGGGCTACTGCGCTATTGTCTGATCACCATAAAACATATCACAGACTGAATGCAAATATAAACAACATTTTTGTCATAAATAATGCACAGACAGGCAGGTCTGTACAAGGCCGTGAGTACAAGGTCGTATGGCTGACACTTCCAGACATTTTATAAAAAAAAATGGTGTGTTCAATTTATGAATTTCATTAGTTGGAATCCGACAATCGAGTCATTCCGTTACTCGCCAGAGTTTTGGTTTGTAATTGTTTGTTTTGAAGTTACGTTCTCTTTCGTGTCTCCATGTTATAGTAGAAACTGCCCTTTTACGACCATTACATATTGCGACGTGCTTTAGTTTCGAGAAAACTATAGTTTGAGTGATGTGTTTGTCGCGATTACAAACAAGATTTCACGAATTTCGAAAGTAAGGAAATACTTGTACTGTAAAACTGATAAAAGAATCATTAGGACTCATGTTTCGAGTACAACTTTCAGCTTCGCATGCGCTATATATCTCATCAAAATTGATGAAGAAATGAAATACAGCATTTTCTCCGCCATACTGGGTAATATAGCTGTGCCAGCTATATTACCCAGTATGGCGGAGAAAATGCTGACAGCCTGTCAAATAGTTTTTGTTTCATTTTTCACACATGGCCACATCGTTGCCCTTTATCATAATTGATCCCTTGAAACATGAGTCGAGAAAGTGTCTAACTGAGATCCTTGTTGTAGCAATCTAATGAAATACAGTTATATGATTAAAAATGTTTAATTGTTCCTTGACCGATCAAGCATGCATTTATCACATTGTTTTATTCCAATACGAGTTGGGCAGTGTCCATTTGGACTTCACGATTATGAAACCAGAGACACACATAGAATAAAAATTATCGAGGGCAATAAAAAAGTGCCTGAGAAACTTACCCTTTTATTATTAATATTTTTTTTTTGGCCTTAATGTTGTAGACGAAATATTAAGCCTTTTAACTATTCAAAATCCTCTCGTAATTTTCTGCCTAGAAAAGTAATTAAAAAAATGGGGTTTGCGGAAGACACCAAACAAAAGAAACATGTCTTTACCATTGAAAATTGACTTTTTCGTCTCCTTGAAAGCCGTCCCCTGTAGAAAATAACACAAAATGAAATATATTTTTATATGAGTCCTTTTGTGATATTTTGTGAAGTGTTAATATATATTGAATTTTGATGGATTGTCGCTGAGGAATAAGTATATCTATTTCGCAAACCTTTCAGAAAAACAGTTTTCCATTAGACTGCATCAACTTTAACATTCCTCATTTTTTAGACGATGCTGACATGTTATGTAAATTAGGACTGAAATGTTCAGAATTTGAGATTTGTCAATATGCTCATTTAGCACTCAATACTTCAAAAGTGCTGGATCATTTTTCATGATATTGTGACTGAAGAAACTTTAAGACGATCGCAACAGTTTCATCATTGTTTGATAGCAGTCAGAATTTCACTTTTTTGTATATTGATAGTATATTATTTGATCTACAAAAATATGAAATAAAAACAGGGGGTCACTGGCCTTGGGAATGTTTATGAGTACTTCTGTAAGTATGCCCTGTATAGCAGTACTTTAGGAAAAAATTCAAATTAGATAAAAGATAATCATGTCATTACACTGGTGAAACATAAACTTTAATAAAACAAAACAAAATTTCTGTTAACTCTGTATCCATCTTTTTATTAGATACACTTTCGTATGGCTAAAAACACTACATGTTTTGAAAACAAAAGTATAAACCAAACGTTTGTGTTTTAATTTTTATTTTGCTAATGTTCAAACAATCAGATTTTCCTTAGTTCTTCAATGAATACCTTTCAGGATTAAAGCTAAAACGAAAGGTGACGAGGCTTATTCTTTAGGAAAATACATTTTGAGTTAACGGTAAGGGCATTTACAGGGATAAAATGAACTTGAGCGTAGATAAATAATTCATTTATATAAAAGAAACATATAGACCTGTTGGCGAACTTTTGAAATCCATGTACATTCCACACAGAAAAATCGTGTTTACATTGTATTTTTTTTTGTCATTCATCCATTTATATATTATATACAAAACATTAAAGTAGTGGGAATATCTATCCCAATACCGGTTGTCCATGTTTGCTGATTTCCCGTTTCATGGATATAATGTCTCTGCTTTACAATCGAAAGGATCTAAAGGAATACCAATTATTACATTTACAGAGAAATGTTTCACGTGCAACAAACTTGATTAGTAACTAAGTTGAAAGCTTATTTATATTTTGTTTTCTTTTGAATCACAATTAGCCCCCATTTATACCTTTTCCTCATTGAACACTTTATCAATCATTGGATACTCACACTCGATCTATATATCAGCATTGATATCCCTGTTTTCGTCGGGGATTTTTTGTGTATCAAATTACGCCTTTTCATTGGTTCCTTCGGAGCTTACAAGGTAATGTAAATCAATAAAGGTGGATAATTAAGTTAGCGGATGAAGAAAAACTTCGTTGCAATTGCCTATTTCCTCACGACTTGATGTCATGAAGCGAAACGGGAGAAATCACCTAGAAAATCCTGACCAGCTGTAACGTAAGATATCTAGGTGAAACTAGGTCACGCTCAAGCTGGCAGGTTCACTATGTTTGCCTCATATGTATACATTTCAGATGAAAAAAACTAGTTCAGCTTGGGTAGCGGGTATACATCTAATACAAACCTTCTTATTCAGATTGATATTTCATTAAAGACAGACAGTTTCTTTGTGTTTGAAATATGATAATCAGCTATTGTGATTTCCCTGTTCGTCGTCAGAAATATGTTATCTTAAAGCACTGTGCAGAAATTAGTACGAATTTGGTGGATGGTTCGTGAGTCGCCTTTCAAAAAAGCTCCTAAAGATATTTATCTATGATTCATGGCAATCACCATGGCTTCAGAAATGAAGTAATTCTTTAAAAAATAAACCTCCAAGATATAGGTCTAGTTTCTTTATGTAATCCTTAAAGACATTTCCATAACCTTTCTTCCCTAACACCAATGATCTGAATTTATTTCATTTTGCACTAATAAATACGTTATGAACACCTATTTGTACCTATTTGATAGATATAAGGCTCTCCAAGTTTGTCTAGACACCTTTAAACAGAAACTGCAAACCCATCCTATTTTGAAATCGATAGCCACCTCATAATACTCAAAAGTAATTCATCATGTAAGAGCTGAAACCCTTTAAATTACGGTTTAAGGGATTGCATACATGTACTTCTTGTATAATATTACATTATTAATGTCACATTGTTCTAGCTGGGATTACAAAAAATAGGCAGTGTTTTATTCCTATTTGAGTTACGAAGCGGTAAGAAGGGATATTCGCTCAGAAAAAAATGGCATCTTAACGAGGCCAAGGTGTGAGATATTCGTCTTTCTGTGACCTTTTTGTATTTTTTTCTCATTGTCACAAATCTTACATTTAAATTCAGAAATGCATACATAAAGGACGTTTCAGCGGGTAACCATAGATTTTCTTCTTTTTTTTCTTTTTTTTTTCCAGTAATCATTCATTTTAAGAAGATGTTAAGTAAAATTCACATTTTAAAGATAAACATGTTAGAAATATTATAAACAGTAAATTTGCCAGAAAAGGGCCAAAAAGTCACAGTGCAGTGTTTTATGCAAATTTGACTACTTATTCAATTAAAAAAATAAGTTTAAGTCATTAAAATATAATAACAGTTAAGACTTTGCTAACCGGCACCTGTGGACGCTAGATAAGGAATGTGTCACGTGGTAAACCAAACAGTTAATTCGGGGATACTGGATTTTATATGTAACATTATTCCCCGAACTGTGGTAACGAAAAATAGGGTTTTCTTATGCATTGTGACCTACACTTGCCTAGTTTATTCGTACTAACCAATTTAACGAGGGATTTAGAACATTTGTTTTTCTTTTTCTTTTTCTAAGGACCAGCTCTTGTAAATACGTAATGCAACCCTACTCCCGCATGTTTGAACAATTAAAAATGACATAACATTTATGAAGTAATTTATCATATGTTTAATACTCAATAAATCTCTTGGCAAAACTGTAAAAGTAAAATGAGTAATAATTGAGTAATAATTGATGTTTGCTGTTGTGGAAAATTTGTTTATAGTAAATGTCAACCATTTATTTAATGCAACATAACCTTTTAAAACAATATGGAAGTAACTTAACATGGAAGTTAACTCCATGTGTACGCAATGATTAACTTGTTTTCAAAAAATGGCAGAAATCCTAAAATCAATCAATGCTTTCAGAATATTGAAAGCAACATTTTTGTGCACAAATATTCATAATAAGGTTATCTATGTAAACATTAAGCCTACTTTCGCTTTCATCCCCCGATGTTATATGTAGAGGTAGTTTTCCGTAAATGATTTTTTTTGTTTCTTCTATTCTTTTCCGGGACAATTTTGATCCGGCCAAGGAAGTAAAGCGTCCGCAATGTGATCTGTACGTCGTGAACTACCAATGTCGTTTAAAATGGTACTGGTATCTCCATTTTGCTTGGAACTCAACTCAGTTTGGTTTTTGGGTTCAACGTCCCATCGACAGTATTTCAGTCATTTAGAATCAAGTCACGGATCTATTCTGTATATATGCTGAGCGTCAATGAAGGAGCTACCAGTACCATTGATTTACGTAGGTAAACGTCTCATTTCGGAGTGAAATGGTCTATATAGGCTTCTTCATCCAGTTACTGATGTACTTAGCATATACATAAATATCTTTATGTCAATTTTTCACTTACCTGCGTAATAAATCCACTTGTTGGTGACAAAATCCATATACTAAAGCCCACAATTAAAACTTATTTATTTTTGTGTGTTTTCTATTCGAAATTTCCCTTTTTTAATGTTTTAACAAAATGGAGGTCACGGTCAGTTTGTCTGAATAACAGATGCATCTGTAGATATCACCCTGTCAAAAATATCCACAATGGTAATGTTTCAGAAATCAACAGATTTGAAGGGCAAAACTTCTCTGATCACATTTAAAAAGGATATATCAATTTTCTATGAGAATTGATGCAATTATTCAACAGTTTCTCAACATGGTATGACTTTTTTTGCTCATTTTATCACTTGGTTAACTGTCAATTAACCATATTAACTAACTTCATAATGTAGGAGGGAGACCCACGCCTCAACACTATAACAGACGAACAGTGGTTTAGATGATTTCAGTGATTGCACTGATCACATTGGGCCAATGTGACAATTTCAAGAACATATGCAAGATCAGCTGCAGGGGGCATTCTCTTGTTACATTTATAGCACAGATCCTCAGACTCATCAGATATTTATGAACTGTCACTGTGATAATTAGGCTCCGTATTCGAAATATTCAAATGTACATTCGAGGTGTGAGGGATTACTATGTCAATTTTAAGTTTGTTTGTTCTTTTATTTATTTATTTTTTTTTTTTTTGCAGAAGACTTTGACTGATTTTTAAGAAACTCATAATTGTTAAAGGAGGAGAGACTTCCGGTTATAGATGGATGGATGGCACGTTTTCATGATTCCAAATGTTTTTACTTTAATATTTTTTCTTGTTTTAAGAAACTGCTGGCCCTCAGTTTTGTTTTCATTATCTGAATCAGACTTGTCATGTGGCATCTAAATGACAGAAGGCATCAATTACTCTGACGTGATAGCATTCTCCTACATGGGGTAGATCCCTGTCTTCCTGAAAGCACTCACAAGGTTTTCTGGGGAAAGAGCCTTCAGGTATGTTTTATATGCAAGTTCTGCAACAACATACCTTTTTATGTTCTGTCCAGGCTTAAGTCTCAGAAAACTCTGACATTCAATGCTATAGATTGTTTTTAAAGGTCATCTGACCATCTTTTTCTTCGAAAGATAAAGAAGTGTGGAGTTTGTGTACCAACAGCATTGACACATCACATAATTGTGTCTCTATCAGTTAATGGGTTAAATGGGTTTCTGCAATACTATCATTATACATCAAACAGCTGTCTGATCTCTTTTTTATTGGAATAATCATTAATAAAAAGCATGTGCAACTGACAAAGTAAAGTATACAAATTTATTAAGCATCTAATTTTTACAAGGGACTTCTCCTGTATTATTAAATGTATTATACATCAGATAATCAATAATGTAGCAATAATGTTATAAATAGAAACAGTGAAGCTTCCAACTGTCCAGTACAACACTAAAGTTACATTCCTTAAAAGTCCACTTACTAATAATATTTCCAGATGAAACTTTACAACTATGTTGTCTTAATGATGGTATGGCTGTTTATCATGGATACTCATGCAGTACCCAATCCTGAATTTATATGAAAAGTTTGGGTTCAATGGTTATGTTCCTCTGTTAATAAATGTGCCCCTTTTAAACAATAAGGCCTCCCTTTGAATAAAAGGAATTGGAAAAATACGAAAATGCTTAATTTTGGTCACTATTAAAACATACATGCAATTGTCACAATTATGCAGCGCTCATAAGATCAGTTTCTGTATCATTTTGACAAAAACTTAGTGGATACTGTATCCATCTTTAGAGTTACACTACAGACGGAAGAGTGGCGATTTGATTCAGACATACGAGATCATGACAGGGAAGGACAGAGTGGAGAAATGAACATAAGGTCACAGTTAGAAGTCTTTCAAATTCTCCAAAAAAAAAAAAAAAAGACTTTAGTTCAAATGCAACCATCCACTAAATTGGAATTAAAGGCTATTTTGCATTTACTATTTTTTATTTGATATAAAATTCCCACAAACTCTTGATGGAACATGATCACTATTTAATGATGGATGGATGACCTCAAATCGACAAGTCACCAAAACCAACCCTTGTCGACCTGGTCCCTAGGTCATCCAACACATTAGTTTACTTAAAATCAAGTTAAATGTAGTGAATCATAGTCCTGAGTAATAAAAAAGACATTACATTTAGAAATAATTATGTTAAGATAAAAGACATGTCTCAAGCTCATCATATAGATAGCCCTCAAGACCTTTGGGTAAAATCTTTGAAAACTAATTAAAGTCATGATTTGTTACTAGAAATGGAAGAATTTTATTAATTTATATTAATCATCTATTTTTGATAACCGAGACAAAATACTTTTATCGAATATCTTAGCCATCACATGAGTATGTGAATTCACGCTATACTGCGGAGTTTTATTATTGCCAATCTTAATATGATCAAAGATTTTTTGCATTAATCATTTTTACAAATGTAATTTATTTAGGAACGCCATTCTAAACAATTAAGAAATACGGTCTACCACATGGAATAATAATGTCGTACAAACAAACCTTATCGAATCGAATTATCTTAATGAGACAGCTAATAAATACATTACAACGACTTATTTTCAAAAGAAAAGAAAAATGACGCACACACACACATACACACTAAAACATTTATAAAAAGAAATGACGGAAGAGTCAGATATTAATCATTTAATAAATAAGTATTGTCTATTGTGATATCCTGAAAGTTTGTTTTATTTCCGGTGAGGCCCAAATCAGTAATATCGTCATAGCTGTCGTATCAGTGTGTTTATGTCTTAATCTTATATATATATATATATATATATATATATATATATATATATATATATATATATTGTACTCAGGGTCTTCCTCCACCTGTAATTAGCTGGACGTCGCTATATGATTGAAATACTATCTCAGCGAAGGTAAACCGCAATACAACAACAACAACAACACACACACACACACACACACACATATATATATATATATATATATATATATATATATATATATATACGATTAATGTTCCAACTGTACTCGATTAATGTTCCAACTGTTCTGGGTTTGGTATTAACTTGATTTAACTCTTAATATTCTTTTCCAGCAGCTAAATTTGTCTTCTTTTATTTTTCAATACTATAGTATGATCAAATACTATGTTTAATGATTGTATGTGTGTGTATGTGTGTGTGTATAGAGAGAGAGAGAGAGAGAGAGAGAGATGGAGAGAGGGAAAGTAATTTAACAGTTTGTTTTCTCTTCTTTCACGTGTTATTTGTATATTATGTATTGTATGATGATGTACCATATTGTACAAGTCATTGATAATAAAACTTGAAACTTGGTATCTTGGGAGCATCAAGTTTAGAACAAAAAACACGTGGACGTTTTCAAAGAAATACGTAGTTAAATAAACAAATATTAAAGTTTTGACAGAAACATCTGTCATGTACAGAAATTATTTCCCTTCAAGACATAGGCAACATTCGAAACAGAAAAAGAAAAATGATCGTTGGCAAAGTATGTATGTACAATTTGAGGCTGAGGCTGTATTGGACTTAACCATAAGTGAGACAAAATTTCAGTCATGTAGTGAGGACCAAGTAATCATGATAAGAAGGAAGAAATCACTTAATTGGATACACCGACCTACCATAATCCAGCTGGAATGTGTAGAGGCTGTGACGTAAGGAAATTCGTCCATCATTAAAATATTAGCATGGTCCTTCAAATGATTAAAAAGACTTAAGTACAGATGAAAGCATCTATTGTCTTGATTCATTTTGCTCAAAGATTAAAAATGACTGAATTAACTTTAAAATTTCCATGATCACTTGATGGACCATGATAACAATTCAATGATAGATTACATAGACACACAGTGATGAACATCCGGTCTTCTTTGTTTCTTTCAACCTTTGTCACGATTTTTTTTGTATAGAAGCTCTTTTGGTTATACAAAATAATGTAAAAAAATATACTGGATGCATCGTATGCATATTTCTAATCAGTTCAGTTAAAATCTGTGATCGTTGTTCTTGCTGAAACGTTCGCGGATGTGCAAAAATCGTATCGGAATAAACATAAAAAGCATAACCATTCTTATGCTAAATGTGTTGCAATTTATTTTTGCGTATTTTGTTCATCGACAATCAGTAAATTATTCGATTTGATTATCTGGAGAACTATGATATAAAGTTCGCATATGGCGCATTGGAATAAATAAGTATTGAAAACAAAATACACGATATAAAAGCTATTTTTCCAGATATTGTTTAAGACTTACAGCTAGCTTTTTCATATTTCATTGCACTCCTCATCGCCAATCAACCCTCTCACGCAGACAATTCTTGTTAAAATAACACAATTTTGGCATGTTACTGTTCAATTTTGGTCTCAAAAATCACATTACCAGTTTTGCATTCTGTTTTATTGCCTCCCTGTAGAGCATATCACGTCGCCTCTCGCATGTTGCATACAGATTATTACTCTTCGACTGCCAATTGCCCTTCGTTCACTCGACTTGCCACGCAAACTAGTATATCTGTTGAAATAAAAAATGTTTTGACTACAAACGTGTTGCATTTCCGTATTCACTAATCTTCCAACGAATAAAATTTGATCATAAATCGTAACTGACTTTTTAACTCAAACGTGTTATTTTAGTAAATGTTTATTTATTTTTCATAAAACTTAAGAGTGTAAAGTCGAGAGCACGATTTCATCTATACAAAAGCAAGTAACCTGTTCAATTCCATGGTTAAATTCCCACTAAAATCTTTTGTAGATTATTTTATCCTTTTAAAATTGCAATGAAATTCAGATATATTTAATATTCATCAAAGGTTAACAATCATACCGATGGTTACAGCGTCCGGCCTCGAATCGGGGAGTCGTGGGTTTGATTCCCAGTCGCAACAGTTTTAAATATAGTACTGGTATAGCAACCTTGTTCAGCGCTCAGCAAATACGGGTATGCCAATTACTGGTTGGCGTGCTGTTAAGATATGGTGACTGGGTGGGGTATCATGACATTTAGCTATGGCGTGATATCGCAGTGTGGCAGCACTATATCGTTCTTTTATTGACAGAAGTCCCTAATTGACTGAAATACTGTCGGTGGGGCGTTAAATCCAAGACAACAAAAAACAGCTGTCATTTTATGTTGTCAAAAGCGTTTCCCTCTAAATCAAACTCATTGAAGCCTAGATGGATGCAATAAACCTCCCGTTAAAGTATGCACACTTCCTTTTTTATCATACATATAAAGTAATGCTCTCTGAAACAAACGAAATATCCCCCTATTCCTTGTTGATCAAAGGTATTCTTAGCATTCCCATTCCTTCTGATATAAGTGAAATGTCGTATAACAATTGTTCCACGTTTCCGTTTACGATTCTTTGTGAAAGTGTCGAAATTAATGATATAAATTTCTCTCAAAGAAAGGTTTCGACATTTCACCACTTTGTTATTTTGTAGTGTGAAGTAATATCAATACTATTTTCGATGAATGATGTGTGCCTCGTATAATTTTCTGAATAAAATCAGCATTGCAAATGGAACCTTCAGCCAATATTTTGTTTAGAACTTAAAATACATTGAAATGAAAACGCGTTTTCCATAGCAGTATAAACACACTATCTTTTTCTCAAAATTATCTGCCCACCTCTCGCTCTCTTACACTTTCATTTGTTAAGTTTTCCGTGCCATTCTCAATATCGCATTCTGTGATGATTTCCACTCTTTTTAAAACCAGCTCTTTGTTTTCACTCCGATACTCTACGCTTCGAAGATCTGTCAACGACCTGTGAAAGGTCATCTTTTACGCCATGAATATTAATAAAATTGACATCGAAATTGTTCAATCAGATGGCACATTTCAAAACAATTTAGATTTAAAAATAGGACTACCTTGGTGATCTACGCAAAATACAAATGTCCGTTCGCTGCCATTATTTTGCAAATATTCACGAAGTTATACCCAGTTTCTTAAAGCCAATCTGGATTTGATTGACTACTCAAAGGTCAATTTGAGTCGTTTAATGCAATGTAATCAGATCCTACCTAGCGAGCGTCAGAAAAGATATGTTTTTTATGAAATTCAGTTCAAATAAATTCCCCATTGCTCAATCCTCAGATATGTATAGCTAAACCTGTATTTGTGACCACACGTATTAAGCGATCAACCTGCATTTAGCGGTCAATTTTGATATTACCAAACCAGCATTCTGTTATCATTTAACGACAACCTCTGTTAAGCCGTCATTTTCTCTTGTACCTTTTACTGACTGCTCAAGACTGGATTGACTATATGTGTAACTTTACACTGGTATGTGGGAGGGGGACAGGATATCCCTAGATATACAGAGAGAGAGAGAGAGAGAGAGAGAGAAATTAAGAGAGAATTGTAGAGATACACGATGATCGCCGTCACCATGACATTTTGTCAGTTTATATGACATTCTAACGATCATTATTTCCAAACCTTTACTTTCACTTATCTACCATGACTGTAAAAAGTACGTTTGCTTATGCATCTATCATAAAAAGCATCTTATATCTAATATAGCTCGTTTTTTAAATCCATGTCGACCTAAAAAGGGAGTTAGTCTAGGGATTGTGCTAGAGTCTTGGTCCCTGTGTACTAACGAGACAATGTCATACACCTTAGGTAAGTACGGACCCCAGTGGGAGGCATTAAGGGTGCAACAGTTGACCAATGTTTTTGGACATGAAAGGGATCTGGAGGGTAATATGTAGCGTATTTCGGGTACTCTCTATTTTCGGATGTAAGCTGTAACAATGTCAGCGCTTCTACGCTTTAAGGTTGTTTTTTTTTTGTTGTTGTTGTTTTCGCCAGTAAAGACTAAGGAGCATCTACATCACTCACCCTTGGTTTTTATCGTTAAGAAAGACCGTTCGAACCGAATTGCAGCTTAATTGTTGTCTTTCATTTCGTTAAGGAGAAAACCCGTCCTGTCCCTGTTTCCATGGAAACAGTGAGTAGGTCATAAATGAATATTTTTTGTTGATTTTATCAAGCAATCCATTCATGGATTTTCTGTAAAAAAAATCAAAATAAAGCTGTTTTTTTCTCTCCCTTCATTTAGAAATTATATTTTCCGCTTTCTATATAACGATATCTTTACCACTCTTATCAATTAGATCAAAAGATCATCAGTTATCGGTTAATATGTTTGTCTTTTTTCAGATTATTTTTAATAACGAGAGGTGTATATTTTAGCTTTTTTTTTAAATGAAAACAATTAACATGGATATACACCTTTGTCTTCTATATATAGATTTTTTTTTATTTCTATTTTTTTCAAATGAAGATGATTACTAAAAACACACAGCATAATATCGAACTTGGTAACCTATCATTTTTTCTCCAATATCATATTCAGCTCATTTTCGTACATAAGTGAACATCTGAAAATTCTGTTGAAGAAATAATGTAGTAAAAGTCCTTAATCATGATGCTTCAAGCACATTTCGTCACTAAACAGTTTAATTTTAAGTTATACAATAAAACTTCCCTATTAATACCACCATTAGTTCGAGCAAAAAGTGATCTAAATGGCTTGATGGTATTAATAGTGAATTTTATCAATACAATCAGAGCAGTATTTAAAGATTGGTTCCTTAAAAGAATGGTCTTAATTGCGAGATATCATAATTCAGAGGTGGTCATACAGCGAAGTCACGTATTTTACCTCAGTGTGGGCGTATAGAATTACGTTTTGCTGAACAACTAATTGAATTAAATTCGATGTGGGTGAAGTCATACCACAAAATGTCAAAAGTATAAATTTAGGCACATGTAATGTAAACTTTTCAAAGGTCAATGAGATACGTTAACTTATGACTAACTGACTGCGTTCGCCCATGAGTTGTAACATATATGACTTAGTGAAGTGGGCCCCAGTTGGGCAACGTCATAAATACTTCTATATTGTTCGAAATAATCTTCATAATATTCTGATTTCAACTATTGAATGACGCAGTATGATATATGTGTTTATACTTTTTTTTTTATTCGGAACGTATCAAGTAAACCTATACATAAACATGTATATTGTTTACAATTGGATGATCTTGGTTATATAAATCGTTCCATTTGAAATTTGAAACTATATTTGATAATTAATTCTGGAATGTTATTCTCCACATTCAGCTGAGTGTATGTATTTGACTCCTTAATGGTGTTTAATCATCATTATGGACTGACTCGAGTTCCACTTCCAAAACCAAGCCACATTACGCGAACGGAATTGTACGGTATACGTACGATTTTAACTAGTTGTAAAAGTCTCGAAGAGTTGCCTGCAAGTATCGTTCGAGCATTTTTTTTTTTTTTTTTTTTTTTTTTTTTTTCGTTTAAGATTTAATTTTTACGTATGTGTGGATCAGCGGATCAGCTTAAAAAATAATAAATAAAGAATAAACCATATTTTCATTTGAATTAACTTTGAATAAATCAACCGCAATGAAGGTATAAGAAGCCCAACGATTTTATTATATTTTTTTATCATTTCTTCCTATACACTGTTATTGCTATTGAATAAGACAAAAATAGGTCTACAATACAGAAAATATATCAATAATATATATTTACTGTTTATTTTTTATGTTTCTATTATACAAGACAAGAGATAATACTAATTTATACCGAAAATATTTATATAAATGATTTACAACTATGCTGGCACGTGCTTTTGATATACAACTGCCTGCTTTCACAGCTCGTGGGCTACTGCGCTATTATCTGATCACCATAAAACATATCACAGACTGGATGCAAATATTCGATAGTGCTGAACTATAACGATCGGGCGTTAGTGCTCTTAAACAACGTTTTTTGTCATAAATAATGCACAGACAGGCAGGTCTGTTCAAGGCTGTGAGTACGTGGTCGTATGGCTGACACTGCCATACATTTAAAAAAAAGAAGAGGACTGTGCTCAATCTATGAATTTTCATTCAATGTGCAGTAATGCCCAAATATCACATCGTTGGAAACCGACAAGCGAGCCATTCCAAGGCGATAACTGTTGGTATTTCTCAATTTTATAAAAGGTCCCTGTGCCGGTCTTCATGTCCATTTACATACACCTCCTTTTGGAGTATTTTAATATAAGTTTGATTTCCCATTGGACATTTTTGTCGTTGCTTATTGGATTTCTTTTGAGCACGTTCCATCATGATTCTCAATACGGATTATGATGATGAAAGAGAACAGCCCAACTTAATGAAACTTGTGCATGTGCTACACATCAATTTGACCTTTTCCTTAAATAAGATTAATCGAATATAAAATAAATAAAGATGAATAGGCTGTCAATTCAGAATCTCGAAACGAAATACTTGAAGGATTATGCATCTCAAAAATATGATTAAGGAAAGCCTTATATATGCAATGTTCCAAACAAATTGAAATGTTTGATAAGGTCACTTGGAGATTCTGCATTGTTCGGCGCAGGATTTCTGGAGGAACCATAGATAGATTGATACAAAGCATGCACAGAGTGTTGCATTTTCATTAATTTTGTAGACGAAATCTAAAGCCTTCTAGCTATTCAAAATCCCTTCGTAATTTTCTGCCTAGGAAAGTAATTTCAAAGAAAACTGGGTTTGCAGAAGACACCAAATAAACGGAACGTGTCTTTCTCATTGAAAATTTACTTTCGTCTCTTTTAATTCCGTCCACTTGCAGAAAATTGCTCAATTCTACAAAATGAAATATACTTTTAAATAACTCTTTTTGTGATATTTTGAGAAGACTAATTCTGTGATTTTTGATGTACATTCGCTGAGGAATAATATATCTATTTACAGTTTATCTTTATATTGCAATGAATACTTTTAATGATAAAGGCTAAAACAATAGGTCACAGAGGTTATTCTCTAAGAAAAGGGATTTTAAGTTTGTGGGTGGGGTATTTATCGGGAGAAATTGAACTTCAGCGGAGATAAATAATTTATTCATAAAAGAAATATTTTTAGCCCTATAGGCGAACTTTCGAAATCCAATGTACATTTCACACAGGAATTTCGAGTGTGCGTTGTAGTTTCCGTCAATCGTCTGTAAAGCACGTATCCAATCGGCATGATTAAAGTACAGAAGACATTATAGTAATAGAAATATCTATCCAAACACCGGTTCAAAATGGGTTGCCCAAGTTTGCTGTTAGTAACAGTATTGGAAACCTAATGAAATTTTACACGAAACCCTTTTTCGATCTTGGTTTTTCCATCATTCCGCGATTTTTATACGAAATGTCATAGGGCCAGAATTGTCATGGAAGTATATGTTGTTTGTTTTATTTTTTATTCCCGAGATAAACCATTTATATATTGATAAATACCTTTCCTTAATTGCATTTAATAATCCATGTAGCCTAGATTTTCTGATTAAGTAGATATTTAGATCGTTGTAGTAGTAGTAGTAGTAGTAGTAGTTTGCTATAAAGTATTATAATCCAAGTAATTATATTACTTACACTGACTAACCAGTTTGTTTACTGATTTGCCGCTTAACATATATCACGTGACTACTGACCTGGGGTCATCTAGAAATGACGAATTTAACTGGGGATTTGTTTTGAGTAAAGTACTCACTACACAGACCACTACATGTACTTGTATATACATTGTAAACAAGTATGACAGTAGATACGTTGTCGTTTATTCTCAATGTAAACTTATGATTGCATTATATTATATTTCAGATGTCATATATTCGAGTCATTGACTGATCGATTGATTTATTGTGATTATCGTCATCATCCTGCCATCATCCATTAAATTTATATACTTCATACGTCGTCATTAACTCACGACCCATATACGTGTAATATATATAACTCTTGAGCTGAACGGGTACGACGACAGAAAGCTGTTACAGTTATTTTAACGGTGATAATGCAATATTTACTCGTGAGTGATAAATGAAACTGACGCGTATTTAAATGTTTACAGTGACTGGTTCCAATCCCCCGTTTCATGCACAGAATGTCTCTGCTTTACAACCTAAAGGTACTAAATGAATATCAATTATTACATTAACAGAGAAAAGTCTCACGTGCAACTAACTCGATGAGAAACTATGATGAAAGCTTAAAGAAGTAAGCGATATAATGATTTATAAATGCTTTAACATGGGTTTTGCCCTCATTTATACCTTTGCTCCACTGGACACATTACCAATCATTGGATTCCCACACCCGATCGATATATCACCCCTGAGATTTTACGCCTGCATTTCGCCGTTTTAATGTGTATCAAGTTATGCCTTTTCATTGGTTCCATCAGAGCTTTATCATGTAATGTTTACCAATAAGTCGCGTTTTCATTGGTGTATAATTAAGTCATCGGCTGTGCAACTGGAAAATCCTGACGATGCACTTTGCCTTATTTAACGAATTACTTCGTAAACAAGTTTACCTTATGAGGGCTGTAACGTTATCTATGTGAAACTTGATCAAGCACAAGCTGGCAGTTTCACTATATTTGCCTATATGTATAAATTCCAGCTTCGGTCTGCATCGAATAAATATCAGACAGACAGTTTCTTTGTGTTTTGAGATATGATATTAGCAACTGTGATCATCCAGTAGTCGTTCGTCGTCAGAAATATCTTATCTTAAGCTACTGTGAGGAACTAAATAAAAATCGGGAGGATGGTTCAAGGAAGTTTCTAAATATATTTGCCTATGTTTCATTGTCCTCTACAAAAGTTGCAGAAATGAAATTATTCTTATAAATGAAGCTCCAAGGTGGAGCTCTAGTTTCCTTATGTACTTCTCATAGACATTTCCATATCTTTCCTACTCTAACACCAATGACAAGAATTATTTCATTATGCACAAATAGACACATTTCGATCCTCTACTTTTGCCTATTTGATAGATTTAAACACATGGTGTTCTCCAAGTTCGGTCATCCTATTATAAAATTGATAGTCACCTCATAATACTCAAATATAGTTCATCATTTGAAAGCTGAAACCCTTACGTGTAAGGGATAGGCATAATTCTTGTATGATATAATTTTGATAATGTAAGAGTGCTCTAGATGGGAGTTTAGAAAAAAGGCGGTTTGCTCTACTGCGATTTGAGTTGCGAAGCAATAAGTTGGGGATTTCCAATCCGACAGTATTTGCGGGATTTCTCCTTACAAAAGAAAATATCATCTAAATGAGACCACAGGCATGAGATATACGTTTTATGTGGTATTATTGTATATCTTTCTCTTTCTCACTAATTTTATTTTTAAATTAAGCAATACATATGTTGATTACAAAGGATTTTTTTTTTAAATTCTCATCCATTTTAAAGACGAAGGCTTAGAGGAGAACACATGTTAAGATGCACGTGTTTAAACATTATTAAAAGTATATTTGCCATGTTTTGAAGGTCCAAAATGTCACAATTTAGTGTTCTATGTAAATTTGACTAATAAAAAACAGTTTTAGTCAAAAAACAATCATGGTGAGGTATATATTCTTTTAAATTTCCAGAAAGTCTTTATAGCTTTATAAACTTTAATGACACTTATGAGTTTGCCACCCGGGACTATTGAAGACGTCAATTACGGAATGTGTCACGTGGTAAACCTTATGATTACTTCGGGGATACTAGATTTTATGTTACATTATTCCCCGAACTATGGTGACGAAAGATAAGGTTTTCTTATGCATTATGACCTACACTTGCATAGTTTATTTGTCAAGAAACACGAACTTCACCAACATTAACGAAGGAGCCTAGGAGAAAGCATGTCTTTTTCTAACGACCAATCGTGAACAAGTTGCTCTAAGGAACATTGCTCTTGTAAAGAATGCAACCCTACCCCCGCTTGTTTGAACATTAAAAAAGAACTTGACATTTAAGAAGTAATCTATCATATATTTACACTCAATATGTTTTTTGGCACGAACTTGAAAAGGTAAATGAGTAATAATTGATGTTTGCTGTCTTGGCAAATTTGTTTATAGGAAATGTCAAACATTTATTTTAGGCAATATAACCTTTTTTAACACAAGAGTTTTCTCTGAAACACGTGTCACCTGCTGAAGCGTGACGGACAGACAGACGAACGGCCGGACAGACATACGACGGAAAAGTGATCAATATGTGTCACCTCTGCTCACAACAGGTGACCTAAAAATGGAAGTGACTAAACATGAAGATGAAGTCCATGTGTACGAGATTATTAATTTGGTTTTTAACCACTTGGCAGCAATCCTAAAATCCATAAATGCTTTCGGAATGTTGACAGCAATATTCTTTGTGTACAATTATATATTTGGATGGGTGAGAGCGAAATAGGCATTTATTTTATCAGCACTTAGCCTACTGTCGCTCTCATCCCTCGATATAACGAATAGAGATAATTTCCAGCAATGGTATTTTTTTATTCTTTTCCGGGACAATTTTGATCAGGTCTAGAAAGTTAAGTCTACGCAATATAACCCGTGGGTCGTAAACAACAAAGTGACCTGTAGGACGTGAACTACCAATGTGACCTGTAGGTCGTGAACTACCAATGTGACCTGTAGGTCGTGAACTACCAATGTGACCTGTAGGTCGTGAACTACCAATGTGACCTGCAGGTCGTGAACTACCAATGTGACCTGTAGGTCGTGAACCTCCAATGTGACCTGTAGGTCGTGAACTACCAATGTGACCTGCAGGTCGTGAACTACCAATGTGACCTGTAGGACGTGAACCTCCAATGTGACCTGCAGGTCGTGAACTACCGATGTATCCTGTAGGTCGTGAAATACCGATGTGACCTGTAGGTCGTGAACTACCAATGTGACCAGTAGCTCGTGAAATACCAATGTGACCTGTAGGTCGTCGACCTGTAGGTCGTGAACTACCAACGTGTCCTGTAGGTCGTGAACTACCAACGTGACCTGTAGGTCGTGAACTTCCTATGTGACCTGCCGATCGTGACCTACCGATGTGACCTGTAGGTCATGAACTACCAATGTGACCTGTAAGTCGAGACCTACATGTACCAATGTGACCTGTATGTCGTGAACTACCGATGTGACTTGTAGGTCGTGAACTAGCAATGTGACCTGTAGGTCGTGAACTTCCAATGTGACTTGTAGGTCGTGAGCTTCCAATATGACCTGTAGATTTTGAACTTCCAAAGTCTTTAAAAAGGCACTGATGTGCTTAAAACCCAACTCAGTTTAATTTCTGGGTTTCACGCCCCATCACCAGTATTTCAGCCATTTAGGGACACAGTTTATTAAACACGATTTAGTGCAGCAACACTGCTGTATCACGCCGTAGACACATTACGGGCCAACCAGTCCTGTGTATATGCTAAGCGACAAGCAAGGGGCTACCGGTAACGTCTAACGACTTTGACATGTCGCGGTTGGGGTTGAAACTTCGAACTCCGATTTCGATATGAACACTTTCGGCCACCTGGATTGGTAGGCTAACACAGATGATTTTTTTTCCATATATGAGAAGTCAGATGTCAGGATTTGATTAGAATGGGTTTCATGCCATTTGTCTACGGTGTAATATCGCAGCAAGGCAACCTTGTATTTGTCTGTCCTACTTTGACAAAAGTCCAAAATGACTGAACTACTAAGAAGTGTAGGTTGAAGTGTTAGCTTTTTCTAGTTTGTAAACATGGCATACTTCATTGGTAAGTGAAAGACGACAAGAAAAACATCTCCATGATGAGGACAGAAAAACTGAACGACGTGATAGGATCAACGATTCGCAACATTTTGAAGTTTCAAATCAAAAATACCAAAGACATGACATTATATATACAGGTCACTGGAAATGAGATTACGAAATATATCCGTACAAAATATAGGCACCATAAATCATAACGTCTGACGGGTTCATAAAGAAAGTGGTTGTAATCGACTTCAATTCCATCACTTATGTACGTCTATTCGTCCTTAAACTGTATATTAAGGTCTTATAAAGTAAACCATTGAACTAGAAAAGATTAATCAGTTCATGATTCATCAAGGGTCCGCTAGAATTGCTTTGGGTTGTCGAACCGGCACAGAACTGTCTGTTATTCATAATTTTAAGTATTTTGCCAATGCATCATCACGTAGGGAAGCAATAATACACAATACGTGAACAAGTGAATATCCTTTAAGAACCAACGAAGTCTAGTTTTGCTCCCCTATTGTTATAGTTGTTAGCAAAGTAAGTACACAGGAAATGGAAGAACAAGAAATGGCGAAACGAATGAATGGACATAACATAATAAAGAATGAACATGACATAATAAAGAATGAACATAACATAATAAAGAATGAACATGACATAATAAAGAATGAACATGACTTAACAGAGAGTGTACAACACATAATAAAAAATGTACATATCATAACAAAGTTGGTCATTATAAGACATTTTAGGTGTTCCATACATATATACATCTGTGTGTCAATATATGTATTTTGCAAACATGGCGGATTACTTGCCATAAAAGGAAGTGTGTTGGTATTATTGTATTATTATCCTCATTATCTCAGGCACATTATCATCTTCATTGCTCATACTCATCTTTAATGATGATTACATTTTTAGTTTATTTTGATATTATATTGGTCTTTCACTACCTTTTAAATCAAATAAATTATTTTGATTTTATATTGGTCTTTCACTACCTTTTAAATCCCATTATCCAAATATGCAAATAAGTAAAGAGTGTTAAGCCTTTCTTTCAAGTCAAAGCTTTGTTATCACTCCTTTATAAACGAAATAAACTTTGTGTACAGTCTTTTAAATTTTTATATCGAATGCAAAGTTGTCCTCAATATCAGTACTACTAGCATATGCAAACATGCGCGACAAGGTTCATTGCGCCATTAGACCGTACCTTTGGGATAATGTCACTGCTTTGCGTATACTGCTTCAAAATAAACCCAATAGATTATTACGGCTTACCGCAACCTGCGGAAAAAGTATAGGGTTTGTTATGTTTATTCTTATTACGGCTTTCTGCAAACCTGCGGAAAACGAATAGGGTTTGTTATGTTTATTCTTCTTATTATTATTCCTTTTTTTCCAACCAAATCCAAGAGCTAAATTCAATATGTTGCCAGTGTCTGAGCAACATGAATATTAAATTGCTTCGACAAAATGTTCAATTTTTTAAATTCAATAATTTTCAATTTAATATAATTATACCAGAGCCAGAAAACCTATACGGATAACTTATTGCATTTTCCATCACGGCTTACATGTACCGCAAACCTGAAGAAAATTACAAATAAATGTACATCTACCTATCGATTGTTTATGTTTTCTAGACGTTTAACGGTTTCTTTTTCTAAATCTGTAAAAGTAAGCCAATATTTTAAGAATATGAATTTTTGAAAGTTTCAAGACGTTTATAACGTAAATTGCATAGATATAAGAAATTGAAAGTCATGGATTTCAAAGTAATCTTATTTTTTTTACAATTTCAATTAAGTGTTACAAAGTGCAATGAATATTTGTTAAGTCACATGATTACGAAGAAATGGATATTAAAGAAAGAATATAAAGAATAATAAAACCTTTTAAAATCGATAGAATAACGTAAGAAAAAAATATCGAGGATAGTCTTATCTTGAAATGTTCCTGTTGTTTATTTTCTGCATGATAGTAAACGGTTGCGTCATCAAATAAGATCCATATTTATGCTTTCTCAATATCTTCTTGAGAACATAAAAAAATAAAGCTTATTTTTGAACATAAGTATTAAATCTTCCATTATTAAGAATCATTATTCCATTTCCTTGTATTAACTTATATATTCAATACCTTTGAAATAAGCAAACGGAAAGCCGTTTCTTTGTATCTTAAACAAACGACGTCAAGTTAGTTCTTTTTTTCGTTTTGCAATACTTGGAATACACATACATGTATTACAGTTAGGACAGTTAGTCACCTAGGAAGCAGGAAAAGTAAGGAAATGGATAAAATAATGATCAAACGACACTATTAATTCGAGGGAGTTTGTTGGGATTTGCACTCTTCCTTCCGGTCAGTTTCACTGGATAATAATAACTTTGTGGCAAAATGATTAAAGAGTTCCTTATGCGTTCATACTTACCCGCCTTGTCTTTTTGACTACATAACTTAGCGCCTCTTCAGAGCAGAGGTCAATTTAGCTACGTGTATTATGAAGCCAGGAGGCTAATGAAGCCATGTTGAGATTAGAATCCTGCCAATATTTGTTCATTATCTGTAATATGATGTTCTTGGTTTGAGGCGTAATTAACTTTATATAAGCTATTGATCAGTATAGTTGTATTAATTAATAAATGATAGTCTAACACAATCATCTCTGAATGTTTTTTTTTTCTTTCGAAAGAGATGAGATTGGAAAATGTGTGGTCGTTAGCAATGTTTATTACAGACATATTGTAGCTGGTCTGTGTTAGGCCCTGCAGGCTTACAGTGGAGAAAATTACGGCTCAGAGATTCTCCGATTCGTGTGATTAAGGATTATCATGTGAAAATGTTATTTCCGTGAAGGCATATTTTAATTAAGAACCTGCAAGTACTTAATTAATTATAAGGGAACCTGAAGGATCATTTCACTTTTAAGATATATTGTTTTGAAATTTTATAAACAATATTTTGATAAACTGACTTCTTAATAAATATTAGCAACTAGATGTGATATTTATCAATGTGATATTTCTGAAACATATATCATATAGATGGTTGAAGTAAATACTTGATAAGTGAAAACATTTCGTACAATTACCTATTGATGAATTGATACGCATGAAAATGACGCCAAAAAGACAACGTCCACGATAATTCAAATTGGTGAAATATGGACAATACTAGTTACGTGCAAAATAAATTTCCCTAATAAGATTATGTGGCATAAAAAATTAGCTTAATTTTAATACATAACCATACTACGGTCTTTAAGAAGTAATAAAATGTCCAAAACTGAAATATATGCAGCCATAAGCGCTGACAGACACCACTGAAGGAGACGTATAAGCCAATTTTTTGAACACCTGATGGTATAATGGACATTTTTTTCGGTCTCTGTCTCCTCAAAAGTAGGTCAAAGGTTATTGTCAACTGCCTAATGAAGTGGTCCATCCAGTTAAGCAACTGTCCAAATATTGAAGCGATCCAATGAACACATAGAGGTTATGGCAGTTTAAGTTAACATGGTAAACTTGTCTAGACGCCGCATATTCATCAACATTTCGTCAAAGGTCAATGTCACAATGTCAACTGCACAATGTAAAGGCCCATCCACTTAAGCAACTGTCCAAATACTGAAGCAATCCAATAAAGGACACAGAAGTTATAACAGATTGAAAAGGTCAACCTGATCTGACGCCTCCCGTACATCATTAATTTAAAGGACGGAATATTTCGTTGAAAAAAAAATGGGACAAGCCCTGTGATTCTATTTTAGCCTCACTTTACGTGATTCTATTTTAGCCTCACTTTACTTTGTCATGCTGTAGTATAAACATCATTATTTAAACAAGGGCGAATATTGGGATGCATAGACAGAAAAAGGACACTAGATGCAAAGTAGATGAACTGTGCGAATAAATGGACTTCAGCCTAATATTCCTTGCCTGCAGTTTATGGGTAGGTGAAAGCTTTTAAAGATTGCACACGCTTTGGTACTCTTACATCTTAAGGCGAGTTGCCTGATAGCCAGTGAAAAATAATGCAAGTATTTTACTGACATGTGTTCATTTGAGTGTTGGAGACGACTCACGCCTAATACAAACAGTGGCGAAACAAAGCATTCAATTGATGAAATAAATTGCTGGACTGGTAGTAATGGGGAAGAATTTCCGAATGAGAATAGTATATGTACTTGGAAGATTATTTGTTAGGTCACTGAAAAACAAAGATACGACATAAAACGTGTAACAATCTGGTTATTTCTATATTACTAACAGATGACGACAACGGGTGATAAATCAAATCCAGTAAAAGGATTAATCTCTCATATTCACTGCCTTGACACATCATACATGTACAAGTTGTATACTTTTTGCAAAAAGATGGACACGTCCGAATGACGTGTGTGGTCCCTATAAATACCTAACTTTGTAAACGATAATTATTCGAGTTCAGCTTTTTTTCTTTTTCTTCTCTTCTGTAATGGCTAGCAATCATTTTCTGATTATTATGGCCATATTTGAGACCTTATGGTCAAGGATAACCCACATGTGGGCCCTGTTTTTGCTGGAGAGACAGCATCGGAAGAGACAGTGGTTGGATACAAGATCCGGGTGCGATACCCTAGCTCATTTTTGGAATATACCCTTTGGTTCTTTGTGTGCCCGGTGTATATAAACGGGAAACAGGTTCCAGGGTAGAACCAGAACTCAGTATTCCGAGTTCCAATAGCAACCCAACTTTGTCAAGGGACAGGCACGGGTGCATCTGAAACAAATTGTATACGTCTTTGGTTTGACGCGGTTACTGGGAGAAGTTCCCCGGCTGGGATTCGAAACCCAGACCTCCCGAACAAAAAGAGCGGACACCTTACCGCCGGTTCCAACTCTTTATCAAACAGTTACTTTAACAGTCACACATTCTAGATTATAACTGGTTGTAAAATAAACTTAACGTTGAACAGCATTATGCTACTATAAAAGAACCAAACTGCCACATGCATACTTTGAATACAAAATGGCGTGTTCTGCAACAGAATAGAAGTTTGATTAGTATGATGTCGAATGCTTAAATACTTGCACTAAACGAATGCATTATACGTATATATATCCTTATAACAACCGTCTCGTTTAAACGCGAAGGAATGCATTTCTGAATATACCATCCCCTAGGGATTTCTGGGGTGCAAGTAAATTAAGATGTTATCCGGAAGCTGTGGCGAATTGCCCTGTCAATCAACCGGATAGGGGTTTGGTATTGTATGGCTGTGCGTATTTCGACCATATTCTGTTCAAACATTGAAGCAATCTATAAATAGGGATTGTGACGTCATAAGCTTGCACTAGTCTCTGATTCACCCTTAAGCTGCGAATTTTGCTTCCACGCAAAAAGTAAAAGCAGTTAATGAAAAAGACCAAATGTTAATGACAAGAGCATGGCTAGATATTAATTAATGTGTTTTACCATTGTCGACACATGATATTATTATTTCCACACTTCTGTTGCAGATTAAGCAATAATACTTTCCTACTTTCACTTTCACATATTTTTCAAGATCCCACTCTTGTGTATGTGTACTTTGCAGAGAAGTACTTTTCTCTCAGAAAGTCATATTTAAAGCGAAAAATACAAATCACAGGCATATTAAATTGACAATAACTAAATAGCGTGTGAACCATTTCAGTGCAATCTCCAACGCGTTAGATACATTGAAACTTAAAGGGTATTATACTTAAATCGTGGAAGTAATTAATGAGATATCATGTCACTTAGACCTAAGACAGAATCGATGTGCATCATAAGAAAACATATTGATGCTATTTGCATAGTCAGATACGTATTTTGCTTTTAAATTCATGCTTATTGAGTCTTGCAACAGCGGTTAACATAATACACACGTGCGTAGTGCGTATTGAGCTTGCGTCCAAATTACCATACGTGTTTTCCATTTATCTTTCTTTTATAACACTTAATTGCTTTGTCTGACATTTGACTCTTGTTACTGGATCGGATTTTACAATCTTTCAATGACCAGATGGTGGTATTACCAATATACGGTTTTATTTTTTTAACATCCTGTTTTTATTATGGCTGTTTACAAGAGCTTCTGTCGAGATATTATCTATCTGGAAATGCTTCATAAAGTTCCGTACAGTAGACCATTACAGACCAGGTTTTAACATCCGTCACCATATGACAATATAAGCAGAATTTATTGCATATTGCACCAGTATAAGTTGATGATATGCATGGCAACACATGGTGTCACACTATCATAGCTAAATCATTCAGTGCCACAACCATTTTCAAACGGAAGCCTGTTTTTAAAGCCAAAAATCTAGTAAGCTAACAGAGATTCGCAACTATGATATAGGTAAAACGCAAATCAAGAGAAACTCTCGTTAAAATACGTGTACGAACGTAAAACCGCGAGATAATAACGTGAGATGAATAAATTGCTCATAACATGTATAGATATACTGGGTTTTCTCTTTAATGCATTGCCGATTAAACCAAATATGTATGTATCTCATTTGACCACAGATCTCATTTATGAGTTAAAATATAAAGCAGATGTAAAAAAAAATGTCTTAGTGAGATCTCTTTCACCTGTTTTTTTTTTTTTGTTTTTTTTTTTTTTTGTCACGAAAAAAAAAAAGGACCGTTTCATATCTCTGTTGAATAGGCCTTTGATATAACTCTAGCAAGCAAGCGTTCCTGGCTTAAAATCTTGTCTAGACAATTTCAGTACGAACCGGCTCTAGCAAGATCTAATTTGACACAAGATAAATTAGACAGAAATGTCATTTTTGCACGCGTATGTGCGTGTGATGAAAAACAAGATATAGAGTTTTATTTGTTTGTTAATACTCCCTAAGGTTTCATACTCGCCCACCAAGAAATACTTTCTAAATAATATTTTCTAATACGAATTGTCGCCTGCGTGGATTTGTAATGAGTTCATTGTTAGAATGTTTTGATATATTCTTATTTCTATACATCTATTTATCATTTTGTATTGCAATTACGTAACGAGCAAAGTGAATACAGACACATTCCGAAAGAAATCTTGTTTTGGCGACTTGTTTTCTGCTAGCTAGTGGGAGAAATTTTGAAATTTACAACTTTGAAGATGACCTTATTATGAAAATACGGGAATATTACTGAAGTGTTTATAAGAACCTTTTCAGCAAGAGACTTTCAACATCATCCTCTATTGATCACGCTGTCTGCTTTCAAAATTTAATTTGTAATATTTTGTTTTATAAAATATCTTATTGTCACCACCGCAAACCTATAAACTCTTTCTAGCTTCAAACATGGGCAAATAGAATTAATAAAGCTAGATTAGTTTATAGGTTATTACTGATTAGTGACATCAACAGTCGAAAGACGTCATATAGAAATCCATAAAAGAAATACAATTTTAGACTTTAGTCTCAATGTCTGCATGGTGAAGAATACTGTATCTTATTATTAGTTTTTAAATACCGGCATATAATTCCTGTGGAGGGTACTATAGACTCAGTTTCCCCTTAGGGAAATTCGTGTATGCTATTGGAAGATATTCTAAAATTCAAATATTTCTTTAAATTCTCATTAACCCATTTTCATATTAGAATATTGAAAATCAATATGACTGTTCCAGAAATAAGACGAATTCACATTCTATGACTTTTTAATATAATCTAAAAGACTAAATATGATTTCCACAACTAGTATATACATGTATAGATAATTTATTTTTATGATGATAATTTCGAAGGAGCTGTACTGTTACTGCAAGTGTGGTATTGTCCAAAGGTAGAGTCCGGATTGGTGTGGGCTTGAACCTCTTTAGAGGCATGAACTTTTGAGGGCGAGAAGTACTCGTCCAACTCAAGAATCACAGAGAGGGCGTTTAAGCTTTTAAGACTTGATTCCAGGTCGACCTAAAAAGACATATACAGTCAACTCTCTTTACAACGGCGGTGTTTGTTTTAGTGAATTTTGCTGTAATAAAGAAATTGCCGTTGTAAAGAATAGAGACATAGAAGGATTGGGCACTTTAGTTTTCTAGGCTACTGTGATCTGTAAGCCCTAGTGGGGATCGAACCACTTGTTTTATCTCTGTCGCACCGACGGTTGACTCCATAACAGCAAAACGAAAAATGCATAAAATCCAAGTAAAATGACAATATGTGATACCTTATTATACATAAAATAATTATGACTGAATACTGATAAAATAATACACACATAGAACCTATATAATATATATAAAACTCAGTATATGTGAACTTGTTCAATGTGTGACTCAAATGCTTTCAAATCTCAAACAATGCGTCCAAAACTTAAACAGTTACTTAATCTTTTTTTAAATTATTATTGATATCATTATTAGATTTGAATTTGACCTAATTTGTTAAGTAGTACAGTAAAACCCCGCTATAAAGACCACCATTGGTTCAAGGGGAAGTGGACTTAACAATGAGGTGGTCTTATTAATGAATTTTAACGATATTGCCAAAACAACTACTGTTACAGTATATGGTTCAAAAACTAAGAGGTCTTAATTTAATAGAGAGGTGGTCATAAT
This sequence comes from Solen grandis, assembly GCA_021229015.1. NCBI lineage: Eukaryota > Metazoa > Mollusca > Bivalvia > Adapedonta > Solenidae > Solen > Solen grandis. The sequence continues at coordinate 29,328,983 of CM037785.1, read as the reverse complement.
TCCGAGGTGGTCTTAAAGCGAGGGCTTACTTATGGTTTGAATACTGCACGTATTAAAGCTGAACTCAAAATACTATTTCAACCGTACGTAAACTTAAGATACCCGTGTTTTGTTGTGTATTTAAACACAGGCTTGGAGTTAGTTGAGGGTTATATGCACCTGAACGACGATCTCAACACGTTTTCGTTTTTTTTTATTCTGATTACTTTCTTTAGACGTAGAAACTGAAAACCAAATTACCCCCCCCCCCCACACACACACACACCCCAGCTTGCCGTTCGAATTACCTCCCTCGTATAAACAGATTGAGAGATGAAAGTAAAAAAGAATCACACATGATCTGTATATTTTTTGTTATAAGATATTAATAAGGAAGAAAATCTAAAATGAAAATATTTAAATGTGTAGTCCGCCACTTTCGATGACGCAATCAAAGCTGAAGTGTACACACGGTTTACTACGTTCATTTCTAATTGTTACGAGGGAGGAAAATGTAATGGCAATAAATTCACTTGACCGCGCGCTTCGACATGCGTCTTGTTGCGAATTTACATACAGTCTGTTTCCTACTTTCTGTATAGAGAGTAAGATGCGAGACTTGTTAGAATCTGCAAATAATACTTCAGCTCTAAACAAATAATATAGGTGATTAAGATAATCATTTATGTCAACATAATCATGTACATGAATATATTATATAACAGACACGGTCGAATGCGTTACTACCTAACTCAAGAGTTTAATTGTCACTTAACACTAAATATTGTTAGCAGTATCCAAGCATATACAGTTATTTTCACATCATTCTAATTTATTGCGTGTAAAATAAATATTTACTCAAAGCGTAATTTTAAATTGGTAGAACAACTAATAAATAAATGACAGAGTTACAAATATACAAATTATTTTTTTTACATACACATATTCTTTCTATACACCTAATCGTTTCTTCAAATTTCGAAAGTTTACCAGATCTCAAACTGTTTGTCTTATGAAAATATCATAGATGATATTGTATCAGTGTGCCTCTTGCAAAACCAGATCTCACACCCTTGTCTTAGATCTCACACCCTTGTCTTATGGAAACTTCATAAATGATCTCGGAGCGGTGTGCCTTTTACAAAGGCATTTTTCTTCGTCCTCTGTGACGGGTTTTGCCCAACGCAACCAAGTATTTATATTCTGATTCCTCTGCATATATTTCCTGCATTTTGCCTTAGCCTTATCGTTTTCAACTTTCTCTTTCTGATATTGCAGTTCCATATCCAACATTCTCTGGCGAAGTGTTTCGACTTCGGTCGAAAGTTCATCAAACTGTTCCTGAAGTTGAAGGTTCCTTCTAACACTGTTCTTTAGCTCTGACATATCACATGTAACCAAATTACGTGTAACGTCCTCTCTGAAGTGATTACCAAACTCCAAGAGTTCGATTTGGTTCTTTTCAAAGGCACTTGTCATCTTATTTACAAGCTTTTCAGCTTTCTCTTTCTGTACTTCCATTCCTTTTTCGTCTGTTTTCCTCACCAGCAAAACATCTATGAGGTCTGACTGCATATCTGTGACTCTATTCATGTGAGTTTGAAATGCTTTTGCCAGATCCATCTTAAATTCGTATACGTCCCTCTTTATATCTTCAAGAATCCTTGTAACTTCAGGACTAGTCGACATATCTTCATGTGCCCCCATTACGCCAGCTGTAATGTCATTTAATTCATTTTTGAAGTCCTCTTTCCATGCAGTAACGGTTGCGTTCCATTCTTCTCGTCTTCGTGCAATATCGGCTAATTTCTTGTCTGTATCACTTTGCAGCTGACTGAGTTTCCGGTCATAGTGTTCCTCAACCGACGCAAACATTTTGTTTATGATAGTGACTTTTGTTTTATCTGCTACATGCTCCTCCTCAGCAAGTTCTGCCCTACTTGTTCTGTCAGTATGTGCAGCAAGCTCATCGATACAAAGAGGTTTGATCTTTTCTAAGGAGAAATTATCGGATGCTGTGAGGTATTTGAAAACAATGTTGGTAGGAACTTCACCTTTCTTGTGTTTAGCCTGCAATTTCACCAGCTCGTCGAAAAGAACGGTTTCGCATCTTCGAGTAACTTTTCGCATGCTGTATTCTGCAGCCAATGGAAGAAGTTTGAATGCGCATTCAGCTGAAATTATACAAAAATAATAATATTCTTTTTATTTCTGAAAACTGGAGTGTTATAAACAAGATAAAACATATTATATATATATACGTGATAAAAATATAAAAAAATCTTCATACTTATTATTAAAAATATATTCATATTTATTATAAAAAAAGGGATCTTATATGGTCAATCAGATCATTTTAAAATTACTATATGGCTGGTGAAAATCTGTTGTGATATTATAAAGGCTTGATAAAGTAGAAAGGAAGAAATAAACAACACAATGGTTCTATTTCAAAGCTATAATATGAGTCTATAAGCTGAAGATTCGAGTCTATTCAATCTGCTAGATCAAAACATTTCAAAAATGGGTAACAGCTGCTGAAGCGTGTCTAACATATCTTCTTTTTTTGAAGTAGATTCATTTAAAGATAAACAACGAATGTAATGGACCTTAAAATGTAAATTTATTTATGTTTATTGAAAATGTAAAACTTTTTTATACATGTAGGCCTACATGCAAAAAAGCGATCTCGCTTGAGCTATTCAATATTTTTGTTGGCTTAAATGGTGGCACTCAATGTGGTCATTGATGTGAAAGGGGACGAGTGTACCCGGATAGCACTCACGTGTCAGGACAGGTGACCTAATGCCCCTTTATATACATCATCGGACCAACCAAGGATCGAGGTATGGTTGCACTGGTCATAAACCAATATCCACTAGGCTACTTAAGCCTGTCCTATATAACCACCGTGCAGTTTAATATAATCTCATACACATCAACAAAACCCTCTATCAATAATACCATTGACTGGAGAAATGTCAGTCATCAAACAATACATTCGAACTGTACACTAAAAGCTTACATTAATTATTTAACACGTATATTGTAACTGTGTATTGGCGTATATCTTAACTGGATATTCATATACATCGCATGAGAACCCAGTGCTGTTTCTAAATGGAATACATTTAAACCGAAATACTATTGTGATATAATAGTAGTCTCTCTTTCTGTATTTGTTTCACCTAATCCTTCCGGCGTGGTTTCCAATTAAGTTAATCTTCCCCAATTCGCCTTACTTTATTTATCTCGTCAACTGTACTGAATTGAAAAGGAAGGCTCGGTTTCAATGAGTGATCGCTAGATATTGTCAGCTGTCGGAAAAAATCGATATTAATGAAAGGCATGCTTCACTCAGTAATGATAGTCTTTACAATTTGAACATTTGTGTACAGAATGACTGGTGTAGACTATCAACTATTTACTTGTGGCAAATAAGTTTTTCAACTTATGAATACCTTTGTATGTATGTATGTATACACGGGCGTGTTGGTGTTATGAAGGTATTTTTAAATTAGTGAGGTATTCAATACATTTTGAAATACCTATACTCGAAAAAATGACGGAGAAACTTAACACACAGTTGATATCAAGGTCCGTAAAATAATATGGCAACATTATATTCCATGTTAAAATCTATATACATGTATCCAAACACCAATCGATGTAATAAAGCATTCGTTAGTGTGGTTAAATAATAACAAAAAGTATTTCTTAAAACAAAGCAACGCAATTGAAAATGTAAATTAGCGTCATTTACCAAAGTTTTAAACACCTCTATCCAGAGCAAGGCATATAGAGTGTAAATTACTAAAGTTTTAAACACCTCTATCCAGAGCAAAGCATATAGAGTGTAAATTACTAAAGTTTTAAACATCTTTATCCAGAGCAAGGCATATAGAGTGTTAATATATGTAATTTACTAATAATCTAAACACCACTATACCGTTCATCATCTCAGAGACATTTTGACTGTCGGCCTGTAACAGCGATATCACCATTTTGACATCCTTGTATTTGTACCCAGGCACGGATATCTCGTGCAGTTTCACCTGCTGCTGTAGAGAGCGGATGTACCCTTCCGCATCAGTGACGTTATCAAACGCTTCCTCAATTTTCCGTCGATCCCTCTCGTCCTCTATAGCTTTTGCGAAAACAGGTGAATTTTTAGCAAGGGTGTCACAGCTTACACGGATCCTTTTCCCATCAGAGATTAAAATGATGTCTTCATATATCTCACCATCATCATTTCGATCTTTCCTTTTTGAACTCATTTTTTTTTTATTTTAAATTTGACCACCCGATAGTCAACTAGTTACGACGTACTCCTGTAAACACGGTATAAAATATGTGTCCTCCGCAGGAATAGGCCATTGATTCGTATACCGACAACGCAGTAAATAAAGCGTAGTGTTGATTGATCACTGCTTAAAATCAATCATATGTTTAATTTGCATAAACGACCTTGATCACAAACCGAGCACTGGTAGTATATTGTAAGATAAATCGACCTAGGCGTTTCAGGATCTTTACCGGTAAAATGCCAATTACTTGTCAAAATCATAATAAAATGTATTGATTAAATATGCGTGTATACTCGAAAGGAAGTGAAGTGTTTAAACTGTAAACCCTTACTAGTAGATATTGAATATCCATTAGTCTGACAGTCATAGATCGGACGCAGTCTGGTTCTTTAATGCATGTATTCATTGACTACGATTGCAGGTCCGATCCCTACTGGGCGGATATTTCTTCTCAAGAAATTCCTTGGCGTAAATATTGGGTATAGATAAAAGTGTTAAGCGATTGACGTTAAAATAATGACCATTTACTTAAATTGCCTATAAATATTCATACATTTAGTGTCAACAGTAGCCGTGCAAATGGGATGGGAATGGACAAGATTTGGGTGTTGTTAGTTGGTTAGCGTGTTAATTTTATATCATTCAATCCCATACCGCTATTGGTTCAAATCTTATGGGTCATTCGGGGAATTTTCATGCGATAAAAATCTATCATGTTGGCTTACAATACGCCGAAAGTTCTACCCGACTGCATTTTCGAGATATTCCGTCATACACCGGTACGTAGCAAAACTTCCCGCTGAAGTTACTTCCCTGATCAGACACCACAAGTTTATTTCGCAA
>CM037785.1:29273754-29323754 GCA_021229015.1 Solen grandis | reverse complement strand
ACGATTCACAATCCCTTGCAAAAAGGAATAATGAAAATCATTTCGTTTAAGAAAAGAGTTAATGCAATTTCTCTCAAGACGACTCCTAGATAGGACAGGGTTAATTATTCTCTTACAACTCCTTCCCCATTCATTCAGCTAAGCACGCGCGCACATAGGCTTATGGTTTGTATATGCGCAATGTTGTAAATCAGTCAAATAAAATATAAATGAAACTTGAAAACGAGTGTACCTTTTAATATTTTTTGCTGACTCAAACTGCTGACTCAACTCAATACAAACAAAGATATATCACTACATTATCGTTGCCGTGTTTTGTATGTTAGTAATAAATTAATCAAATCGAACGGAAATTAGTATACGTTCTATTAGTTAAATTAAGTATACTATCAGTATTGCGATATAAAAGCTAAGTACCGGTGCAATAGCTAAGTGGAGTGTCTGTCTAGCGTTTTGGAGGTCTGGGGTTGGAATCCCAGCCGGGGCACTCGGTGACCGCGACAAACCAAAGACGTATAAAATTGGTACCAGATGCACCATTGCCTGGCTCTCGGCAAAATTGGGTTGCTATGGGAACTCGGAGTACCAACTTTTGGTTCTACCCAGGAACTTGTCTCCCGTGTATCGGTGCTATACACCGTGCACGTAAAAGAAACAAGGGGTCTATTCGCAAAATGAGCTAGAGTATCGCACCCGGACTCCCTTGTATCCAACTACCGTCTCTTTCAATGTTGTCTCTTTAGCGAAAAAAAATAAATAAAAAAAAAAAAAATAAAAAAAAAATAGGACCAACACTTGGGAAATACTTGACCGTAAGGTCTAAAATATCGCCATAATAATCAGAAAAGGATTGCTAGCTATTACAATAAAAGAAAGTAAAAGAAAGACAGTCAGTCCTGATTCAATCAAGTGCACAGTTTTATTACAATGCAACAGGTTCCAGCTATGTATTTATCTCTATATCCTTTTTAATCCCTCTCAAATAGAACATGTCTCTTCATTCTACAAAATTAAGTCGAACGCAGCAGAACCCTCATGCATGAACCATTTGCAGAACGTCTGAAATGCACATTCGGAGAAATAAATCCCTTTATCCCTAATCATCAATTTATTCCAACAAACGCAATTAGTATTCAAATTCTGCATATCGACCATCTTTCCTGACAAGATTTAGCATGTTTCGGTGGAATATTTAAGGTTTAATCTGCAGTTCAACGTGTCAGATAAGGCGATCTGATAAGTCAAATATTGACGGCGTAGTTTCAAACGTTCAACTGAAGCATTGGTATCTGCAATTACATGGTAATTATCATCTAAGATTAATTCAGTTTTACAGTGAGATAAAGTAAAGAGTATAATGTTCCATCAAAGCACACATTTTCAACAATTCAAGATTTATTTCAATGCCAAGAAACTTCAGGAATTAATTTTAGCAAAGTCAATTTAAGAAGCTTAATTATTGAAATTAAGCAATTTTGAAAGAGATTAACTACGAAAATGACTATGTTTTCTTGAAAAGGTATATCGATTTAAAGTCAAAACAATTTATTAATGTTCTTTATGTCATATATTTTGTATCTTTATGTTTTCAAAGGGTTTGCATAATAACTTTTTTGTACAATTCAAGGTTATACTGACGGATCGTTTATTTCCTTGGACCAAATATCCCGTTCACAATATTTCAGTCTTTTGGGGAGAAGACTTCTTTATATGTAAGACGCCCCGCTACCCTTACACATTTCTTCAAGAATGATAATACTAAATTAAAAAAAAAACTCGAAAGCTTTTAAAACATAAGTGCACTGAAAGATATAATTGAATAGTATCGTTCAGTTATAATTTCATTCAACAGTAACTATGTAAATTTGCAGCAGATGCTGTAAACTCAAAATGACACCAGTCAGTAAAAACTGACTTTTTTTAATTTATCTGAATGTCAATTAAGAAAAAAAGGATTCTATGAAGTATGTCTTGTATTTCCTAGCGTAGTTTGGAAATAATGTTCTGCTTAATACAAATTTTTATATTGGTAAAATTAGTTCCTGTCTTAATTCAAACTTGGCTATCAAAGAAATATAATTATGATACTAGTATTAAGACGTTCCTTAGTTGTTCAGACAACTGGCTTATACTTACTACTGGATTGTATTTTTTACCAGTTAATTATTCAGTATAAAACACATATCTAAATATTTATTTATTCAATATCTTACAAATGCAATATGTAAAAAAGTTAAAAATTGTGTGTCAACTTAGTTACTCGCAAATCGGTTGATGATGCAAATACGTTCATAGAAAATATTAACACAACTTAACACTAAGCAATATCAATAGAATTCGGCACTACAACCTAAATTACTTAGTGCTAAGTAGAACTTGAATTCTTAAATCATGTAGAACTGTATTCCACCATTTGTTTTACGAATTTTCCAAGACTGAAATAAGTTGACATTAATTATTGCATTAATAACTAACTGCTTTTGCTCAGTTATATGAAATTAGGAAATTATTATTAGGAAAACAATGTTGATAAAAACCTCCTCAGTATATATATATATATATATATATATATATACTAAAAATAAGTGAGAACCAGATGAACGTTACTGTAATAACGTCTAAATAAAACTGTACGTTAAAGCAAATAATCAGCTGGTCTCGAAAATGCATCACTAAGTCACATATCTGTTTGGTATCATAGCGAGTGTATCTTAAATCATTATTAATCTTAATTCTTCAGATTTAAGACTAAAATTACGATACAGCAAGCTGTTAGATTATACGTATCATTTAAAAAAATACATCTTCTAGAATCGCTAAAATAAAATTTAAAATTTGCACATCATTTTCATTAACCATGAACGTGAAAGAAAATATATTATTTAATATCATGTGTTTTACTTTTGGCAAGTTAATTATTCGCAGGAAAAGAAGGGGGTTCAATCAAATAAATTTTTCGAAAAATTTATAAATCAAAAACCAACATACGTAAAAAATAAAGTCGAGCAGGTGTTCTGACAATTTCATCTTAAACCAAACGCAAACCATTTACGTTTAACCATGCTAATTATGTTCAAGGTGCGTACAAAAGGAATAAGTTACAAGAAAAAAGAGTTGAATCGTTTGTTCGTCTCTTCATGAATCAAGTATCTTGGTTATTTTCAAGTTATAAATGAGGCCTCTTTCATTCATTTACGACCACATAATTATACCGTAACGAATTTTGGGTTTGAAGAAAACAATATATACATGTGGAACATATTTCTAAAATGGTTTGAGAAAGCCTTATCTAGGTTTTCAGCACGATTCCAGTGGTTTTTATATGCTTTAAGATTTCAATTTAATTACTTGAATAAAATATATTTAAATTAACTGACATAATGTTGTACTTTTAAGAGTACGTCTAAGTGATTTATCGATTTATTTAACTATCAGTGAGAAATAGATGAACAGTGAACCATCCTTTTTAGTGAATACATGCAGTCATGTAGATAATGTGCAATCATAGATTTCCATAAAAGCACCATGGATACTTACTAACAATATAATGAAACGAAGTTCGAACAGCTGTTCTCAAACACTGGTATGTAAGAAAAAAACTGTTCTGTAAGAAAAGAGATTAATATGATTCTTATTTCATCAGAAATACTTAATATAATGTCAGTTAAAATTCGATAATACCCATGTATATGCTTCTATCCCAATTGCATGAAACCATCGTCTATGAGAAACAACTGCACCGAATTTCTCACAATGTAGGTGACTCCGGCAAACATTTCTTGTAAGGAAGACTTTTAGTTGGCTATGGTCTACTAGGTTGTTGGTTCTATCCATGTGACTCAGCACAATTAGTATCTATCTCATCTTCGGATAAATAAGAAGTCGCCTTTTGATTGTACATGTAATTCTGTCGTATAGACACAAAATCGAGTACCAAAACAACAACGAGCAAATTTTATCTTAATGTAAGAATGATGCCAAATTAATTCATCACTTTTCGAACAAAAAACAGGAGATGAATGTGACACACACACACACACACACACACACACACACACACACATTATTTTTAACAGGAGAGTTCCAGGACTGGTGGGCCCAGTCTCAGGATAATATAACGAACGTCGTGATATTGAAGCAAGGCAGCATTAATTTTTGTCTCGTCTTGACAAAAGACCCGAACTGACTGAATTTCTGTCGTTGGGACGTTTAAACCCAAGCAAAACCAACAACAAACTTGGCGGTAAATTTTATTACAACAGTTGACCACTAGAAGAACTGAACTAAACGTTTAATTAAACGGTCCAAGGCGTTGCTACTCTACGCCTAATATTGTGTTGTTCTAAGAAAGGACGGGACAAATGCATGGCATCGTCATATGAGAAATTAGTCCTGTTGAATTTCAGGAGGCGAGAAAATGCAATCAAGATCAGGGAATTATCAATTACCATGAGGCATTTGACAATTTTGTAACAAATAAAGTGTCGCATGACAATAAAGTTTGAAGAATCACACGAATAACTCGTGAACTCGCTAGCTTCAAAACTCACCACTCGCCGTAACACTGAGCATCTATTGGGGTTAGTGGCACGGGAAAGAATTTTTAACCCTCCGAATTAAGGAAAAGTAAAAACAAGTACAAAAAGGATCTTTAAAGGCGGAAATGTAAAGCAAAAAAAAAGAAAAAAAAGAAAAGAAAAAAAAGTCGGCCGTGAGAAAAGAGGGTCGGTCGGGAGACCAGAAACGAAACTTTTTTGGACCTATGAGTGTCGTGACCTTATTCAGAATCATGCTGTTTTACCTTTCGAAACTGTCAGGAAAAAGCAATTCAATTCGACCAGTCGCTGTGAAATGACTGATATGTAGGTTTTGTTGTTTTTTCTAACAAATATTTAATTTTAATTTGTCTTAGGTCATGCAGATAAATCTTTTTTATCAACATGTGCACTGTATGTTGAAGGATAAACGAGACGTTCCCATTTATAACTTACTTTACTGCTAATAAACAAAACCATATATTATTTTGTGACAACCACGTCTTCCATTTTTACTTTTTGGTTAATAATTTGCAAACATCAAAAAGAAACTCACTTCAGATTAGAAACTTAATGAGGACTGTTTACGAATCCGAGATTAAACTATTCAACTCCAGTAAATAAACTTTGTTTCGCGCATGCGTGTGTATGTGTGAGCGTATGGTACCTGTTAATGTATTAACTGAAACAAATTTCTTTCTTGGGCATACAATTGTTGCATACATACAAATATTTATGGGCATATGAACGATTATATAGATTTTATTCCTAGATTTATCACTGGAGGTCACTAATATCCACAATTCCCACCAAGACTCCATGCAATATGGGTGCCGGACGTTAAACTGTGTAATTTCTATAAAGCCGACAGCTCTGTAAAGCAGAAAAGGGGGTGGGTATAATAAAAGTATACTATTATGCCAATTAGGCGAATAAAAATCTCTGGTATTAATGTTTGATGTAAATTATTTTTTTTATATCAATTTGTGTTTTAGTTGTTTAGTTAATGTTTTCCAGAAACATGCATTTCAAGGTTAAATGAACTTTTCATGCAAACTACAACCACAAAAAAAAAGGACAATTCAATTCTTGCCTCACCAACGAGCGTCAATATTACAATTATCGCGTTATTTATTCACTGTACTTTTGGTGGGCAAATTAATGAATATGAAAGGAAGAAATGCATTCTTTTCAGTAATATGGAGTGGAATATTCTGTATCTGTTGCATTGTGCCCAGTTCCAAGTTTGAGCAAAAGTATTGATCAACTCAATATAACTTAGAACAGTAGAAATATGTCTCCAGGTATCGTTTATATCGATATTATAGTAATGGCTGTTGGCAATACTTGCAATGTCACTGTGATAAGTACGGGTATCAGCATCTCAATATGTAGTTTGCTGAAGGCTGCCTTTCCCATTAGTTGACGTCAGATAATTGACCTTTCTGCCATCGACACGTAGCCACGCCCCCTTTAGCAACGCATCCGAGATGTAACTACGGTAGACAACTTGTTTCCAATATGGCGTCGCCAAACATTACACGGCGCGTAGAATTGGATTCGATTCCTTCCGATTTTTCGGTATTGTACCATCCAGACAAGAATATCTCGCTAAAAGCAAAGCAGCAAGGATTCAGGTTTTTCAGTGAGGGTTATTTCACTGCGGTGCAGTTGTATTTAGTTGACGAAAATACGATTAGTGTGCAAGGGAAATGTCATCGAAGTCAACGCAAACACGAGAAACCCCATCGGGTTAACTTCGATATTCAGGGCAGAGAGATTTATCATGCATATTGCACGTGTCAAGCTGGGTAAGTAATCCGTTAATATATAAATGAAGAAATGAAAATGATTAAGTTATTGATTTAAATGCAAAATATGCAACTTGACCTTACTTATTTATAAATAGTTCAGTGAATGTTGCGGAGCATGTAGAAGCAATAGGGATGATTTTCTCTAAACATTGCACGGCACATATATACGGTTATAAATGGAAATCTCTCACCTATTCAACATTTATTTTTTTTAACCCTACTCCTGTTTACGTTCATAAAATACATATAATTGCTGAGTATTGCAAATATGAGTGTTTTTTTCTGATGGATTCTCATTATTTGCAGGACATAAATCCCAAAATGAAAATATTAAAAATAAGAAGAAAAAAAACTTGTTGTGATACAGATGATTAACACATGGGAAAGAATGTGTTTATGTAGTTGGATCGTTCATTTAGTATAGTTCTAACATGTCCTGTAGGTGCATGTAAGGTGAAGCATATTGTTTCTCATCTGGGACATGAATTCATTCACTGGTATATAATTATGTAAATACCCAGTTGATTGTTATTTATAATGTATGATTATGTTTGATGTTCAATCTCTTTCTCTCTCTCCTACAGAAGTTATACTTGAAACTAAGTAATACGCGTGTGTGTGTGTGATAACTTGAAATTATATTGAATTGAACCAAATTTTATTTTTTTGTTATAAATATTGTTTTTTTACAGTATGAGTGGTTCATGCTCCCATGTGATCGGTCTGATCACTGCCATAAATCAGTGGCAACTAATGGGATTCACTAGCATCCCAGAGGAGATTGCCTGTACATCACTGCCCCAGTCATGGGGTGCCCCAAGAGGTGACAGGATTGATCCTCAACCAGTGACAGATCTGCAGTTTGTCAGCCCTAAAGTTGAAAGGAAACGGGTCCCAGTACAGAACAAAATCAGTGACTGCAGGTAATAAATGATTTGGTGTTGATCTTTATGACTGATTAATTAAAAAGAACAAATTCATGAACTGTTCATCTATGTTTTAATTTTTAACATAAACATGTCAACAATGGACTTCTCATAGGAACAAAAATATAAATATGTTTATTGAACATGAATGCCCCAAAGGTTGTTACTTAATTCATGCATTTCATATGAAGCATAAGACTGCTATGACATACATTTCAAACAAAGGCCTGGATTCATAATCACTGTGAAAATTACACATGTGAATTTTACCTTTTGTATTGCAAATATGTTCAGATCAAAAATTGTCAAAATGTCAGTATCATATATTGCACAGTAATTTAATGAGTCAAAAATTCTTGTCAATTGCATATCAAATTTTAAATATTAACAACATCATCAACTTCATCGGAATGTGAAATACACCTATAATGTTTTAGGAGTGAAGTGTAATTTCTGTTGAAATAATGCATAACACAAAGTTTCAGACAAATAGTCAGACAAAAAGACAATTACAAATCTATATATCCCACATGAATGTGGCCTTAATACATGTATAGGGAATGTTATGTTGCAGTAGCTTTTTGTTGCTTTGTTTTTTGCAACCAGCAGTATGGGAAAAATGGTATCTCACTTGTCCTTCAATCTTGTGAGATGTCATTTTTTCTTTACCTGTGAGTAGCAGAATACAAAGCCACAAAAAAGGTGCTGCAATATAGTTTTCCTTTTATGTTATACCTAATAAATAATCAATACACAAGAAGTCAATTTACATAGGTTTTAATGAGTTTTCCCAAGTAATGTCACAAAAGTGATGTCACCCTACCACCATATTTGTCATTGACATGATACGGATTTTTATCAGTTGAAATGTATTTGACAAGGAACATTAAAATGTATATGGGCTAATAAAGATAAATATTTTGTTGATAAAATGTTCAACAAATTGACAAAGAAATGCCCGATTCAAATGCCAGTATAAAAGCATATCTGCTTGATGTTATTTAAGATATCATTTGCACAAATTTCGATTAATGTGCTGAGAAATATTTTTTCTATCATTGTGTTTTTCAAATACTGCATGGTTTATTTCTTTATATTTCATTAGATGAAATTTTCTTTTTTTTAAAGTTACATGGGCTTATTGAATATTAACCTTAATAAGGACTTAAGAAAATGTTGTTTGCACATATATCATTACCCATTTTGAATTGTGAGTAATAAAGACTAGATATCACTCATACAAAAGTATACATTTTCACTGTATACATTTTAGAAAAATCAGGGTTAAAGAGGAGGATTTGACATTCCTAAAATCTTTGCATGGATGTGGAATTAGCTATCTGACATCCATTCAGCCACACACAGTCAGCACCAATCTTGGAGATGTTCCAGTTGGAAGTGGACTAGCAGCACAGGTATGATTATGACTCTTTTATACATAATGGCATGAAATTGGTTAAGAAAGAGCACACATACCAAATTTGATTAACACTTGACATATGAACAACTGGAAATTTATTTGATATGATTTTAAATGACTTGATTCTTCGAATTGCACGTTCAACATGAACACGGTGTTTTGCAATCTTTCGTGTCAAAAGTACATCTTTTTCACTCATTTGTGATCCACTACATGCAAAAGGTGGAATGTTCAACATTAGCCCAATGTCTTTCACAGCTGCTTCAATATTGAACCCTTTATCAGCCATCAGGCCATCTCCAACTTGAAGATAGCCAATCTTAATGAGTTGAATAAGTAACTCCTCAAGACCACACTGCTTAAACAGTTCCTTATCTGAGATTGACCCACTGAATAACATTGATGAAAATATCACAGACCCTCTTGGGTCAACAGCAACTAAACCCTTTAATGTATTGCTTGATTTGTAATCACTGTAAGTCTGTGATTGTACTTTCAAGGAAGAGGGTTTTTGTATCTTGATTTCAGTACAGTCCAAAATTCGAAAAGTAGTGGGAAAGCTATCCTTATAATCAGCTGGCATGTGTTCCCTTATGACATCTCGATGTGGCCATATTGGCACCTCACCAAACCTTAAGAACATATAATTTACCCAGGAGTTGAAAATCACACCTGCAGTATGTTTGGAAACACTGAAACGATAACCTAGGTCCACAAGATCAAAGTCATTTCTGAGTTTACACAGAGTCAACAAAAGTTGATTCTTAAGGGACATATTTTCAATCTGTTTCAATTTTCCTTTTCCTACATATGAAAGTGGGAGAACGTTTTCGTTTGGCACAAGGAAACGGTATATTGCCAGAAATGAATTTTTGGAAAAACCTGTGTAATATTTGATTATGTTTTCATTTGACATTATATCATCAATAGAAAAGGATGGCACGTTAGATCTTAAGGTTTCTTTGTTCACATGTGATGCTTGTCGTGTCCTGTCTATCGACTCAAGAGTAGATTTGGCCAGATCTTGCCGTAGGGAGTTATTTTCAGCAACCAAGCACAGTACATCTATTGGGTCAATCCCTGTAACCAAATTATAAATTTTTATTATAATAATTAAAAAAATTTAACCTGTCTTAAATGGTTAGTATGGGGAACAAGAGAAAGTGATTTGCTTAACACAGGTGGTTACTAAATAAAGGTTAAACATATAATAAAATGCTTGTTTGGTAATATTGAAACTGACTGCTAAAAACAGGTTGACCGCTTAATACAGGTGGCCACTAATACAGTTTCAACTATATTTTATATTTACAGGCTCAGTTTTACAAGGAAGAAGTGCTGCAGCCAGTGACAACACAGTGTGCTTACATTAAGTTTCCTAAAGTAGCTGTGATAAGTGCAGATGGAATAGAACAGAATGAAACGGTTACAATGGAAGAATGTCACAGGTTGGAAGAGGAAACACGTGACCAAGCACTTTGTTCCAAATGGTTTGAAGCTAGGAAAGGTCGCCTTACTGCATCACAGTTTGGGCTGATTTGTAAAAGGAAAAAGGTCACAGATAAATTTGTAAATATGGTAATGGACACAAAATCTTTCACTTCAAGGCCAACAACATATGGGAAAGTGAATGAAAATAAAGCCCTGACAACTTATGTTAAAAAGACAGGCCATCATATTCACAAGTGTGGGTTAATTGTTAACCCCAAATTTCCATTTTTTAGGTGCATCTCCAGATGCTAAAGTGTGTATTGGTGGGGGTAAGTGTGGCCTTGTAGAGGTTAAATGCCCTTTCAGTGCTAGGGAGTGTACAATTAAGGAAGCATGTGACATTAAAGATTTTTGTCTCCAGCTTGACATATTACCTTGAAGAAAATGCACAATTATTATTATCAAATTCAGGGCCAATTAATGATAAGTGGAGCAGAATTCTGTGATCTTGTTGTTTACACAAAGAAGGATATTTTCTTTGAAACAATATTCATTGACAAAATTTGGTGTGAAGATCTCTTGAAGTCATTGGCAAGATTTTATTATTCTTATTGTAATTGTGATAAACCTTTAAGTACCTGTATTTTGAAGTACTGACAGTCAGTAACTACAATTTGCATGTAGAACCATCAACCTACCAAAAGTCAGCTTAAAGGCTTCCTCACATAAAAAGCACAATTGACAGTATTGGGCTTTAACCCTCTGTAGTGTGGGTAGTTATAGTTTAATCTTAATAAAATTTCTTCCTTCAAATTGTTTTTGAATTTTCAATTACTTACATGAACTTTCAGTTTGTGTAGCTACTGTGTGGTCTTGACATAGCATTGAAAGTGGCTCATTTTCCTTGTCATACTCAACAGCAGCATGGAAATTGTCAGTCTCTGACAGTATCCTGGAAAAAAAAGGGAAAAATATGTTTCAAAGTTAAAACTTTACTCAAAATCAACTTCAGTCATGGAGAAGTTTCCATTCTAAGTAATAAAAAAAAAAACCAACATATTCATTGTGCCAAATGCTATAGGAAAATTGTAAGAATTGGAAAGATTTTTTTTTGTGAGTACTATATTGCAAATTAATGCATGATGCTATGTAAGTTATCAGAGTCACAAGAGTGTTAATATTTATTTGAATGTTAATAACAGACCTTGTTGGTGTTTGAAAACATAATTTTCGTCTCCTTGATGGGGAAGCTCTGTGGGCCTTGGGTTTTGGTGTGTAGGGGTCAGCTGGAAGAGGATCGGGGAATTCTTTGGTTGGCCAGCTACAGTTGACAAAATGCTGAAATGTAGTGAAGTAATTTATTGGTATTGTCAACATGAACATATTTAGTGAAAATATTACACAAATGAAATAAAGTATAAGTCGAAAAAATACACTGATACACCGTCTATATAAACATATCTTTAGGCCGAATTGTGAAGGTGGCGAATCGATATCGGGAATATTTGCACTCTATCAAAAATACGAGAGAAAGAGAAATATCACCTTGAATAGAGATATTAATCATCGCATCCACTTACCTTGGTACAGACATACCGATTTTTTTTAATTTTCTCTACATTAAGCTGCCAATGTGGTCTTCCGCACAACTTTATCCAACGCAGACACTTACTGTATTGTGTCTTTGGCTTCGGGAATGGTACAAATTTTACGCCTCCTTTTAAACGTTCCGGATATCTACTGTCACTATCACATACACCAAAGCTACATCTCTTCACCATTCCGTAAACAACGACATATTTCTCATATTAAAGTAGAAATAAAGTAAGAAAGTCGTGTCGTATTGATTTTTTTTCGGCTGCAGAAGTTGTCTAACAAAATGGCGGATGTTTATCGGTATCGAAGGTGTGACGTAATGCCGTTATCTGATTGGCTATACGGAACTGTCAATCAAATTCGGCAGAAAGGTCAGTTGTACCAAACAAAAAGACTAGCCGCACATTTACCCGAGTAATTTATACTCTGTATAGAATAAATTGATATTTCAATCTTCACAGATATACTCGAAGGACGTGTAAATTATTGCCATCTTAATGATGTTTTGTTCTAAAAAAGTACCCTTGGTAAAATATAAAAATAATATAAATGTGAGGTGTATATATGACATCAGTGTTCACTGTTGAAGCTGACATATATTTCCACGTGCGAAGCTAGGAAGGAAACTTAAGTCTTCTGCGACTATGGTTTTAATGAACATTTTTAGACATTCACAGAGCAAAATATGTCTGCTTTGACGACATACTGCCGTGCAAAAAAAAAAAAAAGAGTTCAATTCAACCAAAATCAATTAAATGAAAACGAAACTAGTTGGTTACAAAGTAACGACAGAACTTGGTTAACATAGTAGATGGCAGCCCTGTCGATTCCTTGCCTAAAGGTCATTACATTGTAAATGTGCTTCATGTAATGCCCCATATATGTGTGTGTGTGTGTGTGTGTTTGTGTGTGTGTGTGTGTGTTTACCAGTCGCTGCTGAGAACCAATACGACAGGCACGAAGTTTTAACACAAATCTGAATTATACATATTCCAATGGGATCTAAGGCATGTTCCCATGATGCATTTTTGGCCGAAATATCTCAATTTGCCTTTGGCATTGCTTCTGTATATCATTACAAATGATAACATTACCGAATAAAAACCCATGTTAATCAAAGACACCGTCATTTCCTCTCTATCAAATGTCTTTAATAAAAATTAACATAGTGTTAGAAACTTGAAAAGGGAGGAGGGTCAAAGGTAATTTATTACAGTCTAGAGATTTTCTTTCGGTGACATTCAATTACAGTGATCTGATCGAAAAAAACAACAATGTTACAGTTTTCGAAAAAAATTTGATAAATATGGCATATATTGGTGGAAAATACTATTCACGAAATTGATTAAAGTACGTTTATGCACTGAAACATTCAAAGATATATTCAATGGTTTAGTGTTTAAGGTGAACTCATATAAAACTGATGAAAATCAGTGATATATGATTTAAGCATTTACTTAAAAACTTTTGGCTAAATTATTTAATCCCCCCAAAAAATGAATCTATGTATAACAACTTATAAAAATATTTTCTTCTGAATATTTGAAGATTATCTGATAAAATATAAATAAATCAAAACCTAGATTAATTACACTATTTAAAAATACAGCGATTTAACCAATACAATTTTTTTTCTCGCATATATTCCATTTATTTACGTTTTATAACAAACATTGAAATATCACAAAATAATACATGTTATTGATGTTTACATATCGGACTATAATAAAGCAGGCCCCGTGTTTTCGAAAGTACTTAGTACGTACAATCTCAGGCTCAGATATGAGTATGATACTCAAACAAATTCGCATACTTTGAGTTTGAGAATGAAAATCATACTTAAGTACTATTTTTATTTCGAGTACACGGGGCCAAAACTACGCATTTTACATAAACACAATGACTGTGTTGTTTAAGAAATTGATAACTTTTTAATATCGCATTATTTCGAACAAAGTTGATAGAAAAAAATGGCTGGCATTGTAATGCGATATCACGGAGGGCAAATCTGATTATGAAGGCAAGCCTTTAATCAGTTATGCAAAAAAGACGCCTCGAATGATTTTTCTTGTCGAACGATTCTCAACCCCTTGCAAAAACGGGCCTCGATGTGTCTTTTCTATGAAAAAAAAAATAATGCAGTTTCTCTCCCGACAATTCCTGGATAGGATAGAGCTAATCACATCCCCAATCTTTCCCACTCATCCAGGTTAGGTGGTCCAACGCACATAGGTTTTTGTTATGTTTGAACGTAAACCAGTTGTAAAAAAGGTATGCAGTTTGCAACCAAGCCTTTCTCAATACATGCTGTCTCAAAACACTCATTTTCAAATATAGTCACAAATTTATATCATTACACTATTATATACGTGCTCTTTAGATAAAAAATATTTTCAAATCGAATGAAAATGTCTAGCTTTGTCCATATTGCTACACTATCGGTCCTGTTGCCATCAAGTGCACATTATTATGACGATTCAATGGTTCCATCAATGTATATCTCTGCGTATCCTATTTAATCCCTCTCTTATAGAACATGCTTCATCAATCCAGATACTAATACCCACATGCGTGAACCATTTGGAGAAATTCTGAAGTGCACATTCGGAGAAATAAATTCCTTTTATTCCTAATCATCAATATAATTTCAAAAAACGCCATTAGTATGTAAATTCTGCATATCGACCATATCTCCTGACAAGATTTAGCATGTTTCTGTGGAATATTGTAGGTTTAATCTGCAGATCAACATGGCAGATAAGGCGATCTGATAAATCATATGGACGACGTAGTTTGAACGTTCAACGGAAGCATCGGTATCTGCAATAACATGATAATCTTAATCTAAGATTAATTCAATTTTACTATGTTATACAGAAAAAAATGTAATGCGCCAGCAAAGCTCACGTTTTGATCAATTCATGGTTTATTTAAATATTTAATGCCAGGAATGAATTTTGGTTATAAAGCTTTATTATTGGCTTTAGCTATAATTTCGAAAGCGATTAACTACGACAATGGTTATTGGAGCGGTTTGAATACCAAGGTATATATCAATTAACAGCTATAACAATATTAATGATCTTATTGTAATATAGATTGCTTTTTAAGATGATATGAAAGGGTTTGCTTGATAATTCTAATGTGTAATTCAAGGTTTTACTAACGGCATATTCATTTCTTTGGCCTTAACGTCCTATCGACAGTTTTTTTAGTCTTTTGATAACTTCGGACCTGGTGTCATATACATTTCTCTGAAAAACACTAAATACATGTAAACTTGCTATAGCAATTCTTAAAACCTGAAACAAATAAAGGATACATGTACTGAAGAAAATGTATGAATGAGGAATGTTCGATTAGAAATTTGTCAGGCAGTAAAAACATCATCATCATTATTAATAGTTGTAGTAGCAACTGCTGCAAACTCAAAATTACATCAGTCCATTGACAAGCGATATTTTAAAAGGCGAACACATCAATACATATCCAAAAAAGAATTAAATGTATTGTATATTCATCAAAACTAAGAACATTCTTGTAACCACATTCATATTTTTGCCGTTTTATTTTTTATGTGTGTGTGTGTGTGAGAGAGAGAGAGAGAAAGAGAGAGCTGGAAAGAGAAATTATGGCTTTTCAAATTACCCCCATTTGCTTAAAAGTAACATATGAATATATTTGAGTTTTAGTGATTTAAACAGTATTTTACTTAAAACTATACGCATTAAAACGTAGATGGAAAATGCAAATTGTTAAGTTCCTGTCTAAACTGAACTTAAGCTATCAATGTAACATACGAATGGCACGGGTATCATCATACTTAGTTAATGTTTTTTATACTTTTATTCGATGTCCTTTTATTATTATTACCTTTATCCTTACTAATTAATATTAAAATTGTTATATTTTAGCTTTACATTGTGTCAATGAGTTATAAAAGTTAAATCTGTTATCAACTTAATAATTTATAACACGATGAATGGTGTTATAATCATTATTCAAACAAAGAACTGTTGGTAGAATTTGACACCATTACTTACAAAATTTAGAATATGTACAAGATTAATATTTGAATTCAATAATAAGGTAGGAACGTATTCCACAAGTTCAGTTTTACGAACATTTTAAATACATGACAGAGTATCACCTGAATTACTAACAGTATTGCTTTAACAATTCGGTTGTTTTTATTAGAGACACAGTGTTATTAAAATTCACCATTAGGTATATATGTTTACATGTGCGCTAAGTAGGTTTGGTGTTATTCATGCTCGTGGACTGCAAATAAGTATATTTTTTAAAATAAATCTTTAAAAGAAATGATAATCTCGTATCGACGAGATAACATTTAGTCACATCTCTATTTGGAAACTTCCGTTAGTTTAAGCAGAAACCTGTTACAAGTTATAAGTGAGTGCACACACACACACACACACACACACACACACACACACATATATATATTCATTTACCACAGTCATTGAACAGTAGAGGTCTTGGTCATCCTATTCCATACCTAGAAAATATTACAAATGCTACATTAATTTATCTTATTTATTGAGAATTAAAACAAATATTATGGTATAGCCAGCTGCTGCTACATTCCACGCAATTTTAACAATAAAAATTAACATCTTCTAAAATCGGTAATACAAATTTTCAATCTTACAAATCTTTTACATTTACCATGAACGTGAAAGAAAACATTTTATTTGATATGATGATTTTTACCTTTGGCAATGCAATTCTTCACGGGAAGGGAATGAGTTCAATCATTATAAATCTTTCGAAAGATTTATAAAATCTCCATTCAAAACCCAGCTTACGTCAAAAATTTAGTCGATCAGGTGTTTTGCCAGTTTCATCGTAAGCCAAACGCAAAGCAATTACGTTTAACCGTGCTAATTATTTTCAAGGCGCGCACAAAAGCAATAAGTTACAGAAAAAAAAAGAGTAGAATCGTTAATTCGATGTCCCTTCGTGCATCAAGTATCTCGGTTATTTTCAAGTTATGAACGAGGTCTTCTTCATTCATTCATTTGCGACCACATAATTATCCTGTAACGAATTTTGGGTTTGAAGAAAACGACAGATTAAGGTGGAAATCTAAACGACATCGAAACATATTTTTTGTATTTCTAAGAGTTCAGTCATAAATTGGATTAACTGTCAGGAAGAAAAAAGACGAACAAGGAACCATCCTTATTTCAGAACGAATATTGCCATAGTGAATACAAGTCGTTATTTATGAATTGGACAATTATATTCTTCCATAAGAAAGCACCATAAGCACTTACTAATAGTTAAATTGGTTGTACAGGTTAAGGAACAAGCTGGCTTACGAAAGGTCGGAGTCTATCTGGATGCTTCAGTGCGCCCAGGGTCCTATTCCACCTCTAATTAGCTGGGTATCTCTATATGGACTAAATACAGACACAGTGACGACGAACTCCAACTCAGCAACAACAACAACAATGACAGTCTAAAGGAAATGTTTGAATAATAATTGAGACAATTTACGAATAAAAAGCATTTTATCTATTCATTTTGTAATCGTATAATGTATTTTGAAACCTAGTTCGTCAAAATACTGTGATAATCATTAAAGTTCTATATTACACATCCCTTCCAAAGGGAACGAAATCTTATTTATTGAGAAGCATCATTCCGGGGCAAAAGTTACCAAATTTCTCACAACTAGGTTGCCAAACAGCTGGCTTAGGGTAGGGTTTCGGTTCTATCCGGGGTTTCTGTACATGTATTACTATTGCATAGACAAAATGTACTTGTACAAAACTATTATATGGACGTAAAGACGATGTCAAACATGTCATATGAAAATATACGCAATAAACTATAATAAAAGTTGATCTATTTCATGGCATTTCACAAACTAATCTGTTATCGAACAAAATAAAACAGTAGATCAATGTCAAATGTAAACGAAGGTGTATTATTTATATCAGGGAGTTCCAGGATGAGTCAGCAAAGGTCAAATATCAGATTAATCTAACTGAGGGTGATCTGGTCCACGATGTGATATCGCAATGAGGCAGCATTCATTTGTCTCATTTGACATAAGATCAGAACTGACTGAAATATTGTCGGAGGAACATCATACCCAACGTCACAGACAAACTTAACAGTTAATTGCAGTAAAACAAATCACCAATTTAAGTCTTCCATTTACCTTTTGGTGAAACGGGCTCCGAGGTCGGCTTATCTACCCTAAGTATCAGGTTATCTCATAATTGACGAAGAACGGGACAAACTTATGCCACCGTCATATGCGAAATCAGTCTGTTTGAATTTGAGGAGGCGAGGAAATGCAATCAAGATCAGGGAATTATCAATAACCATGACCAATAACCAAAGTTTTGGCAAATAAAGTGTCACATGACAATAATGTTTGACAGTTCACGCAAAAAACTCTTGATCTCGTGAGTTTCATAACTCCCAATGCTCCATAAAATTGAGCATCTGTGGAAGATAATGGCACGGAAAACCATATTCGTTACAATTCGGGTTCCGTAAAGATATGCATCTATGAGTGCCATGACCTTATTCAAAGACATACTGCGTTACCTTTCATAAATGTTTGTACTAGCTAAAATAAGTTAGATCATTCGTTATAAAATTTATATCTGTAGTGGTTTTTGTTACTTTCGAACAACATTTAATTTGAATTTCCTTTTTGGTTATGTAAATATGTCCTCTTTATTACCATGTGCACTGTACGTTGAAGGATAAGCGCTCCTATTCATGACTTATTTAACGATGTCACCATTTCTATGATAATATTGAAACTTTTTTGATAGCCTATAGGTCAATTTGAGTTCATCTGTGGACTTTGGGAATGTCCAAGACAAAGTATATGTAATAACTTCATATGTTAACTATTACACACACATATATATATAGAGAGATAGATAGATAGATAGATAGATAGATGACATTAACTACAGCAACGTAATATTAACGGTCATTTTTACGTTATGGCGTACAACAAGGGATATACCTGTGCAAAGAAAAATATTATCCTGTATATTAATAATGGTAAATTTCAATAGGAATATTAAAAGAGTAATATAGTACGAGCTCGTATTACAACTGTTACAATATTAAATTAATATTCAAACAGTTTAATATCGTACGATAATTTTAAACTGCATTGATTGATATATATTGTAATTCCCGGTCTTTAATGTTACCTCTACCCAGTAGTTGAAAGAAAGATAAACCAGTATTTTATGCAAATTGATAATATCTATAGACATATCATCAAGATATATTAGACTGGAAAATAATTTTAAATATTAGGTAACTAGAACTATCACTATGGGTAATTGGCACCCCCTCATACAAACCGGTTTCCATGCAATGTGAGTGTCGGACGGGACATAGCTTGTAGAGTGTGGATCACATATACTGTACATGTAGCCACCAGTTATATGAAGCGAGAGTATAACATTAGTATACGGTTATGTCATTTAGGTGAACAAGAATAAGTTGTATGCGTGTAGGTTTATGTTTTCTCTTTGATTTTCTTTTCTTTTTCTTTCAGATGTTTCGGTTGTTGGCAAAACGTGCATTTCATTCAAGGCTGAGTTATTTTGTTTATGCGAATCAACAATTACAAAAGGAATCTGGATAATAAGCTTGACAAAATGGACTTCGGCATTCAAGCAGTATACATGTATTTCAAGATAACAAGAATACAGGAAACCTTTGACCTTTTTGCTATAGAGTGTGTGATCTCAAGATAGTGTAATGAATACGTGTGTGTTTTTTAAGTTGCTCGCTCACAGCATTTTTCCGTAATGTATTACATGATTCCACAAATGCGGGACATCTTGAGTTGTAAAACATTTCTTTAATTATATACAAAGTTACTATAATTATATAAGATGGTACTTAATTAGCAGCACTGGTGTATTAAGTATAGACCATACTCCCTCCCGCTTATTTAATGTGCTACTAAACATGTGATGGGTGTGAAACAATGTCTGTGACATCAGAAATTCAGCGCGCTAGAAGCGTTGGAAGACTGAGAGTTGAGCAGACAGCTGGAGAGAAGAATGATCAAACCTATACTTTATATAAGCTATTTAGTGATAAGTCAAGCTTATACGAAAAAGATCATCAACAACGTTTTGGTCAGTGCATGTTGAAAACAGACGTTTTTAAAAAAGATATTCGGCGAAAGAAAAATAAAAAAAAAATAAGTTCAAGAAAGTATAATACCTCTGGCAAGAAAGTATAATACCTCTGGCAAGTGATTTAAAATGATGCTAGAAAATTATGCTAAATTTAGGAGATATGATAAAATAGATAAAGAAAAAAAAAAGATAGAAAGGGACAAGAAATGAGCTACAAGCGAAACATAAAAAAAACCGTCTGTAGGTTTTGACCTCAAGGCCCTTAGATTAGCATTTTAGACTATGTTAAAAAATCAAATGACGATGGTCATGTTATCTACATGAATAATGCAAAGGAAAATAAAATAGACCTAACGTGACAGGTACCACATGCTTAGCATGTTCTTACTAAGATAATGTGATTAGCACCACGATTGTTAAAACTCTCATGGATATAATTCATGTTCAGATCACTTAAATCATTGCATTTCCAGCACGAAAACCATCGCGTTATTGCATGTCCACACGACATACATAGTATGTGTAGGTTACTTCATAGTTGCCTTTAACTACAATCCTATTCATACTTGAATGAAATATGCATTAAATCAACTACATGTACACGATATAGTCACGAGGGCGGAGCAACTATGAACTAAACTATTCAGCACATGACATTTTCCTTCCACTAGCGACAAAACTTCACAAAAGTGTGAGTTATGCGGTTGCACAGTCCACACTTAATGCTTTTTACAAAAAGTACTGAACTCCACGGTGATTATAAACAAATACCTGCATCTGTGTGGGCGTGAGGAAAATGCCATGGCTAAATGGTGTTAATCCAAATATCTACACGTGCATTAAAATAACCAATTTGGCAATCCATATTTCAAATGATCAATTTTATCATTAAGTAAGGAAGCAATGAAATATTTCCATTGATAAATTGTCACTGGCTCATAGATTTTAAATCATATGATTTTGTAAATTACTCCGAAAAATAAAGCTGGTGTTATATCAAATTATATTAAGTCAAATTAAGCATTTCGTTGCGTTTACTTGCACTGCAAAGGATTCAAAAATCAAATTAAGCAAATCAAATAAATCATACTGTAATAACGTTCCGAAATGATATAAAAACAAGTATATATCTTTTTTTGATATGGATATAATTAATAACACTTGATAGGCTTGAAATCCCAGCCAATAAAATGTCCTTGTAGCAGTGCTTTTCAGTAAACACATCACTGACCTTCTCGAGATAATTGCCAAAAATAAAACAATAACGAACCTGAGAAAGAAAACGATACTACACAAAGCAGCCTTTTCACACCGTTCAATCGGAAAACATGATATCAGTTGTAGTCGGTAATAACAGGAAGGACATTTGTCCGTTCTTTTATATTTTCTTACCAATTTTGGGTAAAATCACAATACTACCTACAATGGCCATGCTGACGAACTGTTGTCCCTGAACGCTTTACTTATCATAAATTTAAATAAAAGAGTCATTTGGCCAATCTGTCAATCAAATTGCAGTCCAATGTTTTTCTATTGAACGGTGTGTTTTTTAGCATGTAGATAACAGTTACTTTAAATTGTAGCCGAACGTTCAGATAAAATCGCAAATCATGCGTGAAATGCCGACGTAATACAAAAATGTACTGTCACACGGTCAAACAGTTCAAAGCACAAGAGTGTTCTTTGGAAGACGTGTGTCACGGGGAAAAGTGTAACGGACAGATGGAAGGAAAGGCAACGGAAAATGTTCCCTATGTGTCAATTCTGCTTTCAGCAGGTGACACAAAAAGGAAGAAAAAGTATTTACAAATGACCACTATATTGTGTAAGTGTTAATGAGAGTTCACAAGCCCATTCCAGTCATTTGATTACTTTAACGTATTTCATCATTGACCCTTGAGAAATGTTTCATTTTATTAACAAATATTTTTACTCAGCAAGATACCCAACTAATTACAGTTTTCCTCAACTCAAAATTCTCAATATATATTTTCCACAAATTTGAAATTTTGGAGAAAAAAAATCATCTTTCTGTATGCGTTCTTTAAGAGTGTTATGTAACATGCACAAATTCTTTTCGTTACGTCATTTGAATTGAGATAGTTCGCAATGCTGAGGTCTTTGTATGTCATTCTCAAAATTTACATAATTTGGATAGGAATGTGTACTTGGATCAAGCACAGAACGTAAGACTGCTTGAATCCGTCAGTAACAATCTTTCGTGTAGGAGGTAAATTGATGATGTCATATAATCATACAATCATACATTTCCCTGCAGACGAAGTCTACTACTTGTCATTTGCCAAGTTCAAAGACATACGAATTACATATATGGCAAGTACAACGAAATGATTAATAGATATCCAAGTTGGAAAGCATATTTTTTTATCAGATTTCCAACGGGGGTTGCCATTTCTTTTTTTGTCTATAGTGTTAAAAATGTACCATAATTATTTCAGTGGTTTCAATGGCTAATTAAAAAAAACCCAAAAAACGGATGAGGTGTCCAAGTTACAATGTATGTGCTACAGAAGAGCACTGCTCTTACATGCATTACCTAATGAATCTTTGTAACATTCCTTTTATATAATCACTGAATTATTAATGCCAGTAATGCACTGTTGTTTGATTGGTATAAGTCAAAGTGCAAAACGCCGAACAAAAATGAAAGGAAACATGAATGAAGAACCGCAATAAAAGGCCTTCCTATATCTTTATCTGTGGTAAGAATACAATATTTATGATAAATTATGCTTTTACAAATTAGATTCCAAACCTACGTTGTACAAACATATTCACCATAATGATATATCGTCAATTAAAAGCCAGATGGAAGGGTAATCAGACTATGGTTATAAAAAGACGGATGACAATCCCTTCTGGTGTTCAGTTGACGGTACGATAAATCTAGAGCACATACTCCATCTAAAACCAGTAAATAGTAACGGAAGGCTTTTGTCAAATATATATCATTATGATAGAAAGTAAACAAAAACAGCCCTGATAGAAGCAGATATAAAGGACACCATGGCGATAACGTTCTCGTTGTCCGCAAGTGCATTGCTAAAAAATAATTGAAGAAAAAATAAATGCCATGTTATACATTAAGACCTTCTGTGTAACTGTCAGCAACAGGAGTGTGATGTAAATAAATGGCTACTTGTTTGTCATATCTTAATACATAACTGACTTCTATTACAGCCACGGGATCGAAACAGCTATTTTCTGACAATATAGGTTTTTCTTTTATTATAACCGTTACTTTACTGAGCGAATAGTTCTAATGCTTGATACTCATGGGATTCAATATAGTATTACGTATAAATGGTTTTCAATAAAAACTGTCTTTGGCGGGCAGTCTATCGAGTTAAGTAAATTATACTTTGTTCTTATAATGCTTCTATGTGTCCCATCGGGGTCCTAAATGTAAATTAAAGTAATCTACGGCAGTAACGTCAGTGTTATGCCGTTACAAGAGATAGTCGGGATAATACTCAGACGTTTGACTTTTCCTCAAAAACCGTTCAATATAAATAAATAAATAGAAAAAAAAACTATGTTCATTTTGTTTCAACGTGTTCCAAAACTATGTCTATTTGCGTTTCCCATCTTCTTAGCTTTTTGAATTCCCCCAAACCATGAGCAGACAGACTTACTGCTGAGGAAACGATTTACAGCTGAAATCAAAGCTGTCCCGGTCTCATTTGTTCCAGCGAGACTAGTTCCAGGTCTGAAAACAAATAAAGTTACAGGGGGCAAGGTCTTTGCTGCATGAAAGCTGGGACAACAAATGTAACTTCAAAAAATGATTGTAGATGAACCTGTGTGAGAGGGGACATTGTCATATTATGGAAATACATTTTTCAGGCCTAGCCTGGAGCGAATATTTCCTTGTTTTGTTAAGATTTGTTATACACATTCACTTCTGAATAGAAAATTGCGTCAATTTGACATTTTGGCATGAAATTTACTAGCATGCGGCGACAGCTCTTTGTTAGGATGAGAATCAGCACGTTTCCACTGCTTTGACTGATCTTTCGTTTAATTTAATTCCTAGTAAAGACGTAGAAAAGATATGTTTAAGATATGGTCGTCATGGTTGTAACACTATTTTGCTTTGGTTATCCTCGATGCTTTTGGTCATCCGTCAGTAGTTTCGGAACCCATCTAGTGCTAACCTTGCTAATATCTATTTCTTTCTAGTAAAATCTGATGTGACATTAAATAATTATTGATAACCACTTTCTACAATATCACTTTGTTAACTTCAACATTCGACGGCATTGTAAGGTTATAGTTCTTTGAAACGTGCCATCTTTCATTATCAACAAATTTCATTGAATAGTCATTTTCCGGATAAGCATAAGCATAAATATGATAAAGGGAGATAATTAGATATGGGTCAAGCCAGTGTTATCGTTCTCCATGTTCTCTAGCAAGATATTAAATGTCACCAAAATCCCTTACATGATTGTTAAGTTCT
Organism: Solen grandis; assembly: GCA_021229015.1. Taxonomy (NCBI): domain Eukaryota; kingdom Metazoa; phylum Mollusca; class Bivalvia; order Adapedonta; family Solenidae; genus Solen; species Solen grandis. Next base: position 29,299,387 of record CM037785.1, on the reverse strand, counting down.
GCTACAGACAAGTAGTGTGACATATTAACAAAAAAGGTGAGATTACTAGACAATGGGGACAGTTAAAGTTATAATTCTTAGACATTGCACTTCTATTAACTCTATCACTATACGCTATATCAAATGTAGTTTAAGAGACCTGCTCCAGACAAACTAAATGAATCCAGAGGAGATGGCCAGAAAACCGGGCTAGAAAGAGCTATTGTTATTGTTATTGCACTGCACTTACACTCAATTCCCGCTTTCATTGTCTGCGTTTTAAAGTAGATCCCGTCATTGGTTTCTAAGTTATAATCCGGACAGACAAACAGGCAGACAGACTAGTTGCTGACTATATGCTCCGGCAAAAAAGTTTCGGAGAGCATAAAAATGACTTTCTGCATCATCTTAAAATAAAATGTTACAAGATTTTCACCCTCTTTTTTTTCAGGTAAGAGTCCATGGTAGCCCAAAACACCTGACTGTTTGAAATCTCAAACCATTGTGCATACATAATACTCATTGAAAAATAAATTATATAGTCGATAATGGGCATATGTGTAGTTTCTTTCTCACGTACCACATGTGTCGGTAGTTAAACGTGGTACGTGTAAGACGGCAAAATGAAAAGTTCGGGTTTTATCTAACCAACACTCGTGTAGCAACTCATGTAGTTTATGTGCAAAGTACATGTACACTAAATTGCGATGTTCCAAGGAGCACTTCACCGAGTTTTTTTTTTTTTTTTTTTTTTTGAGTGAAATATTGCAGAATAATACAAGGAGTTAAGTTCAGATGCGCGAAATTCAGTAACGAAGGCCATAGGACTGCGCGGTTAACTACAAAGCACATGAACGCAAAACCGTGCATTATTCTGCCCTACATCATATAATTTTTTTTCCAAACCGGACCGTGAAGTTTTTTAAGGGATACAAAAATAATTTTTATTACACTTCTACTTTTGAAGTTATGTGACGTCATATAGCATACGTCATCTTTGAATCGTGCATTAATTGTACACCGCACACCTTTTTTTACAGTTTGTCCTACTTAATCGTCCAATGAAATGCTTGTATTCGCGTAGCTTGCGATAAATTCCATAAAATTTAAGATATACATGATAACTAATACATGTTTGTAAAATGTATAAAAATTAGAGATACAATCATAATAGGGAATTTATTCTGAGATCTGTGGCGTTATATGGATATAATGCTTCATTTTTTTCTTTTCACGAAATGTTTGTTTCGTTTAAATAAATGCCTTTCGGTAAACGAAATTATACAACTTTTTAATGATTTTCACACTTTAACAAGCAATAAGAGAAATGAAAATTCTAATTTATCTCTTTCAGTTTTGTATCATGCCATTCTATCAAAATTATTCACTTGTTCAAATCTATAATCAAAAGTTAAGATGACATTTTAGGTTTCAATTCGTTCACATTCTCCTTATTCAGGAGCTCAAACGATTATATTGATATTTCGATTTTCCCGGTTGAAGTGAATAAAAAATATTATTTCAAGCGATTTGATTATCCAAAAACTTTCAAATACTGATATTACATCATTTTTGAATATTAGGATTTGTTGTGTTTGTTTCAGGTTTAACGGCCGTGCGTTTCGGTTATTTTGAGTCTATGTCTACTTGAGATAGACACTGTAATACCACACTGCAGTATCAAGCCGAAGACATGTGGTATGACATTACACCCAGTCACATTATCCTGACACCGGACAAACCAGTCCTGGAACTTCCCTTATATGCTGTGCGCCAAGAAAGGGGGCTTTAACTGTACCATTTATGACGACTTTAGTATGTGGCGGCCGGGAAAATTTGTTTCTATGTAATAATTGATTATAACAAATAAGTAATCTGCTTCTACATAAAATGTCGACCTGCGGTATCACGCTACGTGTCTACGGTGAAATACTACGATCTGGTAGTGGCACTATGGCTGTCTCAAGTAGGCATGGTGTCAAAATGATTAAAACACTGTGATAGGGACGTTAATCTCTAATAAACATATAAAGGGAAATATGTGTTAAATATTAACGAATGTTACATTTGCTTCAAAACTTAAAGCATTTCTGCAATGTTTATTACGTGAAAATGCAGCTGTTTTTATATGGATTCCACCTCTTCATTATAATTTACGTTTTTCATAAACAAATATTTAAGTAAACATTATTAAAGAATCCAGAATATATATTATATACCAATATAAAATACGATTACTAGTATGTCAGATTGAAACTATACATAACTACTTCTGACAAAATGAAAATGAATGTCACCGTTTCTAAATCACCAACATAAGAAGACTTACATATATTTCTATTCTCGGTGAGCCCGATGTAGTAAAATACAGGATGTTCAATGATACAGTTTTAAATGATATGTGATCTGATCTATCAGATTATACCATTTAATTTTACTTAACCCTTTCCCTCATATAGACTCATTTTGACGCACACAATAAGTACCACATAAAGCCTGATCTGCAGAAAACCACAGTTAAACCTTACCAAATTTAATTTAAAAAATCCTCATTTCCAGACCACTGAGGAGCAGCGAACAGCATAAAACCTGATCAGCCTGCGAGTAACTCGCAGGCTGATCTGGTTTTATGCTGTTCGCATAGGTCTTTTCATGGTGTCCTCTATGAGGGAAAGGGTTAACTGAATTACTAAGTTGTGTTTGGTCGAGAAAGGCTTGATTTATTTCCTTGACCAAGTACCTCACAGCTAACTGATGGAGTAAAACGTGAAAGGTAGTGGTGGGTATCTGACGATGTGTAAAACTGGAAATCATAAAACAATATATATGCATTGGAATGTTCGATTCAATATCTCATGAAATACGAAACCATAACTTGAAATTATTAGTGAAAATCTTTAAATAGATTGTCTGTTTGTTGGGCTTAATGTCACACCGTCCTTTAAATAGAACTATCCTCTATTTACACACGAAATCTACATAAAACATATAATATTTTAATTTCAATTCCCCAGATTTCAATTCTCCAGCAAAGAAAAAAAGAAGAAAGTTTATATTGTTATAAAGATATTTTTTTTATTTTTTTTTTCAAGAGAATTCATGAACTGACAAGAGAAAGACGTACAATAACGAAAATGCACATATACACACGTACAATTTATGGAGATCTGACTAGAACGAATGTTGATTCGTGAACACTGGTTCAATGTATGTAACTGTGTGCTATTTTATTCTATTACTTCTTATAATATCATCTGTATTTGACATTTATTCCCGACTCCTCCAAATAAAAACTGTATACTAGAGAAATAAATCCAATCAAAATAGTTCCAACGAAAAATATCTACTTTAACCCAACCAATTGCTTCCTATGCCCTAAATTAAAACTCAATACAATGGAATTAGTGATTTCGCTCAGTTTTATGACATCGTAAATGCGTACTTAATGGGCTAAGGATTGATTATAGAAAATAATTGTAGAATGATTATATTTTCCATTTGAATAACTTATGATTTCAAAACATATGCTACTACATGTAAGGCTATTTGTGAAAAGTTCAATACAATGTGACGGATGTAAATAATGGTGACGTAACAGCCACAGAGACGCTTTGTGTAATGCTAAATTTTGAACTGTACTACTGTAATATCATTAATTAATTTTCATTGACATCAAATTTCGTGGAATCTATTATAATGATTCCTGTTCACTGTAGGTCTATATACTGAACAGTATTTGTGGGGATTAATATTCTTGGAAAAATCTATTCATAAAATGAATGAATATTAGTTTTCCACAAAAGAATAATGACTCTACAGTATCATCATTTTTAAATAAATTATAAAATCAAGTATGGTCTCTCTGCCCAACGTACCAATTGAAGAGATAAACTGTTCTATTCATCATGTTTCACTTTCGAAAATAACATGAAATTAATCCTCAATTCCATAAAATTATCAGAGGTAGAGCAATGCAAAAATAGTATAATATAATATCTATCCTGTCAAATCGCACGATAACATTGTATCTGTTGTAAAAGTTGTTATGCCTGACAATCAGGTTACCCCATCACAAGCGTGCTGTTCGCATGCGGTGTTGAAAATAGATCATAGGTCTAGTTGCATTGGATAAACAATTGATTTTATTGACCGTAATGTAATAATTATACATTGTAGAAATATAAAAGCAAATAAATAACTGAACACACCTGACTTGCATTATTCGCTTAGCCAGCGGAAGGTCGTGATTTTATTCCCCGACAACGACGTGCCAAAGGCGTAAAATAAGGGAGCTTGGTGTTGTGCAGGTTGGCCTTGAGTACTTGGAATGGTACATGCCGTATATCTGCTGCGTGAAACTGCATTGTGTTAGCACTATATCTGTCCCCCAGTAAACATGGTCTCTAAAATGTCTGAAATACTGTAGATGGGACGTTAAACCAAACAAAATTGGTTGCATTAAAATAATTTACCTTTATTTTTGTTCTAGAATATAACAAACACCATAATAATTATGAACATGTTTCCGTTTGAAATTAGAAATTGTCATTTTACGTTTAAGTCTTCATTCATCTGCGTTTGGCAAACACAGTATTAATTTCAACCAAAATATACAAAGTTAATGTATTTTATATAAACTATAAAATACGTTCTGCCACAGGAAACCCCTATCTTTAAATCAGTAAAGTTAAAATCGGATTCTTTAATCTGATTATTTTAGAAATAGATCACGGATTTTAATGCAGCGATTTCCGTATGGTTCGTTAAATTGGACTTTGTACTTGAAATAAACGTTTCTCTCTCATTATATGGTTTGGAAAACCTAGATTTATAATAAGAATTATATACTTTAACATTGTTTAAAAGAGATTGAACCAGAAAAATTAGTGATTCAAATACAACATTGTGCTTATATTTGTGCTTGAGCTAAAATTACAGGAATCTGCTTTATTTTTATAATAGGGAAAATACAGACTCGCAATTGCTTTATTATTCTAGTTGCGAATTGTTTCGATATTCGCTGAACACATGGTTCCTTGAGTGTCAAAAACGTTTGTAATCTGGTGAAGCGATTTTCCACAGACCTTGCTCTGTTTATACGTGAAAGATTGCATTTAGGTTTATGCTTTTTTAATAAATCATTTTTCCTTTATTTTCATCCATTCAATTTCCTTGTTTTCATCCATTCAGTTGAAATATTATAATTACAAAGACAAATATAAAGTCAAATAATCTAATTTCTTTGCAAATATTTAAAATATATGGAACGTTTATCGGATATTTTTAATTTCACCAAATTTGTGTATACACATACTTTTTGAGTTTTGAATTATTTACGGTTAAACTTTTAGACCAAGCCAAAAACGACCAATATATTAGATTCTCACTTTCTTTTTTAGGAAATCTTCCGTAAAACAAAAGATCTAAGTCGCAACATATGGAAGCAATGCACAGTAAAGTTCAAGTATGTTATACCTACTCCATAAGTTCACCGTAAGGGCAAGTCTTCGAGTGAATGTGTTGATGTTGATGTACATTTATTACCAACGAATAAGAAAAAGTGTATGTCTCGTCTATATGAAGGTTAGTATTGACCCCGGACGTTGTTCACCTAAATCAATTGTGCCGCTCGACATATGGTTTATAGTGTATGGAAAAGCCTTCTCTTGTTCTCTTGTCTCCAAATCTGTCATTTCTTAAACGTCTGATGACTTTGAATTAAAAGACTGGTATATCCATTGTCCCAACCTTCTGCTGTTCGTTTCTCGTTTGGCATCTACAGGAAAGATATCAATGCTATTTTGAGCATTTGGCTCGTAGTTTGCATTTTTTTTTGGAGTTTCTCCAATTCTCTTTACGGAGACTCAGGTCCTTTTAGTTTTGTCTGGTTCTATGATATTCCAAATGCTTTATTATGTTATTTTCATCATTTTATTCTCTGATGTTCAATTTCTCAAAATCCTTTACTGAATTTTACATCTGAGAATATTATGTTCATAAAGCATGTCTCTAAAACAGCATTGTCTTTCTATAAATTTACAAAACGGTTTTGTAAATGCGTTTTATAGGAATATCTGCTTTTTGTTCGACAATATTCTTTACTGAGCAATATGCTTTGCTCTCTTGATCATACAAATTTAATATGCATTTGATGGTTTAAGAGAAATTATTGATAACATACAGCTGATTTTAGATCACCCGGTAGGTCATCGTTGTCCCGAATATCATCAAAACTAAACATCACAGTGTCAATTCATTACAAAGGTTTCACTAGCAAATGTTCAGCTGGGATTTCGTGTTGAAAGACAAAGAAGAGTTACGGCTCCTAACGTTGGTAAAATGTAGATTTAGTATCTTGTGACGAACATATTATCAAAAGTATATGAGCAAAAGTCCCACAGCTGTACAGGAATCTCCGCCAACACGGAAATCTTTCGGTGTAGCTGTATAAAATTGATTTTTGCCTACTTTTTGAACAAATCAAATGTTATGCATTCGAAGCCAGAGTAAAGACAATGCTATCATTGGCTTGTATGATTTATGTTTTGGATATTTTTGATATTCCAACCTAAAATTGGAGTTTCAGGTTGTATATCTTTCTACTTGATATACATGTAACAGGTTTCTTTTTCAGTTTAAACATGAACGGTAGCACAGTAATGAACATTTAACTTTGCTTTTTCAATTACGGAATGCTGCTTTGGCAATGGGATTTAAAACAACTCAATAAGAAGCAAGCGTATGTCTACTTCTAGACAAGTAAAAGTGGTATTTGTAAAAATGGGTCTCGGCCTTCAGGGAGGAGTTGTGCATTTTATTTTGCGGATCTGGAAACAATTATCGGGTATACGCTATTTATGATTTTTCGGTTTTGCTTGGTTACATACGAATTGTGTTTATTTAAAAAAATCAGCAAGTGCATAATATTTAATAGAAGTTGGTAGATTAGTTTTTTTTTTACTTTGTAATTTAAATCCGTTTTATTATATAGTCTTCACAATACCTCCCATAACCGTGGTATTTATAAACATTTTTACTAACGTTTCCAACTTTATAATAGTTTTAATCTGTTTTACATGTTACAAGCTACACCGAATAACTTTTTTAAAAGATATTTCTTGTTTTAATCGTCTTAGCAGCGTTGACTCCTTTTTTTTCAAAGCATGTGATATTGCCGTCTGCTTCACGCATAACTGAAAACCTTCTTTCATGCATGTATCAATAATATATCTATCTACACGGTTAAGTTATGCACCTGGCGTTTTATTTCTGAATATTAAGACATATCAGTTTCATAGCCCCTGTGTAATGGAAACATTTCTAGTAAAATCCTTTTTATTTTACCGCAATACCAACGGTATTCTCCTACAAAGAGTTTCCTCGTGCTCGAATGCCTTTACCAAATGTGTCTTATATCGTAATTTCTTCTGACAATGCCATGCTGTGAAAGACGTCCTTTCACAGCAGCTGGGAATACGCTCTTATCTAAACTTTGCTTAGAATATTTATACTGTTTGTTTTCATTGAAAACCAGAGTCCATCTCGGATTTTCAGATACCCCACCCTTTTCAATAACAACCAGTCGCACTAAGGACATGGGAAAGGAAGAATAACGACCACGAAGAACAACAGGTAGTTCAGCAGATAGCATTAATTGATATAAGGCCGCCGTGGTCCAGTAGTATCATGCATGTCTGAAGATCCGGAGGTCATGTATTCGAACCCTGGTGGGGCAAGGATTTATTATGACATTCCCAGGCGCAAAGTACTATTCCAACACAGGCAGTGTAATTTTCAAAACAACTTGTTTACGAATCGACGTAAACATGACCAAATTTAAACTACTTGATATTCATCGCTGAGGGATAGCCTACAATGAGAATGCTGAATATCTCCATTCAGGACCAAGGAATGTCACGTCTTCGTGAACGTTAGTCTTGAACTGGGACCTTCTTATTCACTTGACCCGACTTTGCCGCTGTATTCCTAATGGCTTATAGTGATCGGAAAACACTTTAGTATCACAATTTCCAATTTTATATTCTTCTTCTGGTGTTTTTAAATGTAGACCGCTTTCATTTTCCCATTTTTTTCAACTGTTTTCAAAATATCAGTTTTTGTTATGACGAAAATTCGGGTGAAATTTGTTTTCTCAGCTCTACATCTTTCAAATCTCAGAGTATATGACTCGTTTCTGCTGACCTTTCTTTGATGTGTTTGACATAAGACATAAGACAATTCAATTTCAGTCACTCCTCATATACAATGTACCAGTTATCGGACAGACACTCCTATAGTTTATTTTGGTAAACTTCAGGCTCTGCAAAAATTCTTTAGTTAGAGTATTGGTGTTGTTTTTTTTCTCATTGTGATTAAAAATCGTTCTTAGGGGGATTTTACTTTTTAAAGCAGTTTACGTGCACCTTTTGGCCAATGATGGCCAGTTACTTATACAAATATCGGATATAACCTTCGTCTTACCGATCACCCGAGTACAATCGTACATTGAAAGTATCTCTTTCCTCTGATTTTATTCCATGCAATTCTGTTTCCGTCACTATGCAATATATCTTATATATTTATCTTTTTTTTTGGGGGGGGGGGGGGGAATGATATAATAAATTTTGATAGTCCTTTTGTCAAAATTTGAAGTAATTTGTGTTCTTGATATAGTAGAGTGATTTTTTCACCTTTGTTGTCTACTGCATGGTTATTTAGTGAGAGCTGAAAACTCTTGAAATTCAGGATTAAATGCCTCTCTTATGCATTGCCTTCCAAAATATAGACTTTCCCATCATTATTATCCCTCATTATCTACTTCATATTCCGAAGTTCTTAAGAATTTATTGTGTTCACGCAGCATATATTTCTATTAGACAGGATTTACCTCCTATACATTTACACAAATTCGAAAACAATATGCATTAAGGAAATTCTAGTTTCTATTAAGCGACCTTGAGAAATGCCATGGTCACACTAATGAGATGTAATCAAATCATGGTGCAGACTTTCTGTTGTTAATAATGATTAGCAAGCATTAATGTATTCCTTAAGACTAATGAAATTAGAAGCTTCTGAACAGGTTTTGCATACCGTAATTAAGTTCGTCTACTCTGGATAAAGTAAATTTAAAGTATGCATTAAATATAAGAAAAGTGGTTCAAATTAGTCGCGCATATCTCCAACACGATATTACCTAAAGTCCCAATATATAATAGAAATTTTCAACAACAGTTGTTAAAACTCTCAAGACGTCGTGACAGAGTACTTTAAAGATGATTCCTACAGTAACATTTTTTATTTTATAGACAAAGAAGGAAAATCAAAACTATCCGCAGAGAATCTTAAACTGCGCATGGTTATAAAGAATCACACTAGAAATACATTTATGAAAAATAGTTCCCTATTCTGCATTTTCAGTTATCTGTCCTGAAAGTGAGTTTTCTGTCATTTTCAAGGGCTGATGTGATGTATTTTGTCGCGCACAACGTACGTCTTGAAGTTACATAAGCCGCTCGGTAAACTTTATTGGAATGTACGCCAGCAAAGGAAGTTGGGAATTGATATTTACCGAGTCTCAGAAGATTTACAGCCCCTAATTGCGAATAATACACTACTGTGATATGGTATTTTATGACAAGTATCACCCCTAGTGACCGTTGTGTCTTTCTTTTTGTTCTTGAACTATAACAGATATGTACATATGTACCCGGGAATCTGGTTGGTATCAAATGAGACGTCGTGAGTTATTACACCTAGTAACCTAGTCAAAGAAATGGGTGCTATATCGGGATCACGCGCGTTCCGTGCCGTTCCACATTCACATTACATGACAACTAGGTCGATTTTGGGGTTTTTTATTCGCCTTTTGTGATAACCCTTTTTTAACTTGCATCAATTTGTATCCGACATGGAACTGTTGTTGTATCGTTTTATACTGATCCTGGTCGTCTAGTCAAGAACATAGAAGATTGTTATCTGTCTTGTAAATTCGGGGAAAAGTTCAAGAAAACCTGGGAGTATGTAACGGATTTTATTGGTGGGAAATGTGGGTAAGCTGTCCAGTAACTCAGCTGGTAGACCATTCGCACTGTAAGGGATGGGTCACTTGTCCTAGTTCCGGTCTAGCTGCACACATGTCTTAACTCCCAACTCAAGATTTCAACGCCATACTGTTTTATTTCCTTTCATCTTGTTATCGTCTAATTTCAAGGAAAGCTTTAAAAAAATCCTTGTCCCAATTGTGGTTCGATACATCAAGTTTCGGATATGTAGTCATGCGTAACCACTGAACCACAGTGTCCCTTAACCCTTTCCCTCATAGAGGAAACCATGAAAAGACCTATACGAACAGCATAAAACCAGATCAGCCTGCGAGTAACTCGCAGGCTGATCAGGTTTTATGTTGTTCGCTGCTCCTCAGTGGTCTGGAAATGAGGACTTTATAATTAAATTTGGTAAGGTTTAACTGTGGTTTTCTGCAGATCAGGCTTTATGTGGTACCTACTGAGTGCGTCAAAATGAGTCTATATGAGGGAAAGGGTTAAAATGTCTTTACTATATTTGTCGCACTGTGTGATATAAGATAATTACATGCATTTTCATCAAAGTCATTCATTTACTATGACAAACAAATACAAACCCTATGTACTGTTTAACTTTTCGAGATAACTCACATCTGTTGCCGTCTTTGCAATATATTTTATGTCCTATGATATCAATTTATTTTTTTATATAAATTTAGTTTTAATATCATCGCGTGTTTCTTAATGAATGTCAAAACTGAGTTCTGGCAAATTGGTGGCTGGTATATAATTGAACGTGCTAAACTAACATTAAAGACGATTCGTGTTTTATTATTTCTCAAAATTAATTTCAATCGAAATCGAAAACAGACAGTGAGGTGTCACAAATACTACATTTTTTCCTTATTTTTATACGTTGACTGAGTAAGCATATTTAGTTTAATTTAATACTTTAATAATGGACTGCGTTATATCATATTTTCAGATAGCTTTCTTTACTACTCTATATTGAATGTTATCGTGATATTCAAGTTATTTAATTTTAATTCAATTGAATTATATTTTTTTATATTGTCTGCAACCTCCTCTATATTACATATTTAATGTTTTGTCTTTCTTAATATTAAATGGCAATAGTCTACTTAACAAGCTAGATATTGCATGATATTGTAAATTATACATCCATTCTAAATGTTGTATTATTTTCATAAATTGCTTTTTTGGTTTTTAAAAAAAAAAAAAATCTCGCAAATGTTCGTTTTTATTTAATTACATTAGCTGTTCACTCGATACACAGTAAATGGCATGTTTATCGTGCAGATGTAACATTATTCAATTATTCATTCAAATAAATTGTTTCACATTTTATATATATATTTTTTTTCTTATTTAATTGTCATCAACTGGATACACAAAACAAATTTTTTTTTATAATTTTTTCACTTTAAAATCATCATTTCAAAAAAAGTTCCAAGGGGTGTTTATTTAAATTTTGTTGGATTTGGGTGAGATAATCCAAATTTAAGTTGACATTAAAATTTATGGGAAATATACAATTTATTTAGATATGAAAAAATGGAATCTTGAGAAAAAAAATACACGAAGAAGTTCAAACTTGGAGATAATTAGCTTTAGCTTCACGAGAAATATGTTAGATTTTGGGGGAGATAACTCGTGAAAACAAAATTATCAGGAAAGATAAACAAAAGAACTTTCGTCACAATATTTGTCAGTTTCATAGTTTGACATCAATAAGCTTAATTTCTATACATATTTAGTGACATCCATAGCGTTTAGGGTGGGGAAATCAAAAATGCCAAGTGGATGCACAGGAAAGTGCATGTTATTTCATTGATATTACAATGAACCCAATTTTAACTTTGTTTCGGGTTTAACGGCCCCCAACAATATTTTTATCATTATGTGAAATCGGTAAACTGCTACCTCACTGCGATATCACACCGGATCAACCAGTCCCAGAATAGACGAGGGAGCTATACCATTTGTATTTCGCGACTGGGGAACGAACCTACGACCACCAGAACTCGGGACAGATGCTCTAACCAAGTAGCCACAGTATCTACTGACGAACCTACCGGAATCACAAAATCTTAATCATATGTTGTACTCCATTATTTTCCGGAGTCATCGAAAATGTAAATTATATTCCGCAAGAAATTAGATCTAATTGAAACTAATAGTAAAACGTTATCGCACTATTTAATCAGCATAAAAATAGCCCTATATCTAGACAATTATCTAGACAATTTTGTCTGTGTAATAGCATGAAATAGAATTTATACTATCAGGGCGAAATTGAAAATCTCTTAATTACGGTTAGGTTGAAGTAGAATTGGGAATACTTTTTCCCAGAGGTTTTCTTTGTCAAGTTTTTCATACAATTTAACTAAATAATGTTTGACGCACTTTTAAATTGTGACTCTATCGGCTATCAAATTGTAAAGGAAACCCCATTATACGCGCGTCTCTATATGATTTTATATGTGTACCTCATTTCAAATAATTGAGGCAAAATATTTTTTTAGTTGGCGAGGACACTGTTTTGAAAAAATTTAATATCCTGCCTCACAAAAACTAGAATTGCACACGTTGACCTGTCGTGTCCTGTTCCTTAATTTTGTTTATATGCTTAAAACATGAAAGCTTGTCAATTATCTTTGGAAATGTGACAATTTGTGTCAATATGCAAGAAAAATTGATTCCCTGCGGACTGGCATTTGTTGCAATGGAAAACACATCGTTGCATAGCCGACAAAGTGAGCGTAAACCTAATTCGTTGCTGCGCGACACGGTTTTCAAGTGTTTTGTTTGCAAATTGTAATATCAAGTATATTTATCAGATTTGCATGTGATGCTCATTTTGTTTTGAAGTGTTTTGTCTGTGTTACACTAGGAGGATGCATGCTTGCGTAAATTCAAATATTTTTCTCTTGCCCCTGTCTTTTCTTAAATTCAGTGTCTTTCCCTACCTTTACCCTCCAAACTTTATTCCTGCTTCGTATGTTTTGTTGGATGATGAAAAGAGTATTAGTTTAATCCGTTAACCATACGCTAGGAATTATTTGGTAGATAAATACGGAGAAATCATCCATATATTATTATCGACAGGTTTCGATAATTCACCATATTAGAGATACGAGAAGCTCAGTTGGAAGGGCATTTGCACTGTAAGAGAAAGGCAGCGGGCTCAAGTTACGGACAGGCTGCACATGTTTTCCTCTAGTGAAAAACCGACCGATTAATTTCAAGTTTACAACGTAAAATTTGTAGTATAATAAAACTAAACATACAATGAAAGAAAGTAAAGGTCAGTATTCTGTTGTTGTTTTTTTCAGCTCCTCAGTTTGATTCATATTCTGAGAGATCTGACTGTCGTCTGAGGCTTAAATCTCGAGTATTTGACTTTGCGCCGCCAGTTGACAGCTGTTCTTCTACCAGTCAGATCTTGTCAGACAACTCTCACAGTGTTATTGACAGAAGATTTCAACAAACTGTAAATATGTCTTACACGATTGCCAACTCCCTAGGCCAGTCTCTTTATATACTTCTGCGGTTGCCGCCCAAAGAGACGTTCCGGCTGATGAGAAAATAAGCCAACTAAAGTAGACAAGCCAAATGCCATTCAGATCCAGTAGGCATCTAGGCCGTAATGGTTTGTAGGTTTTGCAGACTCAGGTACCAGATGGATCATTTCGTTTAGATACGTTTCTCATCTTTTGTTACATGTACTTGTGTTCACTTGTGAATTATAATAATATGTAATATCATTTTATGTTTTTTCTTAAAGAATTTCCTGCAGTTATGTTTAATATTGGTAATTCTGAAATAAGTTGTTGGTATACCGTTCAACCGACAGACTCTCAGTAATTGGAGACTATATCTACTTGAGACAAATATAGTGCTGCCACACTGTAGTATCACACCTTAGACATATGACATGGTACAACACCACGTTACATTATCCTGACATCGGGCAAAATATTCTGTAACTACCCAGTATTAACCAAAAATGGTATGTCTACTTGACTCATTGACCTTTTGAAATATATGATACCAATGCCATTTTATCAGCCTTTCATGATAGCAATTATGTTTAAATGCCAGTCTATGTTATGGTCAGTTTCATAATTTACTTCAGCTCATTTGAGTCGTTATTCGTTTTGACTCTTTTTTTTAAATAGAAATCGTCGATTTGATTTCCAAACTTCTGTGGCAAAATTGAGTTATCACAACATTTTGAGTTAAGGTAGTGGCACCCTAATGCATGCATTTTCACAGTTTGGTTTCTTTGGTGTTTTTCAATTCTACACATTTAAAGAAAACATTTTGTGCAATATAATACATTTCTAACCACAGGTTCTAAAAAATATGATTTTTAGTTTTTCTAACCCATGATTGAAATACTTTGGTATAAAAACTGCTATACAATCATCAAATTTCCCAATTATTTCTCATGAATTGATTTTTCATATATCATTGGCATATATCGAATGGAAAACATATTAAAACATAATAGTGAACTTCATTAAATGCATATTTATACATTTATATAGAAAATCTTCATATTATAGTTTGATATTTTTTCAACAGTTAAAAAATAGCAACACTAAAAAAAACAAAACAAAATTTTATTAACCATATAAATATCAAGTTATAACAGTATGTATTACCTAACCCTCTATTTTTCAAGCTCAGAAAACACACACACACAAAAAAACAAAACAAAAACAAACACCCCCCCCCCCACAAAAAAAAACAAAAAAAAAACAACAACAACAAGGAATACCAGGTTTAGACTGCGTCCTAAGTTCTTTTCAGGTACAATGTGACACATATTTGAAATAACAATCAGGATTATCATATTTAGTGCCTTTTTCCATTCAATGATTAATGTAAATCATTATTAAGTGAAATAATGAGCAGATAATGAAATTATTTCGAAGACACATTTTATATGTGAAGTTTTCTCAGAGACAATTTCACTACTTTGTACTGAACATAAACATATGTACAATTACAGATTTATTTTCTAAATAAAACATTTCATTTCAAGTTATTTATTATTTGGTTTTTAGAATTAAAGGTCTTAGCATTCAATAAAAATATCTGAAGAGTTTTATACAAAAACTATGTGACCAAGTACGTTCAATCTAAATACAAAAGGATCACTGTTACAATTTTCCGCTTAACATGAATTTCAAATAAACGAACATGTATTTCTGTAGTTTTGGTTGATAAAGAAACCTGTTGCTTTTTAAAATTTGCTTTTTTATAGAAAACTTTCGAAATATCATCAATTATCACATTTTTTTTTTGACAGATCAATGGGGAATTCCAAAAATGACGTCATCGGAAGTAATTTGGGAAGGTGTTTTTCTTCTCTTTTTTTTAAAAAAAAGGAACGGTATTTTTACATTTGATTAGATGAATACCAATCAAAGCTATTACATTTGATGAACAACGATATAAGATACCGTGAACTGAACTTCTTAATAAAAAAGAATCACATTCCGATTCCTGACGTGTTATGACGAAGACTATCGGAAGTTGGGCGATCTTTGTCAAGATTTGCCGTAATTTGCCGAGCCCATTAGGGTTCCTCTACCGAAAATCGAAATAGTAATAAATTTAGTTAAGAGGAATGTGATAAAGTTAGTCGAATAGGCGCTTGTGCAAGATGCGACATGTATACAAATATGCATTGTCTTTGAGATATGTTTTATGCCTTTTATTTGCAAAGTCCCTGTAATGGTTCCGCTACATTTCGGACCTCATGGCCTTTCACTGAGCTAACCAAGGTTTCCTAATGTTTTAAAGGGTATCTTGGTTATCTTGGTAGAAATTAAGTGGTCCAAGACATAGCGGATTTATCTTAAACTGCAGCGATTGCACATTCAGTGGAGAAAATAATTATAGTCTAGAAACTGCAAACCCTTGGAATACCCAGTGGACTTTATCAGTAGTTGGTTTGGTATAGCCAGGGATAAGCCATGGTGCATCTACTGCACAGTCTCTTTTTTGTATGAATTCCAGCCTCATTTTTTTCTATTACAAGGCGGACATAGACATAAAGTGGGTCCGAACCTTTGGAAGACGACCCTATATCTACAGATTCGATTCGATTCTTGTCAATACTCTTCGCATCCCATGAGAATCATAAGCTATAGTTAGAATGATTTAATGGAAAAAAGGCCACACCCCCTGTCTTATTTCTAGATTTTGATTATGGTAGTTGTTGATTGTTCGTGTTTATGGTATTGTATCGACAGGTTGTTCTCTTTTACTGAACTCAACCAAGGCTTTAATGCAGCAGATCACTTTATACTCTTCTTTTACGCTAAGGATTCTGCAGTCTCTCATTCACATAATCTCACCTTATAATCTTATCAAGCAAGATCATATTAAAAAGATGAACTGTGAATTTTAATATAACTGATCTGCGCGAAGATGTACTTTTTTCTATGAAAAATTGTATGTGGTGCGTTTCACTAGATGCATAGTAATAAGTAATTTTATATTCCCTTGATCATACAGAAATTGCAGTCGCAATCAAAAACACAACATTCACCTTGAAAATATAGATAAACTTTTAAAAGATGGATTTTATGAAATATATTTTTCATCATTAAAAGGTTTAAAATGAAAAAAATTCATAAACTGTTTTCATTATAGATCAAATAAATTCAAGTATCATGATTTGATAATTATTATTGTTTTCCTCCTTAAACAAAACATTTTGATTGGTGATTACAAATTATCAGCACCCAACACGCATCCTAACAGAAATAAATAAGACAGGATTTTCTTTCGTCTGCAAAATTCCGTGTTAGTGTGCGAACATTACTGTAATCATTATGAACAATGATGTTAATCATGTAAAGTTTTGCTTACGACAGATAATGTATCGGGGAATTTTAAAAAGCAAAACGCAAATAATTACTTTATGTTATCCACCATTTAATCCAACCATGGTCCTTAAAATGATCAAAAAGTCTTCCGTGCAGATGCATGCATCCAATGACTTTGCGTTATAGGCTTTTTCAAAAAGTCTAAAAAGGCTTGTACTTCCCACGATCACTCGATGGACTATGTTGATAGTTTAATGATAGATGAATTACATTAAAAGGTTGTACCTGTATGCATGTCTCTTAGCACATACGTGCAGTCATAGAACAAGTTGATCTAGTTTCAAGAAAATGTTCCCGGTGTGTTATCATGCTTCCTGACTACGGCGTATATCGCAATGAGGCTGTTTCATATCTGCCTCATGTTGCTTAAAGTATCTAAATGCTATTGCTGTAATGCTTTTGTTTAGACGACACACACGTTTTTTTTTTTTGTTTTTTTTTTTTAATTTGTGTTGTATTACATATGGGATTTTATTACTCGTTGACTAAACTGAAACATTGATTTCTGCAAGATTTTGCCTCAAAGACTATTTTCAGCATAAATCCTTTTGATGTCAACTTTTTGGTGTAACCAAATAATTCATCGTATTATTTTGCTGCGTCAGCATATTCAACAAAAACGATGCGATATCAGCGTTGATGTACTTGAAAAATCGTTGAAGCTAGTTTGGTTTCAAATATTTGATTTTTTTCGGTTTGATGAACAGACATCATAATTTATTAGAAATATAGCTAGCTTAAAGTTGTGTTATTTATTATCATTCCTGTTACGTCATTTATTATGTTTTTAGCTGGAAACTGTTTTGCCAGTGTTGTTATGATTTATGTATTGCTCTTACAAATGCAAGAGGCCGATTTCATTCTAGGTCGATGACACAATCAAAACAATCTCTGAATTTGATATGTTTATGGTGAATGAAATTAAAAAAGTTACTTCGATCGAATGAACCACTGAGTGACAATGTGCATTATATGATACACGTCTGCGTAGGGATTCAAGGTCAAGTTTCACGCGATTTGGATCTGGAAGGATTACAATATTTACTTTGTTGAAAACGTGTTGACTTGAGGATCTCTTAAACTATACAGATTATACTTGTTCAATTCAAAAAATATTTGTATTGAAGTTTGTGAGATCTACCTACATATAAAATGTAGGACATTACCGGAAGCTCTCTGAATAGCGATTAGACAGATGGTCCCATGTGAGATTAGTATGTTGGGCCTGTAATATGGGACTAGGTCGTAAATATAGTACTTGTAGCTCCCCATTGGGACTCAGCATTTACAGACGGGTTGGCCCGTTGTAAAATAAAATGTCTCAAGTAAACATAGTCTTCAAATGGTTGAAATACTGTCGGTGGGACGTTAAACCCAACGACCTTTAAAGAAAGTATGCATTTAAATGGCAGTAAAGGTCACGCTACATTAAATGTTTACTTGAAAGAAAGCTTCCTCGAAAGATTTTCGTTTAAATAGGTTAAACAAGTGCTAATTTCTGGATTTGAAAGAAGCTAATGTAATTGATATTAAACATTCACATGTAAAATACTTAAATGGAGTGCAAGACGGAAACGCAAAGGTTGCTTATCCGAAAGTGTTACTTAATTGTACCTCAACATGAATTTGGTTTTAAAAAGGTGTTCCAAACCTGTATTGAACATTCACCGTGTAAAATATAACAACTGAAAAACAATTCCACGAACAGAGAGAGCAATGGCGTCAAGATTCAGCACGCTGGCGGCCTAACCGCCTTAGAACCGTCCCAATACATAGTCCGGCTGCCTAGCTGTATACATTGTATATAAGGTTCGGAATATAAACACCTTTCGTATGGGCTCATTATTAGCATTAAATTTGCGTGTGATATTTAAGAAACCACATAGTATTACGTTAATCGATCGTATTCTTTAGAAAATGGGTTAAATGACCCATTCATCAAATTATTAGATTTTGCAGTTGTATTTTTAAGTAAAAGAAGTCACGGGAGAACTTCACTTGTCCTCATATAGGCGATACAGATTGGTTTAATCAATTTTTATCGAGTATCAAACTACCGTTAGCAATCATTTACTGCCTATAACTGGAAAGTAAATGGCTTTCAAGGGACAGCAAAAATAGGAAAACAGTTTTACAATGGCAAAATACAAAAGACAAAGACGAAATGTCATCATAATGTTCATATAAATCTTAAAATGTTAGTTCCTCTGGGAACCACATCTCAATTATATTGATTAAATTCGTAAATATGTTTTAAACAAATATAAAGATACATTTTCCTTTTCGAATCATCATTACAATGCCTGGAATACAAGGAACAAATGCTGATATTTTTTTTAAGATAAATTGAAATTTTGGAGTCGTTATCTTTAAGCTAGACTGAAAGAAACCCGTACAATGCATAGAGCCCCGTTGAACGATTCATAATATCGATGCCTTGCTTTTAAGAGATACTTCTGTATGTCTAGGAAATTTGCAGTACCAAATGAATTACTTTACCTCCAAAAATACTCATACAGACTTTTATAGTTTGATTCAAATTCTTATTTCAAAAGTCAGAATCTACTGTTCGGATGAGTATGCGATTGGTTTACTGAATGCAAAAAATAAACAACAATTGACTCTTTCGTCCCGTTTAGACTTAACTGTATTGCCATATTTTTATTTTATTTATTTATTTATTTATTTATTTTTTTTGGGGGGGGGGGGGTTATGTCCCAACGACAGCATTTCAGTCATTTTGAGAAGCAGTGTGAAATGAAGCCACACTGCAGTATCACGCCGTACATATAAGGCTTGATACCACACGCAGTCACATTATCTTTACACTGGACCAACCAATCCTGGAATTATCCTTATATACTAGCAAGTGATCTATATCAGTACCAGTTTTTACAACTTTGGTAGGCCGCGTGCAGGGATCGAACAAAGATCTCCTGCGCTCCTGAGGCAGAGTAACGCCATGTCTAAATCCTCTTTATGTATGAAAGATAACATTAACTTCGTTTCTAAATTTTTTTATTTTTTTTTTTAAACTGCTTTGAATGCAGTCCGCTTTTAATTCACATACACTACATGTTATTTCATGACAGTACCATTTAGTTTAAGATACTGTGGCAGTTTAAGATGATAAAATACTTACTGCATAACAGAAATATGAAGGAGATACTTGTGTACCTAAAGGTAAGCAGATTTTTTAACATATATTTTTGTAGATGTGAGCTTCGGCTTGCTACATTTTTTACAGTTTTTAATTACATGTTGATGTATATGTCCTTCCTAACAGGAGTGCCTGTTAATTTAACAGATTTCTTTTTATTTCTGATGAGTTTGGTTTCCTAGATCCTGTTTTGGGGGTAAGGCCGAACCTGTTTCAGGGGTGAAGTGGTTATCATCTACAGCGTCTGCAGTAGCTGATGATGGAACAGCATCTTGTTTATAAACATTGTAATTCATAAAACAGTAAAACAATGTCAAACAAAGAAAAGATGTATGAGGAAAACTTCATTATTTCATTTATGTTATTTTATCAATTTTTTTAACTTGCACTAGAAGACTTTCAAACGTTTCCTTTAAATCAGCAATACTAATAGAAGACACATCACTGAATGGTATGCTCAGCAGCTTATTCAGTACTGGGGAAATCTCATAAATATTGTCATCATTCGAAAGAGAATATGGCGCATGTCTAGTTGCTAACGTTGATGTAAGTGTGAATACCGTGAACATTTGTTGCACATTCATTATAATGCTATCAGAATCAAGGTGTTCTAACTTTGGGGTAAAGGCTACTAAGTGACACAATGTGTGGGGAGACAACTCGTCAGAGCACTTTAAAGTTTTTAACTCTTTCCCTCATATAGACTCATTTTGACGCACTCAATAGGTACCACATAAAGCCTGATCTGCAGAAAACCACAGTTAAACTTTACCAAATTTAATTATAAAGTCCTCATTTCCAGACCACAGAAGAGCGGCGAACAGCATAAAACCTGATCAGCCTGCGAGGCTGATCTGGTTTTATGCTGTTCGCATAGGTCTTTTCATGGTGTCCTCTATGAGGGAAAGGGTTGAAGAGAGATGTTGATATTTGATAACTTTAGTTACTTCCGGAGTAATACACTTGCAATCAGTAATTGACAATTGTTCAAACATTATTTTTACTCGAAATCTTCAACATTACACCCAAAGACTCGTAGTTTAGACGTGTTCTATTGAAGTTCAACTCCGTCAACGACTGAAACAGGTATGCACTCCGTCAACGACTGAAACAGGTATGCTTTTTGCTAAAGAAAATCCCACAAAAACGTTTGCAGTTATGGAATGACAACTCTTTAACTCTAGGAATTCTTAAAACTTAAAATGAATTATCTGTTATAACTGTATTTAATAAGACGTGATATCTGTATAACATGGCTTTAATTTTAAAGGTCCAAAATCCTTTGGAAATTATTTCTAATCTTAAAAGCTCTTTGACTGGTAAGATGGTTAATATCTTGAAAATAAGTTTAGGAGACAGGCTTTGTAGAAGATGGCATGGACTCATCACATCTGAAAATGAATGGATGAGTAATGGTGCTTACTGTGACTATAATATAGACAATATGACATAATTAAGCTATACTGAAACACTCCTGGGCGAAATGGGTACAGTGTCCCGAATGCACTGCCCAAGAGTACCCCCAATTTTATTGGGCTTTAATTTAAAATGACAACATGACCAAGCAATTCTTCCTATCACAAATTAAAGACAGTATGTAGCACATCGTTATTAACTGATACCATATAAAAAAAGTATTCAAATTGAAAGAATTTGAAAGCAGTTTTTTTTTTAGAATTTCACTTTTGGATATAAAAAGTACATTTTACTCACAAGGCTTTTTTCATCCTGTCGCCATGAAACTTTTGTAAGGGAAGAACCCTAATAAATTACGACATCTGTGTGATTCCGATTAAAATCAAAGCACCTGAAGTACCCAAACCCCCAACTGTCTCAGAGTGCCCCATATTCCCAGAGTACCCCAGTCTTCCCTATGTTGACGATTCAGTTCTTGAATCATAGCATCAAATAACACCGTAATAAAATTAAGCTTTGGAATATTTCGAACAAGACAATACGTATCTATTGCTATTAAGTTCTAGGCATACGTCTATAAAATATCTGAAAGCATGTAAATATACGCTCGTTAACGTAACTGTTACTCAATCAGACATTTAACGAGAATAAGATTCAACATTCTGTAATGAACATATTTCAAAAGCTCGTTTAGATTCACAGATACTTCCTTAACGTTGACAAGCATGTAGAGAAAATACATTTGGGAACAATTATCTGTAAGTTTAACTGCATAGCATGGTGCATTCAAGCTATTGCAAATCTGTTTAAAAAATCCACTTGACATTGAGGGCATTTAAAGAGCATTTAAATCATCGCTCTTGGCTTGTACTCAATGTATGTAGTTGTTTATTGTTATCGACTGCTGGATATAGCTATCGCGGGGAAGCCTGCATAAACAAGAGTAATCAAACCGGCTTAAATTGAAGCCCACGACACTTATGTCTCGTGCCCTATTACAACTGTGTAGCAAATGGATTTTAAACGATCGAGTGTGCGTGTATAATTATATTCAGAATGTATATTAGATGAAAGACTTACTTTGACCTTGTTTCTTTTAAAATGTCCTATTGAAGTTTATTTCTTAGCTCATCGCAATTTGTACTCTTTTGAAGTTGTCATGATAGAAAAGGTGCAATCTAGAGGAAATAAAGAATTTTATTTTATGCTTACTGATGAAACACTGTATTCTATCAGTGCGATAAAATCCATTATATCGTTTATATATATATAAACCCATAGTGTGAGTGATATAGATCTACTTCTACTTCATCTGAAAAGTGGTATGTTGGAGCAGTTTGCATAAAATAAAAACAAAAGAATGTCTTTTTTTAGGCAATATGGAATATATCTCATCTCGAAGTGATACAATTTCCACATTTTATTGTTAAAATATTGAAATTGCATTGCGATACTTTATATTCCATGTCCTCTCCAAATACACATAACCTGTATTTATATAAACATGGACGCTGTTAGACATCATTCCGTATATTTCATCGATATGTAATACATGTATAACAGTTCTACATACTAGAGCTATCGCTGAAGGTGATGAATACCTTAGCTCCTTAACCTTAACTCAAAATATGAACAGATATGTAACCTTTTGTAACGCGGGAGGCGACGGGACGAGACAGCGGGGATAATTAATTCATTTTCCATGGATTTAACGTCCCAGTGTATTTCAGTCAGTAGGGTTCCACTGTGACAATAAACATGACGCCTTTAACGGGTGACATGGTGCTTACACAAGGCGACCAAGTACAAGAGCTATTCTATTTTGCAGAGCATCAAACACACGGGACATATACTAACGCATTTTTGTGTCACCAGCTGTAAGCAGAGGTAACACATAGAGATCACTTTTCCGTCGTCCGTCCGCCTGTCTGTCCGTCACACCTCAGCACGTGACACACGTGTTCCAGAGAACACCCTTGTTAATTAAGGTAATCCATCTATCATTCAATTATGATCTATCAAGTGATCGTGTAGATTTCTTTTTGTAAACACAAGCATTTAAAGACTCTAAGCAAAACAGCCCATAACTCCAATATAATGGATACTTGTTCCTGCACTATTTGAACTCTTCTTAAGGATTTGTATAACCATGATTATAATTTAATGATGGGCGGATAGCCTTAAATACAAATGCATTATGGAAGTGGGAATTGAATTGAACAGGGTAAATAATGGATGCTAGATTGTTAAAAAAAATGTTAATAACTGTTAAAAGTAAATTCTCTATTGAGTCTCTCGCAATCCATCCGGAGATGGGTGTACCTCCATCGGTATTTCTTTACTTTTATTTACTCATATGAGGGCGAACATTTGTATTTTGATCTTAGTTAGGGACCTTTTGGTAATATCAAATCATGTTCAACGATGTGAGAAAATACCATACATAAACAAAAGGTTAATAGTGTCGGATAGATTATTGATTGCTTGGCACAATTAAGTAATGAAATATTACACTTACGTTTTGCGGCTTAATTAAAAAAAAAGCTTTCTTAGGCTATAATTTAAAACATATATCTGTAACACTTGTCTAGCTGTCATATTAACTGGCATGTCCATTCGTGCGTGTGTCTTGTTTTCTTTTGCCTTTTCATTTAAGCATGTGTTTACTACTTTATGTAAGTCTCATAAACTGTAGGAAAGAGATAGAGAAAGAAGATACGTGGAAACGGGTGAATAAAACTGGTCTCATTGGCACCACTTGAAAAATTGATCATCTTTAAATAATAAAGTATTACAAAGTATATGCGACATAATGACATTAACCCACCCCCTTTTGTTATTAACGAGTGTTTTATATGAAAGACTCGGCTTGTGTAGCGGTGATATAACTAAAATTCAGAACCATGTCTTAGTAAATAAATGCAAATGTATCCCAAATCCAATGAGTGAATCAATAATAAAGGACCATCCTGTAATTACGTGAAACATTCATCCATCAAAATCTCATTTATATTGCTATACACTGTTTACATTAATTAAAACAGATGGATACACAAGAGTGATTAATTTCTTCGGGTACATACTTGGGAATATGTGCACATAAACTTTAAGAGAACCTTAATGGACTTGTGTGTTGATACCAGCTTAACAAAAGAAAATGTATCAGTTGAAATAAACCATTAACTATAAGTACCTAGAATCGCGATGTATTCTTCAATAATAAACAGACTTAAGGTAAGCCATCCACCATTAAACTGTGATCATGGTCCATCAATCGATCGTGGGAACTTTATAGTAAATACAAGCTTTTATATACTTAGAGATAGACAATGGATGTTTGCATCTGCATTGAAGTCTTTTCAAGCATTTGACGGACCATGATTATAATTTTTTTTTTTTTTATTAATGATGAAAGGATTACCTTAATTTCTATTTCACTGACTACTGTGTAAGTATTAATCGTTGCTGTGACAATATATAAACATAAAGTAGTCATACTGACATTAATTTGTGACATGTGATATTTTTTTTAATTTATATAGAGGATATGTTTCTTTTCTGTGGATATGTATTATATATCACGAGAAGTGATACAATTACATTTTCACTTCGAGGTAAGATATTCCATTACCACTCAAAACAAGCACATTTCCTTTTTATGTTGTGATTACTGCTGCTACATGCCCTTTAAGTAAAATTTTCCTGCAGATCTTTATCAGTCACACTGTGAGCTATATGGATTTAATTTCATTATTATATGTAAGGAAATCTTATTATTAAATGTTTCATTATTATGAATGTTGATTAAATGACTTGACTATTTGAGTTTTACCGTCGCTTCGACAGTATTTCCGTCATATTGCAACGTCAAGCTAATTACAGGTGGAGGAAGACCCCTAATGCACGTAGGCATCCGGGTAGAACCACCGACCTACTGCAAGCCAGCTGGAAGGCTTCCTCACATGAAAATCCGAATGACCCTGCCGGGATTCGAACCTACGCGGTGAGGGGCTGAGTGAGTGTTAAAGTCAGCAACTTTACCCTCTCGGCCACGGAGGCTGATAAAATGAAATAAAACTGATATGAAATACACGAAATGTTAACATCATTACGCTTCAAGCCAC
>CM037785.1:29223654-29273654 GCA_021229015.1 Solen grandis | reverse complement strand
AGACACAGCTGCGCCAGCTTTAAATATGGCTGATAGTTTTTGGATGTTTTTTTTTTATTTATTAACATTTCCATTCCGTTGCCATAGGGATCAGATTACTGCATGGAATCTAATAATTTGAACACTGGAAGGGCATCACACAAAAACATCTTTTTTTCAAATTTTGCCGTTGGTTTAAGGAGATGTCGTTTAAATTTGTCGATGAACAAAAATTTAAATGAATACGACTCAACATGTTGGATTTACAGAATTTTGAGTTTTGAAAATAGACATTCAATTTTTATGTGTTGTAGGGGTAGTAATCAGATGATCTCATGATAGCAACTGTTATAATTCCGATACGGAGAATAATAAGTCAAATTAAGATTGAGTTTTGTGATAATTACTCATATTTAATATCATCTCATTGTCAAGAAATGGCTTATTTCATTTCGACACACAGGTTGATACAATCAGCATCATTTGTGTGTTTGATTTAAGGTTCAACCGGATCGAAACAACTTCTAAATATGGCAGTTAAAGAGGAGAGGATTCCTGAGGTTTCATTTGTTTTCCACTTCGTTATCAATTCAGATGGAAACTGTGTATAGTTGAGACAGGTATAATAATGTCACTCCCAGACGAACTATCCAGATACCGAGTCACAAGTCATGGAACAACACTTTAAATATTCTGAACGGCACAGCATCTGTATCATTTTGACGACTTTGGTATGTAGTATGTAGTGGTCGGGGATCAAACCTACAACATCCTTCTCTGTAGATAGACGCTCTTACACTTTGACCATCAGGAAGTTTATCAATATTGTAAAATTTTGCATGCATGTCCAAACGATAATAGACAAGCTGCGTACAAAATACTATATTCTTTTTCTGATATGTTTTGTTCTCGTTCATTTTTAAATAATGTCTGTTACAGAATCTTTAGATAAATTATATGATGTAGGAGACTATAAAGGGCTTAAAATGACTGGAATAGATTATGCCATTAGAAAAAAAAATACGTTCAACAAAGCTTCGTTTAACTTATTTATTTAAAATCAATTGCAAAACATGATTGTGCTGCTTATTTGTATCAACTTCTAAAGGTTCTGCGTTAGAATAGTATTTGGCGTCTGGAAATACAATGAATGATCGTTGCCTCTAATGGGGTTCGAACCCAACTCTTTCGAAACCGCAAGTATCCCCTTGACCTTGACCACAACGCCTACTAAAATTGATAGCGTTTAAAAAAATGATTAACTAGTCAGAAGTTTTTGTCAAAATAGACAAGGTTAACACTGAAGCAAAGGCCTAAAAAGAGATTTGTTAATATCTGAAGTCCCACAGCGATAGTTTAGTGGAAACAGTTTTTTTCGGAGAGGCTGTCTAAACTTACTTTGACCTACTTAAGTATAATGACTAAAACCAATGCAATATGTAAGTTAGCGATTCTCACTGGAAGTTGTTATTATACCTAGGGGGAAAACGCTATGCGTCCTTGTTTGTTGAGATAACAGCTAAAAAAATAGAATGTTTCGTATTCACGAAATTTTGATACTGTATATTGACTGAATTACAGTTCCTTTGATAGATATAGTTAATTTATCAAGACACCCCATTTATGATGCGCTTTGAGGCCTGTTCCAGACTTAACATTATGGGATGTTATAGTCAGTTGCTGTCCGCTTCAGTACAATTATATTCTCTGTTGATTGCGGTGGGGACCAACTTTAACTTTCACATTGCTAATTTTACTTCCTTACAAATAATAATTTGAACATCATATATAACCGTTGTACATTTTCCATGCCCACTATGTTTTTAAGATTAATTGCTTGTTTCAAATATAAGGGCTTGGTTGAGATTTCTGCAGTCCACAAGTTACCTAACGAGGAAGGCATTGCAAAAGTAACAACTCATAATTTCACAAAAACTTCTTACATTTGAAATTCAACATTATGTTTGCCAAAACAATAGTGTAAATGCGTTGGAAATTATACAAAATATGCTATTTTTGATTATTTCAGTAAAAGTGTATTTTTAAATCTGAAAATTGAGGAAGAAGCAACTAGATAAAGGTGCTTAGCAAATTTTGAATTGTACCTCCGTTTCTCAAACTGAAAATAGAGGCAATGTAGGGTCCTAACACGTCTCAACCAGATCAACAAAATTTTATGTTAAGATATGTCATATAATTAAGTCAATAAATGGTGTAGCGTTTCATTAATCATCTTCTGTGATATCTTAAATTGTAAATAAAAGAAACTCTTTCTATAAAAGATGGATTTTAAGGGAGATGGTCTTATCAAACATGATATTTTATAGCTGTTTTACCAACACGACAAAAATCAGTTTATAGAGGTATGTTGAAGAGAAGAAATGCAGCATATGTCTTTATGATCGCACGTTTATTTCGTCTATTCTTTGTTGGTTCAATGGGTTCAATAGCTCATCTATGATGCTAGATATCTTACGAATGACACAGATGTTACCAAGTTTGAGGCCACATCTGTTTATCTCGTTTTCAAAATCTTTATGGAGTCGATTAAAGTATTGATGGACCATAACAAGGTCTTCGTGAGTACAAAATGTACATGGCTCTTTAAGTCAGTATGAATGGTGAGAACTCCTGTATTGTTGCTCATACATTTAAGTCATTGACCTGGAAGAAAAGATGTAAAATGTACAATCTCTGTATTGCTTTCAAAGATAATATCTCTGTAAACTAAACTTGTGTCTTTAGATGCTTTCTTCGATAAAGTACACTCCTGGAAACATGCCATTGCCAATTATATATAGAGATATACACTTCTAGTTTACTTTAATTATAGGTATGAATAATCTCTTTATATACTCTCTTTCGGGAAATACATACTTTAAACAAATTTTATTGCCAATTTTACACGTATGAAATAGATCAAAGGGTTTTATAGCAAATATTAAAACCTGTTTACACCTCTTTGCCCGTATCATATACATCTTAGATTCTAGAGGGCTTGTGGTGGGAAATCTGAGGATGTAAAGTTATATTTTGCATTTGTCCAGATTTCAATATTACTGTTCCTAGAATTTAGAAATCATCATAGGGTCGTTTGTGGCATTTGAATGAATATGTTTAAAGAATTATTACTATTTCGAAGTGTCATAGCTTACTTGTTTGACCGTTTTCACGAGATTGTAGCATGATTTCCTTTATGTACAGTCCCCTATAGAGAAGTATTAACTTTCTACTTGAACGGTGCTAAAAACTACTGTAATAGTAAAGTAGCGATGACACGAGGACCGAATGGGGTGCATACATTTTTCAGAATATTGCGAGGCTCACACAAACGAGAGAACATGGTTATATTTTAGTTTCATTGAAATAATTTAAGATTAAGTCTTAGAACACCTTTTGAATTTGATTTTGTAGTCGGATATGTTTTAGTTCCCGACACTGATTAATTGTTCTGTTAAATAATTGAATTCAAATGTCGCATTATTAAGAAAACAAAAAACATAAATATGCACAGCAGTAAGCTTTAAAAGTATGTGAATCAGCAACCAAATACAAAAAGTTTTTTCCCCGTCAATATCACATTTTTTTCGAGATGTGTTGAGGCGATCTTTAAGTTGAAATCAATGAAAGATTGTTGTATGTAGCTAAACGATAAACAGTGTTTGAAAATATTCGCATAAAAAAAGTCCACGATAAATAAAGAAAGAAAAAAGTACGTTTTTTGCAAATCCTCCAAACAAATTATATTCCAGTTGTATTCAGTATAGATTAATAGCAAAAATGCAACCATGTCTATCAATTCCTATCTAATATAAATTTCTGTTTTACTAGTTCTGTAAGCAAGACAAATTTCGAAACAGTTTACATATCAGTATATACATATTTAAGAAGACAGAACTCACTTTTTATTATAGGATCTAGTTTCGAAATATGAAAGTTTCATTCATGCGTTCAATAAAGAAAACTTTATTGATGGTGCGTCAAGCAGTTTTATGGTCTATCAACAACGTATCCTTGGAATCTCAAAACACAGTGGTCATGTATTGCTATTTTCTTTGGCGGGATCGAAACATAGTGATTCCACTGTAAACATATCTTTTTTTTAAAAAAAAAGGTATACACACCAGCTGAAGTTTGTACATTAATTTTCGAAACATTGGACCAAACATACTGCAAAATGTCATCGAATGAATTTAAAAAAAAAATAGTGTTAGTATACTTATTGTGGAACAGAAGGCATGGTGTTAAGTAGAATTGGTCGAGGATGCCGAGGGCAGAAGTAGGTGAGATAAGATAGCGTTTGACTGGCGCTTTTGCAAATATTTTCTGTTAGTAGCGCTGGGACGATTTGATTAGCTTTGGAGTGTCTTTAAATTTGTGACAAGAAGTTAATTTAAGCATCAAAATTCCTTTACGCAATAGACATTCATCTATTTTCGAGCAGACGAATACATGAAAAAAACAAAAAACAACAAAAAAAAACAGCAAAAAGTATATTTAACCAAAGCCAACAGTGAGTTGTGTTTATTTTATTCAGTAAATAATTTGTTGTTGATAATCAATCATTCTTGTAGATGGAATATCATGTACGTTTTATTTACATTATCAAAGGGTAGTCCAAGATCTAAATAAATTTAAGAAAAAAAATGCGTGAAGCAGCTAAATGGCATTCATCGATGGATGATGTCTGAATCGATGATTATCTTTTTACACTACGTTTTAGCAATACAAATGCAAAGAAGCGATTGGCTGGAGCTAAGTCTTTGGGGGGACCTGTATGTTCTGGTTCAAAGGAGGCATATTGCTCTTACATACAGGTGAAGATGTATGTGGTGATTGCGTCGACATATTGACCTGGCTTTGGGTCATCCTTGGACGTCCTCATTATATATACAGCTAACTAATTTCATACTTTAGAGTAATGAGGACGAATTTGCACTTCAAACATGCGCCGAACGAACTATTTAGCAATTGCACCATACTTTTTTTTTCTTGTGTTATCCCCATTTTCTTTTGCACTTGGTTAATGGTCAATAAAGTTTGGTATAATTGAAGTGAGAGACGATAATGTCGTCTGATGATAAAAACAGCTTGAGATTGTAATAATTGCCTGGGTCTTCGAACTTTTTAACCTTTCAACCCATGTATGAATATTAAGTTGGCATTTATTTTATTTATTTCTAATGCAGATGTAGAACGTAATGTTGTAGAGTTCGATTTCTATTTTTAGTTTCATTTTCTACGGAAGGATATTAGAAGTGTAAAGATAAATGTATTTTTTACACTGTACAATCATGGCCATATCTATATATATGATTATCGCTTTTATTGCAGTATTCGTTTTTTTACATAAAGAGCAGTATGGTAACTCACAAAATAAAATACACGTATGCTTGCAAAAATCAAATGTTCGTATATCTACCCAGTCGTCTGTCTCACATCTCTTCACGACGAATTTATAGGTTCACGAATCGCACGTCGAACACAGATATTTTATCATTTTTTTCGTCCAAATGCCCATCGTGTTCTTTTTTCTTAATTGAAAATGAGAGCACATACACATAAAAAAAACAGGACACATACCAAGCATGCTATTTAACCGTTATCCACTGCACATCAAATTAATATGGCTCCATTTATGTATGGTATTTTAGATATGAAAGGGAATGCCGGTAGGCCAGGGACACATTAACTGACACGCTTTAATTTCATGTTAATATTCATCTTGCTTGCCATCCCGTTGATGTTCTTTTTACAAATGTAAATCAAAAAAAAAAAAAATCTTATATCCTCTTGAATAGAAAAACACGCCAAAGTGAATAGATTTTGTAAAGCCATTCTCGTTGAACATTGAACGTCATTGATAGAATTATAGGAAAAAACAAACAAGAAAAACCTTAAAAAATATTCGGCGTAGCTAAATAATTGTCAATTGTAACGTGTAAAACAGATTAAAATTATTACATAATTTGAAGCAGTCGCAAAAAAGTTTATGAATACCCATACTTTAGGAGGTTTTATTGAGACTATATAACAAAACGGATTTTATTTACAAACTAAGAAAAAGATAATTTACCAACTTCCATTAAATATTGTGCACTTTCTGATTTTTTTAAGTAAAGAAAATTCATAGGTAACAAAACGAAACGAAAGAACCTAAATCGCGTATATCCGATTATTGTTTCCAGATCCGCGCATTAAACTGCACAACTTCCCCGCAGTAGTAACCTCCCCTGATGGCCGAGTTCACTTTATAAATTAGCAGAAATTGTGGTCTTAAAATAGACATACGCCTTCTTCTTATTTAGTTGTTTTAAAACATATTGCTAAAGTAGCACCCCTACATTGATATGGAAGTGTTTTCAGTACTGCTTTACCTTTCATGTTTAAACTGAATAAGAAATCTGTTATGTCATGTTGAAAGATATATACAACCTGATACTCCTATTTAGATGATTTCATTGCATTTACTGTGGCTTCATTTGCATACCAACATTTGATTAGTTGATATAAAAGTAGGGCATAATCAATATTATACAGCTATGCCGAAAGAAAATTGAATAATTTCCGGATGGACATAGGACCTACAAATAACCAAGAGATCGTAGATTCGATCCCGGCCCAGTCAGACCGAAAGCGTGTTTTATGTAACATGTTTATTTTCTTGGCGCTCAGCATATAAGGACACTTTGTTAAATATATATTTAATGGCACAGGCAACGATGATCGAAGATATAAAATGTGTGCTCATATAAACATAATTGTACAAATATGTACAGAAATAAGTTTTTAGAAATTATAAGAGTTGTACTGATATTTTAACTACAATGAGAATTGTTTGAAATGATTTAACATATATGGCATTGAATATACAAAACATTTTAGTTAAACACAAATTTTGCATATTTACAAACGAAGCAAAACACAGTATATTGGAATGTACATGAAGATAACATGTAATTCTATATGATTACACGTTTTGCGAATATATGTGTGACGATCATATATGTTATACATTTATAATTGATATCATAATGGTTCATGATTTACCACGCAATATAAAAACAAGTTGTGTGAAATATATTTGATACATAAAAGCGTTTTATATAGGAATGACCGTTGTTTTTAGATTCAACTGTGGACAAAACCACAAAAGACACGTAGTGTTTTCAACATATATTACGTGGGCTATCTGATCATTCTGCATAAACAATTATTATACAGATATCTGACTTGATTGCTGTTTCCGTGCGTACTTTTCAGTTGATAAAATTACTGTTAATAATGAACAGATTTGTATGTTTACGATCCAAAGGAAAATGCTATTACATTTCATTAGCTTTAATGATTTGAGAGTCAATTTGACAAATAAATAATTCACCATTTCAGTTCTTATTGACATAAGGATCACATAATACGATATTAGGACAATTTATCAGGTTTGATAAAGAATATCTAAATTAACTCAATTTTGGAATGCAAGGAATGTGCCACAATATATTCTCCGTCGGAGATTTTGTATAACATTAATACAAGGAGTTATAATAAAATGGAATGTTATGAACGTACGTTGTATATTGTATTAAGACAAATTTTAACAGTTCCATGATGTAACCTTTATTATCAAGCATGACGAGGCAGTCTCTAGAAATGTCTAAAAAGTTAGTTATGCGCCGTCATTTGTGAGAGCATTCGACACATTAATCTTGTATGCTCCATGATAGGTTTATACTCGTTTATAAGTAAGGAAAGAGATATAGATTACTGTCTCGAAATGTTGCCAGACAAATAAATATTACTGTGTGTGTGTGCTTGCTATAACGTTACACCTTTCTATACTTTAACATGTTGACAGACAACAAACTAAATCATACCATTTTCCATGCACAAGGCACCACAAGATTTTAACCATACGAGTATTTGTTAAGCGTATGATGGTCCGTTGATATGATAATGTCTTTGATTCACTCATTTTGGCATATTTGGGAGACATGTCCCTATTTCCATCTATAAGCTACACTACTTACCTTGTGAAAGTGATATAGATTTTATCTAAACTGGAAGCAGAAATATTACTCGTTTTTTTCATGATTTTTTCCATTATGTTAACTCAATTGCATAAAAAATGTATATATGTTGATATAAATGTATTCGATATGAAAAAAAGCCGTTGTCTTCCTCTGGTGATTAAATTGTCAATCAACATAATTATAAGGAATATATCAGGTTTTGAATGCAAACATTCACTCAAGATGCATACAAAATACAGAAAGATACACGCTACAAGCCTTATAATGATTAAATCTTATTTTACCACATTTTCATATTTGTAAACGAGATAGGAGCGAATATATCTGATGCCGTTCAAAATTCTGAAATTTGGATAGAATATTTTAAAACATTTCTCCAAAATCCTACATTCGATACGCTCGTTTCGGTCTTCTTTCGTCGGTTAAAATGTCTTGATAGACACTTTACATATTTACTATTGACTGCTCTTTCATCAATAAAACAACATCATATTCAGTAGTATTTAAGAACTGTTCCTCACCAGAGTGTTCCTATAGGTTGATTATTAAGACACATACGAACATTATTCATTTTTAAACAGAATAACACGAAACACCTAGGCAGTTGTAAAATTAAAAATTCTGTACTGCTGTCTTTTAAAACAGATGTACAATACACTTATAGTTTGCGGGATTTATTTAACATCTTTTGGTTTAGTATTTTTATCCCCCGCCGCCTTCGGTAATAGTTTCCGTCTTTCCGTCCGTCTGTCCGTCCCACATTTTTGTCCGGAGCATAAGTCGAAAAGTATTTTAGGTATCAATTTAATACTTCATTGAGGAGGAGTGCATTGCACAGGAATGATAAATCTATCTTTCATATTCTTTTAGTTATTACCCTTTGTTTTTTAGGCTTAATTTTTGTCACAGAGACCATGACATTTTACAGGTAGACCTCAAAATATGGGAATTAGTTGGTCTTCACATGGTTTTCATATCTATAATCACTTCAAACATCAGTCTTCATTACCAAAAATTTTCATTAAGAATGAAATATTCTACTCTCCAACATATATTCTAAAAGAGCAAGCATTCGGCGGGGGATGGCCATGTCAACATAGCTCTTGTTATTAAAGGAGATACTGTACAGGAAAGACCGGTTTGACATTATTGACAGGAAAATATTCGGTTAGCAACAATATAAAATAATAATTATATGTGTATTTGGTTCTATATATAATGCAAATTCCGTTGTAAATATACCCAATGTCTCCAGAAATATAGTCCTTTGACATTTTTTTGTAAAGGAAGAATTAATGCAGTTCCTTTCTGTTTATTATGAAAACCATGTTAATTTATTTAAATGTTTAATAAGTCAAAGATAATTGGTGTAAGGAAATGTAATTCAATGAATGAAAGGCATATTCAGACAGGTGCCCCAGAAAAGAAATATTAACAGCGCCCGTCTTCTACTCGGGAAACCGTATGTTTGTTCCCAGGTCGTGAATTTGCCTCTGGGTCTTCCTGAACCTGTTGATAGTTCGAAGATGCTCCAAGAAAGTTTTCTTATAGTGACATTTGCAATAAAAAAAATATAATAGATAATGAACATGCAAACTTTATGCATCTAATCGTTTGGGTTTTCAATAAATCACCTGGAATAATAACTAAACTTAAGTGTGAATCAATGCCCCTGAACAAATAAGTATTAATTTCTCTTATACATTACTGGACTATTGTCGCAGCGGTGATAAACCATAGCAAAACGATTAGTTTAAAGACAGAAATATCACCTTCTATGGCGTGATAGTACAGTAATTCAAAACTGTTTCTATTTCATATAAAACAGTCACCTAATTGCATTAATATCACCGATAAATTGAAAACAGAAAGAAAATAATCCAAAAGTAAGGATATTTATTGTTAATAGCATTTGCTTAACTAATCTTTTAAGTTTAACGTAGAAATGTTGTACAGTAAGAAAATTCCCCTTGTTTGTTCTGATTATTCTCCACAATATTAAAAATACTAAAATAAAGAATATCTTTACAAAATGCGTTTTATTACAAACTATTGGGTTTATTAAATTGTGTTGAAACTGCCTTGATTTATACTTGAAACTTTACAATAGACTGCCAAGCATGCAAAATACACCTTTTATACATTTGTTCCCTGTAAGTTGGGTGTTTATCTAAGTTAAAACCAGCTAGGGATTACTTGCTTTTCGGTGTAATGACACACCAAATTCAAGCTATTATTAGTCTCTTTCAACAGTATTTAAACGCGACCTGTATTCGGGTATTTTTTATGCCAAGCAGCGGCATTTAAGGGTTGATAAATAGTAATTATATATTTCCATGCCTGTGTGTGGCGCTAAGTAGTTCCACGTTTGGTAGGTCCAGTTGTAGGATAATTTGGTTAGGTATGGCCATCTGCTTACCGCTAAATTGCAATAAGTGAGCACGTTATTCTCTTATGTGCCTGTATCACATGTAGTCAAAACGACTGAAATATTGTCGGTTGGACGATTAACCAAAAGGAAAGAATCGCAAACCGCGCTCTGTTTTTAAGTTTAAAGGCTTGAAACAGTGTTTTGAGTTTCACCTTCGATAAAACGATAAGGCTTACTAATATATGTACAAAACATAACATAGTGATTTTCCTTCAGTTTGTAATTAATGACATACGACTGAAATCTTTGACATTGAAACAGATTAAAATCTACTCTTTCGTGCTTTTGAAAGCATGTTTAGCCAACAATGACAGGTCAAGAATGTGACGTAGTTGGTTTAAGTTGGTTTAAGCAGGACAACATTTAGATGCACCGGAATTCCTTATCAATATTAAGATTCGAGAAGTTCTATTGGGGGCATGGTTTGAATAATAAAAGTCTGACACTCTTTGATGTATATATTCTAAGAGAACGGGCTTCCACATTCATTCTAGGAGTTTTAATCTCCACATCTGATAGAGGGTCATCATTTGACTCGATGATTAATCGAATCGCTGTATATAAGGCCAATCTCAGAACTGTCCTGTCACAAAGTAATCTCTGGGTCAAATCAAATGCTATAAAACACTGAATGTGGTTAATAAACGACACAAATAACACCTTCTGACAACTCATCTTGCATCACAAACAACGAAAATCAGCTTGAATTAATCAATCACGACATCACGTAGGAAACTAATAAAAAGTAAAGTATTGTGCCTTTATTGCTACCATAGATTGATGATGACTCACTATGCTTATAGAAATCAGGATATCCCATTATGGAATAAATAACATATGTTACAAAAAATGAATATGTGACATGATATTAAACTATTGATTGCTATTCCGGACCTCGGTCTTTTGGCTGCATTAGGAAAGGATTAAACATCAATCGCTAAAAATAAATTTAAAATGATCTGTCGAAATATAATATTTTGAATTCAGGTCATGATTTCTGTTTACGGAAATCAAAGAACAGTGTCAAAGGCGCAGAGGTCATGAAGCAGTTTATATAATGCGGAACCAACGGTTGTAGTTTCGAACCCAGAAGAAGATAAATCTCTAGATGATCTTCCCAGAAGCAAAACACTGGTTAAATCAGGGGATTGTGAAAAGAAATTAGTTGAAAAATCGTGTTACCCCAATTTAAGATAAAAAAATTCAACTAAAGAAAAATTACTGCGACATTAACAATAAATACAAACTAAATGTTTATATTTGAGAATCATGAACATTTAATTTTATTGAATATGCATCAAGAGTGACAAACCCGCAATGAGTTTTAATGATTTTTGTACCAATAAACTAATCACGGAAAACCAAAGTAAATGTAACAAATTAACGAGTAGCAATGTTTTATTCGGTGCGTGAAAAAGGAATAGCGCATGTGTAGTGCATGCCTCTCGGACTCAATGACTGACAAAAAACTAATCCAAGGATTCCATGTAACGACTACACTTCATAAGAATATTCAGCGAGGATTCTTTGACAGAACGCGTTCAGTCTGGGTTCAGCTGGCAATCAGGTCCCTCAACGCTTCAGAATTCTGCTGGATGTCTGAAGACCCTACGGTGTCGGGGGCTACAATGACAGTCTTGTTTGTAATTTTAAGTTGGTTACTCCGGAATCCTCTGGAATCTCGAACACTGCAGAATGAACAAATGAGGAACGAAGACTGTGATGTTATATATTAATGTACTCATCTTTGTCGCCTGACTACTGAAAAATAAGCGAATAATAGCTATCGAGTGATTATATAAAGTAAAACATTATTTGATTAGATGCATACTTGAGATAATATAATTAATGACATGCATAATTGATATTATTTAATAAATGACAAGTTTTTACCTTAAACGTGTAATCGATCTGGCTACTATGGAATTAGAGCATATGAAACAAAAACACTTCAAAGACACTTTATCGATTTAGAAACCCATTATTCATATCATCTGTACACCTTTAATAACCTAATGCGGGATATATCTATTGTTCTGTAACACAGCTGGACAATTCAGGGGATCCTGTATCATTTTATTGTATTGTTGTTTTGTGATTATTTGGTTTGTTTTAACTCTTATCCTAATCTTCATCTGTTTATGTGTTTGAATAATGTTATCACTGCCACAATGTTACACCACAGCATAGACAAGTGACATTATATCACATCCAGTCAAATTATTCAAATACTGATTCTATCTATTTATCTTCATATGATGTCAAACCTCTGTTCGGGACCTAGACTTTAACCAGACTTATAATTTGAGCTATGAGCTAAGCGTCAATCACAAATGAAATTTCAACAAATGGCGCAGTCGGGAATCGAACCTAGGAGCTCTCGGCTACGAGACCCAAATCCATGTGAATGTTACAAACAGAAGTCATACTTTTTAACAAATCTAACTTATTACTCGTACATCATTCATATTATCATTTTATTATTCAAGTCTTTAAGAAATATACCAATACGAAATTGAAATCTGAAAGACATTTTATTTTACAAGGGTCTTTCAAAGGACATACTTGTCTAGTTTCG
This sequence comes from Solen grandis, assembly GCA_021229015.1. Classification (NCBI taxonomy): domain Eukaryota; kingdom Metazoa; phylum Mollusca; class Bivalvia; order Adapedonta; family Solenidae; genus Solen; species Solen grandis. The sequence continues at coordinate 29,260,636 of CM037785.1, read as the reverse complement.
CCTGAATAAAATTCAAATTAATCTAAATAAAACAGAATAATATCCGATGAAAAAATAGTGAGGCAAATTTAAAACCCAGACAAACACACATCCATATATATATATATATATATATATATACAGAGGGAGAGAGAGTATAATTTTATATCAAACAAGAAAGTTAAATCTCCAGTAATAATAACTTTTCTAGGCTTCATATCTGGGATAAATTTATTCTAACTAAACTGATAAATATCTTAGAGAAAATTTTACTTACTATTCAACGTATCAACATTTTTGCATAACCTCAATTATTTATTGGGTTCAACATTTTAGACAAACAAACACATCGATTAATTTAATATTCAGAATGTGATGATCAATAGATAGCCAGGTTAAAAATCGGAATCAATATGAAAAGGATCTTAGTCTTATAAAATGATTAAGTATAGCTCAATCTTTTTTGCAAAGTTGCAAATAGATGGATAAATTGATGAACTAAGATATCTCCATTGTTTTGCAGGATAATAATATAATAATAACAATTCCGGTCACACTATCGTAACACTCTACCATCTAGTCCTGTATTATAATGGGCATGTACGTGTGTCAGTACACTTTAAACGGTATTTTTAAAACGTTATTTTAACTGTATCGTTAACGGTTTCGCGGTATCGTACCATGCCCTCCTAGTCTCGGACGAATGCCCTAACCACAAGGCTACAAGGACCGGCTGCAAAGAAAAGTAATTTCAAATATCTAGATATTCAAACTAGAGCTTAATATACTTCATGTTATTAATTCGGAACCGTTTTATTTGTAACTTAGTGTACTTTTAAGGTCATGGCTTTAACTTTAACGTTAAAAAAGTGCCTAATCGATTCAGAAATTAAGAATTACGCCTCTTGTCTGGATTTCAGTCCAGACGTTCACAATATGACAGCACTTTAGTAAAATCACGTCCGTTAATGATGTGACGCATTACATTGACAAAGGATAATGATAGGTAGTTACATATACGCAGTATATATATTATAATTATTTTACGAAATAATAGCTCGGAAGCTATAGACAAGTAAAGAAACAGAATTTTTTTTTTTTCATTTAAATGTAACTCATTTAATATTCAATATAAAAATACATTGCATGTATGTATTTTACCATAAGCGTACTAAGTACATGGTATTGTGCGTCGATATTTTTTCCAAATCATACATTCATACTTCTTCTCATTTAAAGATATTTCATACGTATACCTCTAAAATTGTAATTTAATAATATTTTACGTACCTTCTGTTTGTGTAACAGCAAAGGAAATCGATATAATTGAGACAAAATCAATTTTGATTTTGTTGATAACGTTTCTTTTAATAACTCGTCTTCAATTGGTTTCACCATCAAAATTCTTAAATCGTAATTTGAAAGATTCTATCAAATAAGTTGTCTATGAACTCATTATTTCATTTATTGTCTTGAAATATCTTAAGTCGAAACGTATTGAGTGACTTTACACTACGGACCCACCTCCAGTGAATTAAGGTAAAAGAACAAAAAGAACAGTAGGATCGGTGGATCTCGAATGAAGATGCAAGTGAATTGGCTAAATCAGTCACCCGTTTTTTTTCTTAGTTCTTAGCAGAAATAGTATAGCACTATCAAACTCACATTTATCATTTTCCTTTAAAAGATATATACTTAAGAAGAAGAGGAAATAGTGTCCCTATCAGCATTATGCATATAGCAGAAAATAATATATATAAATAACCTTGAAATAATAAGAACGCGCGGTTAACAAATTTGAGATAATTACGGCATAAAGAGATTAAATTTTATCGAGACCTATTCAGACGAGGCAGCCAAGTGTATTGACAGGGCTTTCAATTAAAATTGCCTTCGAATTCGCTGATGTAATAACTATAAAGAGCAAGAAAAATGGAACAATTTCCATTCCAGTCTATAAATACCTTAATGATAAAGTAATTATTTTTATACATTTCCTTTTAACATTGTTTAAAAAAATACATTATTAAATACACGTGTAGACAAATCTACATCCTGTGTCATTTAACCAAATGTCACATTATCAGTTATACATAGATATTCAATTGTTACTTCATTTTAAATGCATAGAACCAGACCAGAGGCAATATACATAAAAGTGGCATACTTAACCCTTTCCCTCATATAGACTCATTTTGACGCACTCAGTAGTTAACACATAAAGCTTGATCTGCAGAAAACCACAGTTAAACCTTACCAAATTTAATTACAAAATCCTCATTTCCAGACCACTGAGGAGCAGCGAACAGCATAAAACCTGATCAGCCTGCGAGTTACTCGCAGGCTGATCTGGTTTTATGTTGTTCGCATAGGTCTTTTCATGGTGTCCTCTATGAGGGAAAGGGTTAAGATGAAACATTAGCATGAAATATATTAAAGTTAACACGTCCTACCCATTATTACGAAAAGTCGTTGAAATCGCAGTTTTGTGAACAAAGAGCTAGTTACTCAAATTAGACGTTTGGGTCTCCCTGTTAGATATTTTGTATTATTAATTCACTTATTTGAATACTTTATAATAATATTATGATATTTAAACTCGATAACACCAATATTATTCATACCAGTTTTGGAAATTCCGTAGCTGAATTTTCTGTCGAGAGGATCAACATAAAGGAAAGGACAAACAAACAATAGCAAAACCACAAACTCAAATAAACGAAACAACAACAAAACAAAACAACAATCATTCTAGCAAATGAATATTATCAAAATCAGTTATAACAAAACATATCGGTAGACGATGACAAGCCTCACATCATAATCGTTCAATATTTAAAATATGCGTTTCTTGTCTTTGTTTTTCTTTGTTTCTTTAATAACATGGAATTTAGATACTATCTCATGCAGATACTTATATCTTACCCCCCCCCCCTTTTTTTTCTTCTTCAGAGTTGTACTGAAAATTAATCATTTGTTGCGTGTTTAGCTAACCCTTTAATTTTTAGATATTTGTTATTCTACGTGAAGCAAACGAGCCTAATCATTTGGTTGCCTCTTTTAATATCTGTTATTAAAAAGAATCATACCACTTTATGATATATTCTCTTTACAAATTCAGCGTAAAATGGTTATGGTAGCTCCATGCCCTGTGGTTAGCATATATACATGCATGTTCTAGGACTTGTTGTCCCGACGACATTGTAATGTGACTTGTTGTGGTACCATGGCACCTGTCTATTGTTTGGTACTGCTGTGTGAAAGTAATACATCTGTCTGAAAAGGACCCTAAACCTAACAGACACAAATATGATGTCTTACTGATGCGGTATTGTTTTAACTAAATAAAATCAGGGCATGGAGAGACATTTTGCTTCTTGTCAAAGAAGTGTTTATTCTTATACAATTAACCAACAGTATAGAGCTATATCGCTCATCCTATGATCAACCATGTTTTTTAAGTGTTGAGTAATTTAACTAATCTAGGTTGAGACTGCATCAAATCATTTTCAAACCTTGTTCGAATTTTTTTAGAAGAAAAGTCTTCATGTCTTTATTATATACATATAAGGCAATATATCGACCCCCATCACCTTGCGGCCATTATTTATTACACATTGGAATATTCTGAGGATATTTTAAGAAACATTTGTGAAAAAAAAAAAAGAAAATATGGCTGGGGGTTTCGGAAGAGAGCTTTTTTATGTTTTTTTTTCCTTTTCAAAATTTCCATTCCGTTGCCATCGAAACCAGATTTCTGCATGGAATCTAATAACTTGAACACTGAAAAGGCATCACACAAAAACATCCCCATTTATTTTTTATTGAATTTTGCCTTTGGGTTAAGGAGATGTCGTTTGAATTTGTCGATGAACAAAATTTAAAGCAACATGACTCAACATGTTGGATTACAGAATTTTGAGTCAGATTTTGATGACTTTTTATGTGTTGTAGGGGTAGTAACCAGATGATTTTATATTGGAAACTAACATATTTCCGACACGGAGAATAATTAACCGGCGGACGCTTATACACTTATGCAAAACGGTTATAGACAAGCTGCATACTTAATACCTTCGTCTTCTACTAATATGGTTTGTTCTTTTTTTTTCATTTTAAAACCATGTCTATAACAGAATTTTAAGATCAATAATATGGTGTAAGTAAAATAGAGATCATGAAGGGATGTAAAAGGCTGGCGCAGATTTTCATTTAGTAGAAAATATAGAAAGGTTCAAACAATGCTACAGTAACATTTTAAGTAAATTGTGAAACAGAATCGTTCTACTTATTTTGTACCATCCTATAAGAACAGTATTAGGCGTCCGGAAATACCATAAATAATCGTTGACTTTAATTGGGGTTCGAACTCACCTCTTTCGTGTCCGCAATCATATAAATAGCCCCATAACCACAACACCTACTAAGATTGATAATGTTAAGAAATGTTTGAAAGATGCATTTATTAATATAAACACAGGCTAACGATGAAGCAAGGAATCAGATTTGTTTATTAATGCAGCCCCACAGCGGTAGTTCAGTGGAAAGGTTTTTTTTACTCGGTGTAGCTTTTAACTACTAAATGATATTGATGTAAGTCGATGCTGTATGAAAGGTTTAACGAAACTTATTGGTAGATGTTCTTAAGCCTACTTGAAAAGCTACGCATCATAACAACTATCTTAACTAACGAAATTTCAATACTGTATTCTGACTGAATAACAATTTCTCTGAAGAATATAATTACCAACCCCACCGAACCCCCCCCCCTTTTTTTTTTAGATGTGCTTTGATTCCCGTTCCAGACTTAACGATATAAACAACTGCAGTTAACTTTCTCCGTAAGAATGAAAGACGGTTTCTGTCCATTTCAAAGAAATAAGGTTCTCAGCCGATTGCGATGGGGAAGCTTTTTCAAATTGCTTAATTTGGCTTCCTTTTAGATAATTATTTGTACATCATACATTACCGTTTTATATATTTCAATACTTTAATTCCTACGTCGCTTTTATTTTTAAGATAAATTGCTTGTTTTGATATAGGGGCTTAGTTGAGATTACTGCAGTCCATAAGCTACGCAAAGAGGAAGGCATTAAACCATCGAAAGTGACCACTGTAGTCTAATAAGACGGCTGTTTTTATATTATGTATTGACATTTTCAAAGCCCGGAAGACATGAGGACCAAGTTTCATCAAAAGATGAACTCACTATATGCTACTCAAAGTTTGCAAAATCAACAACTCACAATTCATTTAAAAAAAAAAAAAAAAAAAAAAAAAAAAGACAATGTTGTAAAACTGTTATTTTTAATTACTTAAAATGTGTTCTTTTAAATCTGAAAATTAAGATCACACAAAAAAATGGATATAGGTATTTAGAAAACGTTTAGTAGTTTATATTAATTATACCTCCGTAGCGATGTCATGATCCCTCTCATGCAGATTTACCAAATGTTATGAGGGTTGTGGCATAGCATAAATCATTTTCTGTGCTGAAGTTATAAATAAAAGAAACAATTTCAACAAAAGACGGAATATAAAGGAGATGGTCCTGGAATGTCACAAATATCGAAAAAGATACATGTAGTTTATGGTTGTTTTACCTATTCGAGAGAGCGAGAGAGAGAGTATGTAGTAGGTATGCTGAGAGAAGAAATGAAGCATATGCCTTTATGAACGCACGTTATTTGGCTGCTCTGTGTGGCTGTAATTGCGCATATTTGATATTAGATATCTAACAAATGACACTGACGTTACAAAGTTTGACGTCGCATCTGTTTATCCTTTTTTTGTTGTTGTTGTTTTTTTTTCTTTAAAATTTATATGGACAAGGTCTTCGCGAGTACAAACTATACAGGATTATTTAAGTCAGTAAGAATAGGGAGAACTCTTGTATGTTTGCTTTTTCAATTGAGACTTTGATTCGAAAAAAATAAAATGTACTTTCTCAGTATTGTTTTCAAAGATACTATTAGTGTAAGATAAAAGGGTGTCCTAAAATGTTTTCATCGATAAAATATACGAATAGTTATATGTTATTGTCAAAAAACTTACACAAATATACCCTTTTAATATTACCTCCAAAGACGCTATTCTTATGAATGGTGTCTTTAAATGCGGTCTTCGGAGAAATAAGATACTTTAAACATATTTTATTGTCAATGTCAAATTCTTTTAGATGTATAATAGTACAAATACTTATGAAGTAAATCGAAGGGATAAAAGAAAATATCAGAACTTGTTTCACATCTCCCTATATGATATGCGTCTTAGATTCCAGAGGGCACGAGATAAAGTAATGATACGGTGATGTAAAGTTTAACTTATATTTTGCATCTGTACAGATTTCGATATTACTGTTCCTAGACTTTTGCATTCGTCATAGGGTCGTATATGATATATCTGAATGAATATGTACAAGTTTATCCAATCCTATCAAAGTTGAAGAAATACTCTTTTAAAGTTTCATTGCTTACTTGTTTTCATGAGATTGTCGTATGGTTACTGCATTTATGATAAATGAGATAGGTATTTTCCTTTTGAAACGTTTTGTGAAGCCCCCTATTGAGCAGACTGAACTTTCCTATGAAATACGAACTAATACTGAACTGTAACAGTACAATTGCGATAATATGAGGACCGAATTCGGTATATAAGCTTGCACAACCGAGAGAACATGCCTGTATTTTTTAGTTTCAAGGAATTTAGTTAAGAAAACTTTTCGGATTAGGCTTTCTTTTCGGATATTATTTAGTTCTCTATTTAGTTTTCGTAGAGTCTTTAAACTAATATTGTCTGTAGCAGTAAAGCAATGTTCACTATGTCTAGTGTACATAAAAGACAAGGTTTATAAATGAGTCAACATTGATAAGAAGAAGACGGTATCACATCCCACTCTTTATTATGAGATCTGGGTCCCCGCAAGTGTCATTTTGAATCTACAAATGGGTAATTATTGGCAGATACATTTTTATATAAATGGTCCATTATGCTTCCAAAAGCAGTGTATATTATTTGGACAGAAAAGCAAAATGTGTGCTACAGATTTGTTAATCGGTACATACTTTTTGACGACAGCGTTACTACAATTCATAATTAAGAATGACTCTTGCAGTTGTTTCAATAACTAATTTGCATATTACTCCTATCTTCGTTAATTTTCCATAGGCATTCAGTATGTCTCCGTTAACGAATCACGAGTGCATAAATTAATGACGTAGCAGATAAACAAATTGTGATTCGACGACGGTTTTTCAGAATTAAATTATTTTTGATTACAAACAGTCTTCGGGAAAACTTGCCAATGAAAAATGTAAACAATTAGAGTATTTTGACATCTATACAAACTACTATATTGCGTATTTAATACGTTTGACTGTTATTTTACAGCAGATATTTGTACATTATCTACCATTTGTGCTAGTCTACAAAATGTCTACAAAATGCCAATGTTATTTTATATTTTCCTTTTCATGAAAATTAAATCATTATGAAATATAATGGGCCTTTAAGGAGGTTGTTCCTTCCTTTCATTTAAAGAAAAGAATTTTTTGTAAAAAATTAGTCTTTTGTACGGAAAAAAAATGTTATTATATCCGCAAATAGCTTTCAAATTTATTTCTTTAACTATCAGCTGCTTCATGCGATCAATTCAGTAAGCCTCATTGATGGTGCGTCAAACAGGTTTATGATCTATCAACAAGGCATCCTTGGAATTTCAAAACACAGTGGTCATGTTTTGTCTGCGAATTTTCTTTGGCGCGAGTGAGTCAGAGTGGTTCAATTAAGTATTTATTTCTTACAATTGAGATACAGGTGTTAATCAATATATCATTATAGAAATAAAATATTTCTTATTTTATTTTTGTATTCATGCAAGTATGAACGCGGATAACAGTTTTTAAAAAATCCGATTTTAATTATATATTTTTTCATATATTTACCCATCGTTATCAAGTCACAAGACAAACTGAAAAACAACACATTTTGATAAGTATTCGGTTAATATTTCACTCAGCATGTACTCAAAATGCACCAAAGCATATTTTCTTAATATATATATATATATATATATATATATATATATATATATATATAAAATATAGGTATTAACAATATTCTAAGTTTTTTTACCTACACGCAGTACAGCACAATATTTTTCAAAGTTAGAACAACCGATAGAGCTTGCATTATTGGAGCTGGTAGTAAACCGATCAGGAATAGTATGGGACAGAAGGCGTGAAGTCAACTAAATACAGTCATTTGACCAGCGTTTTTGCAACAGTCTACAACGCAGTTATTATTTGCTGTTTTTGTATAGCGCTGGAAAGACAAGAATAGCTTTATTTCACAACCTGTCAAAGTTTTACAGCTGAGAAGCAGCTTCATGATGCACCTGTTGTACTGCCACAGTGTCATAAATTAATACACAAACATGTATGTCTGATATTTGGTGGTTAAATCATTGTGAAATGAGGTAGTTTGTCCGCTATAGATGGTTTTAGTAGTGAACAGCAAACTTATTGGTTCCAAAAATGAGTGATTTTAATAGCGAGGTGGTCTTTATTTCGATGTGGTCTTAATGCAAGGATTTACTCTTTGTCCAATTTGAATAGTTTTTTTTTAAATATAAATGTCAAGAACCTCAGACTGTATATTTGTGTTTGGAGGGGGTATGTTGCGGAAATCGTTGACATTTCCGTATGTTTTTTTTTTTTTTTTTTTTTTTTTGTCAATGCAGAATCTTTCTAAGGAAATGGCATGCTCTTAATCAAGAGTTATCATTTTTAGGTTCTCGACACAGGTGATAATATATGTTGTGACTGCATTAATATGCGACATGGCATTGGGTTATCTTAATCCGTACGTCGCCCACGTTTCTGTAAAGGTTGTGAGCAAATATAATCATAAAATTCGGACATGCGTCTAATTAATTATCTATTATTTGCACTATTTTTTGTAATTAATTATTTATTCTCCGTTTCCTTTCCACATGCATAATGGTCGATAAATTTTGATACTTTAGACTGTAACGAAGTCTGACATTAAAAAGAATGCAATTTTTATATTTGTTTAGGTACTCGAACTGTTTGACCTCTTCACGAATGTATGAATATCAAGTAATCGTTTATTGTTTCAGTTTCTCACTGCGGGTGTAGAAAGCAACGTAGAGACATCGAATTGCAATCTGAATTTTATTTTCCACAAAAACATAAGAAATGTAAAATTAAATACAGTTTTTACATTGTAAAACCACAACCATATTTTCATTTTTTATTCCAGAATTCGGTAAACATACAGATGAAGTGATGTAGGATTGTAACGCACAAATTAAAATACAATTTACACTTGCATGTAACACTCAAATGCCCGTATATCGACCTTGACGGCTGTCTCATATCTCTCAATGACGAATTTATCGGTTCACCAATAGCATGTGACACACAAATAATTTATAATTTATTATCCCAAAGTCCATTGCTTTACTTTTTATCTTTCAAGAATGAGAGCATATGAAAAATAGTAATAATAAAAAAGGAACAGATATCAAGTTTGCTATATAACTGTTATCCTGCCATCCGAGAATCAATATGGCACCATTTATGTAAAACTCTTTTAAATATGAAAATGAATGCCGCTATGGCAGGGACACATTAACAGACACGCTAAAATTTCATTTACATATTCAACTTGCATGTCATCCCATTGCCGTCCTTTTTTTTAACGAACGTGAATCCAAAAGCACAATCTGTATTTCCTCTTGAATACAAAGCAGGCTGAATAGTATTGTAACTCCATTCACGATGAACACTAAACGACATTGATAATATTGTCAGAGAAACTAAATAAATCACATCATTCCTGACATAGCACCTACAAAATAACCAAGAAATCGTGAACAGGCCAAGTCAGATCGAAATCTTTTTATATTTAATATGTTTATTTCTTTGAGCTCAGTATATAAGTATATTTTGTTTAAAGACATTTAATAAGTTGTGATAAACTGGATTGGACCACTTCGAAGACTATATATAGTTGGCAAGGTAATTGGGTTTTGTATCATGCCACTTGCCTTGTGATATCTCAATGTCTGCCTCATGCTGATTAAATAAATCATTATATGACTGAAATACTGTCGTTTGGACGTTAAACACAACAACAACAACAAAGAATTGTATAATCATTATTATTGTTTTACGTTTTTTAATAGAAATAAACTTCAGACTGATATGGTGCTGCCACACTGCGGATTCACACAGGAAAACATAATTCATGATACAACACAAAGTCAGTCCTTAGAAATGGCAAAGCGGACCTCGAACTATTCTGATATCGCCAAGCAAGGCAGCTTTACAGTTTTTTACGCCTTTAGAATGTCGCGGTCAAATCAATCCCATCTCCTTCCCGTTCCTTGGCGGACGTACAACCAATGATGATTAAACCAGACATATTGTTAACCAATATAAACGTAAATTATTTTTGTTGTTTATTGTAAATATTATTGATATCCAGGTAAGCTTTAAATGATATTTATAGACAACATTTACGTATGTTAGTTGTTATTTTATGGATGATAGAAAATATATTCAACCGTAGGACAGCAAACCGTTTATTAAATATATACGCTTATGCTCATACAACTGTGCATACTATAAGCATACAACTGTAAATTGGATAGTAGGTTTTATGCAAAGCAGTATAAATTACTCGTTAAAAGAGTTAGTTGAAGACAAGAATATATTTTTATATACTATATCATAATATTTGTCAATTCACCAAGAAATACACAAATAATAATAATAATATAATTGTTAAATAACAGCGTTTGACATTGGTATGTCTGTTGCTTTTAAATTTAACGTTAGACCCTGAACAAAATCGGAGAAGACATGTGGTGTACATCAACGGGCATTACGTGGAACATCTGATCTCTTTTGCATAAAGCATTATTATATAGATATCTGTCTTCATTACTATTTCCGTGCGTACTTTTCAGTTGATAAAATTACCGTTTCTAATGAACAGATTTGCATGTTTACGATCCAAAGGGAAATGCTATTACATTTCGTTAGCCTTAATGATTTGAGAGTCAATTTGACAAATAAATTGATTCACTATTTCCATTCGTATGCATAAAGGGAGAATAAAATATTAAATTGGGATAGTTCATCAAGTTTTATAAAATTATCTGAATTAACTCAACCCTGGAATGCAAGGAACCTGCCACAATCTATTCTCCTTGGGAGATTTAGCAATAGATCGATGTAGGGACTTATAAATCAAATTGAGTGTTATGAATGTACGTTGTAGATTTAATCGGGGCATTCTTTTACTGTTCCACGATGCATCATTTTTTATCAAGCATGACGAAACAGTTCCTAAAATAGTCCGAACTTACGAAAAAGTTAGGTATCAACTGGCTATGGTGAGAGCGTTCGACACATTCTTCTTATATTCTCCATGACAAATCTACTCATTTATAAGCAAGGGAATAAATATAAATCACTGTCTCGAACTGTCGGTGATAAATTCATATAAGTGTGTGTGTGTGCAACTTTACTCCGACATAATTTCGCTAAAACATAGACTTGCTACAACAGATAAATATATTGCTGCGTCCTTATACTATAACCATGATGACAGACACCACATCAAACCATCACATTTTCCTTGCAGAAGCCACCACAAACCACTGAACCGTACGAGTATATTTGTGCGTCAATATAAAGATATATACCAGTTCAAATTTAATTGCATTGATTTGTCGCGTACGGTGAATAAACCGTCGACCCCCTCCCGTTCTGACTGCGATGTTTTTTGTAAGTTCTTTGCTATCATTTAGAGTCGTTCCGATACGCATTACGCATCAGTTTCAGCCATTTTGAATCACAGCGTCCATATTGAGCAAAGTCACGTCCGCCATAAAGGGAACCAATTCTGTACAGAGAAAGAAAATTAAAACGTAATTAAGATCAGAGTACCATGTGCAAGATAATTTTATCTTCATCAAATAAAACACTATTATCACATTATGGCGATAAAAGTGTCACATAACAATATTTTATGCTCACGCCAGGCAACACGTGAATTGGATAGGGTAATGATCTCGATTACATACAAACAGCATATGAGGGGAACATGACCTAATTAAATCATGAGCTACATTTCTTTTCTTTTGTGATATAGATTTTATCTAAACTGATAGCAGCAATATAACACGGTCTACCATAATATGAAATAATTGTGGGTTTTTTTGTTGTTGTTGTTATTTTTTGTTGTTATTTCTTTTAGATATTAAGTTAACATGGTTACTGAAGTAAATGTGCACACGTTGATGAAAATGAGATATTTCTTGCAGGGATATATTATGGTTTATTTTCTTTTCAGTTCAGAAATGATATTAACATTGGATCGGCAACAAGTTTTAGCTACATAAGTTACGATCTTTCCTATATAATTTCCCAAGTTTAAAAAGCACGTGTTGTGTTCAAGCGCTTATCTTTGCCTGTTTTATTTATTTCAAAAACCCGATTCTATTTGCTTGCAGACCACGTATGCCGTACGGCGTTACATAAAAAAATTAAGATCTATGTGCAGGATTAGGGCCCAAACAAAAATAAATTACAAAAGGCAAAAAGAGGGAAATCATTTTAAGAAAGGAAAAAAACAAACATATACATGTGTACATAACATGTCAATCGAAAATATATCGGTACAAATAAAAGCGGTAACATTTACTATATAAATATTTACCATGAACATTAATGCCCTTTCCAGCAATACAACATTTAACAAATGTTGGCTTATTCGTTATAATATATTTTGCCTTGCTCTAGTGCTTAAAAGAAGGGTCAATCAATATCTGGAATATATCAGGTTTGGACTGCAACCATTCACTTATGATACCAAAAGGTGCATAATAAACTTTAAGAAAAACACACGATACTAGTCGTTGAACTGGAATTATATGTATATGACTATCATGACTCATTTGGAATTGCATTAGAATATTCGTACAATGATTAAGATATTATAACTCAAACAGAATTATATGAACAAGTGCATATGCATGCATACACATGTACACCAACACATACGCATACGCACGCATATATACGCACGCACACACTGGAATAGTTCATTACGCGGGGTGTGTGTGTGTGTGTGTGTGTGTGTGTGTGTGTGTGACATATACCATAAAAGTAGAATTGTATCTCATTTAGAAGTGAACACATTTTGTATCCCGTAGCTCAGTACATTCAGTATTCATACTTAATGCTGAAATCCGCCATTTAATTAACTTCCATATTTTACTTGTAATAGTTATTTTCATTATATATTCACCAATGTTCTTCTTGCACCATATAAGTTAATTTATTTTGCAAATGGTGACATATAGGCCCGTTGGGCCGGGTGTATTTTGTATTTGTACATGAAATGTGTTGATATTTATATATATGTACACATGTCACTACAATATAAGATTATCTTATCTTATCTTTACTTCATCTCTATAATACCAACTATTTTTAAACGATTACGAGTTATGCATTTGATAACATCATGTAGAATCCACTCGATATATTTGCTATTCAGATATGCTGATTTCAAATTTTACAGATTTTAATTTCAAAAGAACAAAAAAGATTGATTTATTTGACAAAATAGATTGTTTTATTTGACAAAATTAAGTATTTCACGATTTAAGTGTGATTTTTTATTCGGATAGAATTTATGAAGTATTTCTACAGACAATTGATGCCTACACTCGCTAGGATCACTTCGGTCTTTTATTGTATGTAAAATGTCTTGGCAGAAACTATATAAATATTTACCATTAACAGTAATGCCTTTTCAAGCAATAAAACAGCATCATATGCAGTAGTATTTAAGGATTGTTTTTCTTCAGAAAGTTCCTAAAGATTGATTATCTAACATATGTACGTACATTATTCATTTTAAACAGGCTAATGCAAAAAAAAAAAAAAAAAAAAAAAAAAAAAACCAGGCAGTTGTCAAAGCGAAAACTCTATCCGCTTATCCTTTAAAATATACGTACAGTAGACAAATGGGTTTACTTAATCATTCTTTGGTCTGTTATTTTTATTAAAGGAGATACAGGAGAGATCGGGTTTGCACTATTAATAGAAAATCTTTGGTTTTAGAGGATCATCTTGATAAAATCAATTAATTACCTAATAGATTGGTTTGCTTATTAAAACCATCACGCTTGTTTTATTTTTCTTACTGGGTGACAAATTAATGATATCAATCATCCATTAATAACAGATGGGGAATAATTGTAGCCATTCATGATTGTAAGAGGTGTTTAAACAATCAATCAAACAGGCCTATTTCAGCTTATGGCCAAGACAATAAATAGTTTTGCTCAATTCTCAGAACTATGATTCTGAAGTTGCTTAGTATCTGGTACCAGTTAACCAATGAGAATTCACCCCCTCAGATATTACCCCAATCCCACCCCTGTGTACTGAGATGTCTGCTGACATGTTCGTATCCCAAGGTGTTCCCGGAAACTAGCGACACGTGCCCCACCCGCGAGGCGGTAAGGCTGTCGGGTTGCCTAGCGACTGTTGTTTGAAGGGCTTATAGCACAGTGGAGATATGATATTACTGACCGTTGACCGTTATAGGCAGGTGACCGTTGTTTACAGTTAATTTTAAGAACAAAAATACATGGTACATGTAGGAATCTGATGTGACCGTTGTTGTCAGGTGACCGTTGTTCCAAGGTGACCGTTGGTACAGGTTTGACTGTATTCAAATGCGATCAGTATCCATTTTTATGCCAAGAAGCAATGTCAAGTCTTAAAAATAGTACTGCTATATTTTTATGATATGATTGTGCTTTTGGTCCAGTTTTAGGATGATATGGTTGACTGTGGTATCAGGCCACCTTCTTACAGCGTTATACTGCAGTGAGTCAGTACTTCATACTTCTATGTGACTGTAACATATGTAGACAAAACGACTGAAACATAGTTGGTGTGATAAGAAATCAAAGGCACAAAACCACAAGCCGCGATCTGTTTTGGTATTTTAAGATGGAGAAAGGTTTGTTTGAAACAGTGTTTTGAGTTCAATTTCTAATTTCGACTACGATAATAATTATTAATGTATGTACGTAACATAGCGATTTTCCTTCAGTTTGTAATGACACGACTGAAACCTTTGACATTTAAACAGGTCAAAATCTACTCTTTCGTGTTTTGAAAGCATATTTAGCCAACACTTGAGGGTTAAGAATGTGAAATAGTAAGTAGGTTGAAGAAAGACAGCATCTAGGTGCAATTGAATTCCTTACCAGTATTAAGGTTCGAGAAGTTTTAATGAGGGCATCGTCTGGATAATAAAACTCTGATACTCTTTGATGTTTGTCATCTAAGAGTACGGGCTTCCACATTCATTCTAGGAGTTTTAATCTCCACATCTGATAGAGGGTCATCATTTGACTCGATGATTAATCGAATCGCTGTATATAAGGCCAATCTAAGAACTGTCCTGTCACAAAAGTAATCTCTGGGTCAAATCAAATGCTATAAAACACTGAATGTGGTTAATAAACGACACAAATAACACCTTCTGACAACTTCATCCTGCATCACAAACAACGAAAATCAGCTTGAATTAATCAATCACGACATCGCTAGTTTTTGCCTCACGTAGGAAACTAATAAAAAGTGTAGTATTGTGCCTTTTTGCCACCACTGATTGATTGTGATTCATTATGCTAAAGAAATCAGAGATATCAAATCATCTAATAAATAACATAAGTTGACCTAAACAAGTAATATGTTCCATGATATCAAATAATTGCTTGTGGACATCGGTCTTTGTAGCTGTTAGGGAAAAGAAAGAAATATTATTCGCTTAAAACAATTTTAATTTTCATCTAGAATATTAAGGATTGAGGTCATACTTTCAGTTTCCAGAAAACAAAGAACGGTGTCAAAGGACAGAGGTCATGAAGTAGTTTACATAACTGCAGAACCAAAGGTTGTGGACTCGAAACCCGAGGGAGCCAAATCGTTCAATGAGCTTCCCAGAAGCAAAATACTGGTCCAATCAAGGGATTATGAAAAGGAATTGATATCATTTTAAAAATCATGTTAGATAAAATATTCAAGTTAACAAAAGTAACTGTTACATAAACAATAGACATACAAACTAAATGTTTATATTTGTGGACCATGAACATTTTATTTTGTTGAATATGCATCCAAAGTGACAAACATGCGAAACGCTTTAATAATTTTCGTATCAATATACACACATGTAAACATTATATTATGCACGTTATATCAAAGTGACTGTAACACATTTACGAGTAGCACTGTTTTATCCTGTGTGAGAAAAGAGAAGTAGAGCATGCGTAGTGCATGTCTCTCGGAATTTATGTTTGACAAACACTTAGCATATGATTCAATATAAGGGATACACTTCATTAGACTGTTCAGCGAGGATTCTTTGACGGAACGCTTTTAGTCTTGGTTCAGCTTGTCCCTATACGCTGCAAACTTCCACTGGATGTCTGAAGACCCTTCACTACCGGAAACCTACAACCACACGACAGTCTCGTTGTTGATCTTTACATGGTGAATCCTCCGGTTTCTCTGCAAAGCGAATAGATGATGAGCAAAGACTTTAGCGTCATAGATATACGTCAGTGTTTGTCGCCTGACTACTATCCACCTATTAATTTAATAGGATGTCACAAATCAAATTTACTTTTCTTATCTGGGTGTTTCTTTGCCAGGGTATAAATGGTACTGTTCAGGTAATGTTACGCTCTACTGATTTTACCTGTTTTATAAGTGGATCGCATTGGCATTATCAAATCTAAACAAACCATGTAAGTAAGTATCATTAACTTCTGAGATCCTTATCTCCTAAGAAGATGAAAGGAATGCCAGACTGTCCCTGTCCAACTTATTAAAAGATAAATATTTCATTCCCTAACACTTATTAATAATCTAAATAAGCAGCATCGAAAAAGCTAAAAAAAAAAAAAAATACATAAGTTAAAATGTCAATAATCTCCAGATACAAATATATCAATAATCCAATAATCAACGTTGTATATCGTAGTCAAATATTATTTTAGATAAATTTACAGTTATTGTTAAAAGCAATATTTAATGATCAACAGTGATTTAAAACGTCTTAATATACATCTAACCACAAGTACTTCATGTATCTACCAACAGAAACATCACGTATCATATGCATCTACAGAAATAATCATTATTACATGTTTTCCTTTTTTAACTTGACATCAGTTTTAATCACGGTCATCTTTTTTAACTTTCACCAAAGAATGAGTTTGAATACTATATTGTTTGTTATCAAATCTAGCTTCAGTTGAAGGTAAGATACGTCAAGGTGAACGCGATAAACAATTTTTGTAATAAACTTGGGTTGTTTTCTTAAAATGTGATACAATTAAATGTTGAAACCAATTGTTGTTTGTAAGTAATATCTAAGTTACGTAATACTGTATATATTTTCTCAGTTAGATATGAAATATGTATGATAATTCTACGATTTGTGCGAGATATAACAAGAATAGTATAACTAGTTTTTCCTGTGCAGGTTCACGTCATTTGCAAGGTTATTCTGGAAAGGGCAAGTATATTTCAGGGACGACGGTCCTCTTATCACGTGCGTGTGTGGCAGGAGACCACGGAGAGGTGACGGTCACCGACCACCTGCTTTGACCTTGGCGGAGGGTTAATTCCACATCTCCAAGCGAGGGAAATAGATAAGAGATACTGTCGTGTGATTAATACTGTCAACCCTATAAGAGACATAATATAACTGTTTTAAATTATGAGGAGTTTCGGGACTGGCGCCTATTATTGAACAATTTATAAATTGTGAAGAATAACCTAATGACTTCAATTTTCTTTTTCTTTCTTTAGTAAGAATAAATAAAAAATAGTAATTGTTGATTACAGCCTTTGTAGGTTTACCTTTTTTATATTTTTGATATCGGTTGTTTTTTTTTTTGCTTTTTTTTTTGTTGCTTTTTTGTTGTTGTTTTTTTTTCCGTTTTTTTTTGTTTGTTTTTTGTTGTTGTTTTTAATAGCATAATTATGTACAAATTGTAATCCCAGTTAAATTGAACATTCAGTGGTTTGTATTCTTTATTTATCTGGTTTGCCACTCCTCCAATACTGATTTTAACATATGCGAATAACAGTTATACAGTAGATAAACAAAGAAATACCGTCTTTCGACAGATGGATAATTGACAGTATATAATATATGACGAGTGTATTATTTATGCAAACTCCTTTCTTCCTATATGCCAGTGTAAACTATCTGGTTACTATGGAATTTGATCATCTGGAACAGAAAGACTTCAAAGACATTTTATCGATTCAGAAACCCATCATTCATATCATCTGTACATCTTTAATAACCTAATGCGGGTTCTGTAACACAGCTGAACAATTCAGGGGATCCTGTATCATTTTATTGAATTGTTGTTTTGTGATTATTTGGTTTGGTGTTCCGTTTATCCCTATCTTCAGCGCTTCAGATGTTTAATGAACGTTATCACTGCCACAATGCTACATCACGCCAATGACAAGGGACGTTATTTTTACCAATACTGGATCAACCATACCTATAACTAACCTTATTTGCTGAGCGTTAAACACATATGAAATTTCGAAATGTTAACAAATGTCGCGACAGGGGATATACACCACAAGCTCTCGGCTACGGGACCCAAATCTCTGTAATTATATTTTATCATTCAAGTACTTCATAAGTAGACCAATACGCCAGAAAATAAAAAAAAAAAAAAAAATCTATTCATGAACGTTTCCAAATTTAACTCAATCGATATCTGAAGAAAAAGAAAAATGTCTAAATATAAATATTTAATTTTCTACGAGTAGGGATTTGCCCGGTATATGTCTCAATGGTCAAATTGGAATATAACACCATGATATTTACAGTACAGAGGTGGCCTAAATAAAACTCAGATTAATTCCAAATAAAGCAGATTAATCTCCAATGAAACAAGAATAATGAGGCAAACTTAAACGAAAATAGAAATATGTATATAAATATCTATATATTGGATTTACTTTTCAGATATCTCTAGTAATCTTAGACTATTCATATAGGGTAAATTCATTTTCATATGACTGATAAATGTCTTGGAGAAAAATATATTTATTTATTATTATTATTTTATTTTTGCTTTCCCTTGTTGTATCCATTGATAATGCAGCAATTTGTTATATGCTGGTAAAGCTGTCACGTGACTGGTTGTCGACTAGATGGAAATGCAAAGTAAAATATACGATTCAGATGTTGGTCTGTTTTTTTTTTTTTTTGTTGTTTTTTTTTTCTTTTTTTTCCGTTTTTTTTTAATTCACGGTATCAAATATGCCTTCTCTGTCCTATCAGTACTTAAACCATTAGATATAATTTCAGCTGTTCTACAAATCACGTACTGCTTAATATATACGAGTACTGGTAACATTGTAAAAATATTGTGCTTGGCCCTCAGCAAACAAACATAAATTTCAGAATTGTTTGGTCAAGTGTCACGATAATTCTGCTTGGTGTGGATATCATGCTGGTTTCTAAGGCGCTGTATTGCGATGGCGCAGCACCAGACCCACACATGAAATATTGTCAGTAGGAAGTTTGAGGAAAGCAAACAAAAACACATCAATTTGACCTCTCCTGATAACTCTTAATTGAATATTCCATAAGAGATGATTAATGGATAGCCAGTTTCCAAATTTAAATTTAAGGTTTTTCAAACAAATTGATAAAGTCACTTTCAGATTCCCATTGCCCATTGTTTTGCAGAATTTATTGAAGAACGTTAGATAGATAGCTTGATACAAAACATGCGCATATTTAAAATCCCCCATAATTATCTGAAACAATTTTTTGTTTGGTTTAATGTTCCATGGACGATTTCTCTATATGAGATAAACATAGTAGTGTATTACTGTCATATAACTCCTTAGTCAAGTGGCAAAACAACACACGCTGTCAAATTATCGTGACACTGGGTCAACCAGTCCTGTAACTTAACTAACGTTTGTGTCTGTACAACTACTTTGGTATGTCATGGTCGGATATCGATTTTTATACCCTTCCAGTTTCGGGCGAACGTACTAACCACTAGACTATCAGACCGGTTGCTAAGAAAATTGATTTAAAAGAACAAAGTATTAAAACCAAAGATTATTAAATTTCATGCACTTATCTTTTTTCCTGATACCTTCACACTTTTTACAGAAATTTGTACAAATTATCATCATATTCTTAGGCGAGATCATGAAAACAAATATAAACACGTTAAAGGCTTTTGACACATACTTTATGTCAAATTTTCGGATGCCGATTTGAATCGCAAACTTTTATATTCCTATGATGTTTTGGTGATAGGATAATGTAGTTACGTAATTTCAAATGCTGTTATTGACTAGTTCTGCATTCACGTTTACCGACGGCAAAAGCAAGCATCTCACGTATAACTACAATGATGCTTTTTATGACCATGGCCAGAAATTGTTACGAGAAGTGTGACGGCGTGATTAAGCAAATGCGAATGTGTTAAGTCACGTTTTTCCCTTCCTTAATGATTAGAGAATGTGTTCAATTAGACCAAGATTTATGACCCATTGTTTATAAAAAGGAGAAAATTCCAATCTTAACTTTGTTTACTCTCTAGAATTTGCATTTTAACGCAATATTGATCAAACTAAAATGACTCGTTCTTGTCGTAGTGCATCTGCCAAATTCGATTATAGCAAATAGTTCATGATTAGTTTACTCTTATGGACCATAGTATATGAAAAAGTAGCGTCCGCACTCTTTTATTCACAGAAAGTAACCAAATATATTAAAATCTAGAGCCACACAGTATGGCTACTATCTTTCAGAAAAATTGGATTATGGCTAACATCTGATTAAATAATCACCTTATGGTTCTTTATGGTTTTGTACCGGCATGCATTTACCCTCGCTGAAACACTTCGTTTCACTCACTCCGCTCCTTCTTATTCATTAAGTTTTCGTTTTACATGTTCTAACTAACACTTAGTTCATGATCAGACAGAATCACTCGGATTATTCATGTGAGGGATTGCTGTAGGTCGGTGATTCTACCCTTATTCTTTGTTATGGGTCTTCGTCCCATCTGTAATAAGCTGGACGCCGCTATATGACTGACAAAGTGTTTCGGTGGTGGTAAATGCATGCCGGTACAAAACCACAAAGAACCGTGATAATTTCAAACAATTGATTTATAATTCTGTCGAAGACTTTCAGAGATGATATTTTATTTTATTCATCACAAAATACTGTCACGAGTATAAAGTGATTCACCATAATTAATGATACTATTAATAAAGAAATAACATGGATTCAACCATTATTGTGATGGGCTTGAAGGTGATCAATCATGTCAATTGTTATTACATTCTGACCACGATATTAAAATTAAAGTTATTTTGAATATACGAGTAGATGCACTCCCATCATAATGGATTCGTATCTATTTCAACTGATTATAATATTTATTTCAAATGGATTCGAGTAAATTCTAACAACTGGATTCAGGGGCTAGTAGTCTTTAAACAATTTGGTTGTAGTAGCAAAAACATAAAAAAAAAAAAAAAAAACACTCAAAGGATTTATCAAACTAGTAGGGCAAGATCATGCCCAATAGTAAACTTATTTCAATCAGTGGCATTTGCAAAGAAAAACAAAGCATAGGACCATTTCAGTTTTATACTATATCAAGTTTTTGTTTCATCTGCATGTTTCAAGATTCCATTTAAGATTTAAACGTTGTCGGGACTGATTATCGGCGACACCGTTCGTCCGTTGGCGCAACCTCATAGCTGCGTCTTCCTCTTTGCTTACTTTGCTCACTTCGTAACGCAATGGTTGTTTCTGGGGAAAAACATGCAGTATCAATGTCTTCGAATGCCAGGCTGTAGCCGTAATGCACGTTGTAAAATGGAGATTTCCTTGCATAAAGATCAAAGCTATAAGCAATCAAATACAAACCAAAGCAAAACTCAAATTTCAAAGCAATTATGGTTCAGACTGAATGTAGGTAATGTCCGCGAACTTCTATCAGTCGTATTTTACTTGTACACCTTGCCTTGTCCATAAGTGCCAGATTAACTTTAGTTAAAAAATATGTTGTTTAAAGCAGCCGTGATGGCGACTTAGGAAAACTTAAGCAAGCATTGTGTTCTTTTTAACATGCCACACGTCCCATGTGCATTGTAGAAACTATTATCTCCACTTAGCATCAGACACAAACAATATGCGCTTTGATTATATCCTAGACTATTGACAGTAATTGATAAGATGCCATTAAAAAGGAAGCAAGGAATTTAGTGATAGACAACATCAAAGGGCGCTGTAACAGAAGGTCAGCGGTCATATGCAGCCATGTTCCGCAAAATGTCAAGCAATATAAACTTGTTGAAAACCTTTCCCAAACCCTTCAATTGGTTGTTCACGTATATTTGGTTGTGTTCTTAAACCAGTGGTATCATACAGAGCTGATTCAATTAAATTAGATTCATGTAGTTTACATTTGCCCACATACTCGACAGGAATTTTGAGACAAGTCATTATATATTAATCTAGGGACCGATAGTCCTGATAGCTGCCATTTGAAAAATTCTGTTACATTATTCTAGCTTATAAAATTTTTGCAAAGCAATTTATGAGATTTTGAAATCATAGATACGTATTAATTTAATGGAATAAAATCTTTCAGAACAGATAATATAATGCTCTGCTAAGATACTTTCATGATTAAGATTTATTTCGGTATTAAAGTTTAAACCGGGGCAGGGTAGATATGTAGGAAAACTATCACGACCTACTTTCCGAAATTTTATGCGTAGTACATATAAACAAACAATAAAAATATGGCACTATCTGGAGTAACAAAGACAAAATATCATAAACCTGTTAAAATTAATCTGATTATATTACTTACCATATACATTAACTATTGGGAGGCGATTTTCCCAAACTGACTTTGTACAGACGCGGATGTGAAATTTAAAGTCGTTATTTTCGATTTTAATTCTCTGTATCGTTTGATACAGCATTAACTTTCGAATAAATTAGCGTGAAATATAGTTCTTCCATCTTCTCCCTGAATTATGTTTATTGCAAACTGCTTCATTTTTCGGAATAAGTCTACTATAATACTAATATCATAAATACCCTTATGCATACTTTTTAATGAATTGTTAAGGAAGGCGAAACATAAAATACTTCTGGTTGTGTTTCGATTTAACAGACGATCAAGTTATTGCCTTTGTTCGGCCGGAAACAGGTTCTAGTGTGCTTGTAAGATAAGTGTTTAACAGAATAGCAATGATAATAAACAAACAAATCAGCACAGATTTATTTTTAAAAGAGATAAATGTGGTCAAAATGGACATAAGATTGAAATGTAGCCAATGTGTGTAAAGTAAGATGTCATGAGGTATGATGGCTAACAAAGATCCAAATATTTTAAGGCCAAAGTACATCTCCAATAACCCTTTTCTCTGAGCTTTGATGAATTATGCTCGTTCAAGGTCTGAAAACAAAAAATAAATAAATAAATCGTGGGCTACGGTATTTATTTTAAAACATCGTATTTTTTAATCAGTCAATAAAATGTATTGATTCATAAAATGTTTTTTTTTTTTTTTGTTTTTTTTTTTCAAAAAAAAAAACACATTTCTTCTTTTATTTTACATTTATAATGTTTGTTGTTCCTTACTTCGATTATGTGTCTCTATAGTCAAAATTGAAACCTATCCTTTACTGACGCCGCGCTTCAGTAAAGTAGATACATTCAAAGGCATTCCATTGGTGTCTTGTGATTTCCCCTGCACTAACGACTATTTCATCCATCAAGTAGCAATTTTACCTAACAGGTTTGTGTTGAATCCATTATCTGAAATACACCAGTAAATTATTTAAATGAAGCAAATGAGAAAATATTAAGGGACTCGTAATAGCTGTGGCTCTTTCTAGAGTGCAGTTTAACATAGCGGTGCAGCAAAGGTTTGTGGATCTAAGTTGGTCGCAATAGCTTGGCATCTGAGTTAAATCAAACGCCTGTGTATGGGTCTTTGGTTTCGGAGACGGAAGACTAAAACAAATATATATATCACTTTTCTGGGCTGCAGAAAGGAGAATAACAACATTATGAAGAGAGAAGACTTTCCAGAAGCTACAATAAATGTGATTTATGAAAACTGGTCTTAGTTCAAACGTTTATTATGTAGAAAGGGGCCATTACTCTAGAAGTTTTTTGACAAAGATATGTACCTTTATTCTCTAATAGGTTTGAGTGCAAGTTGTATCTGCTGCTCTTCAAAGGCTGCTGAAAGGATTGAACTTTTTTGTGGTACGTGCATATGATATTACCTTTATAACCCACACTATTTGGTGCGCTTTACAATTTTATTTAATTTTGTAAACAGAACCACGCTTTTGTTTCTATATTCAGTTAAACTAGTCTAAACAGAAAGGAAAATACCATTTTATATAGGGGATATTTGACATGTGGAAAATGAGATTATCTCATGGTTTGCAACAATAATATAGCCTGCATAAGATGAAGGGTGGGGACAAAGGTAACAAAACTTACTGTCACTTACTAATAGAGATACGCCCCATCAATTAATAGCCATCAATTTCATTAAAGCCATGCATTTAACTTGACAATATAAGCTTTAAAATGTCAAACAATGGAAATCTTAGGGGCAAATTGACATGTTTTGACAGGTGACAGAAGTTCTTTTATTACCCTTGATAATTTTGTTGTCATGAGTTAACTCCCGCTGACTTTAACACTCACTCAGCCCCTCACCGCGTGGGTTCGAATCCTAGCAGGGTCATTCGGATTTTCATGTGAGGAAGTCTTCCAGCCGGCTTGCGGTAGGTCGGTGGTTCTACCCGGATGCTTCCGCGCATTCGGGGTCTTCCTCCACCTGTAATTAGCTGGACGTCGCTATATGACTGAAATACTGCCGAAGCGACGGTAAACTCAAATAGTCAAGTCATGAGTTAACTCCCCTGTGACCCCCCCCCCCCCCCAAAAAAGAAAAGTGGTTTTCTACATTTTCCTGTGGTAAAGTTAAGATTTATTTTCATGAAATCTGAAACAGAATCATTTCATGCATCTTTCTACCGTGAGTTTTTCTCGAAAATCAGATTTTCATATTCACAGAAAATGTATATTTCCTATAGACTTCAATGTTAACTTGAATGCCGATTATCTCCCCACATCATGACGTAATTAAACTTGGAAAAACACCCGGTGAAACATCTTTAATTTTGGAATGTCTTCAAAGTTACAAAGTTTCATAGAAATATTACCATCCAGTGTCAAGAAATAAAATCCGAGTGATCCTTCTGGGTCTCGAACCAACAGCGGTTCGGTACCGAGTAATGTTTTGACTTTCCTCGGTCCCGAAGGCCCCGTGTATTAAGTGTATTAAAGATATGGAAAAAAAAAGTTATAAAAAGGTTAACAAAAGGTACCTTCAAATCCACTTAAATCATTCAAAGACATTTTCTTGTAGTACTTTGGCCTATCTGATTGTTGTATTTTGTAGATTTACATCAAAATATTAATATTTAAATCCTCGTGTCACTTAAGTAAAAGCAAACCCATGTTTTTTTTTCTGATTCTGCAAAGAAATCGGTTTACATTCAATAAAATAAATAGAAAACACAGTCACTCTAATGACAGAGATTCTCTGTCAAAATTATCACTACTTAAATGTAATAAGGTCGATATATTGGAACTTGGAACTACTTTTCTCTACATGCATTTTATAACTATTTTAGCAAAAATTGCTTAGCACATTTCAAGTCACTTCCAAAGTCAATCGCTATACTTTTAAAGTAATCCATCTATAATGAAATTATAATCATGGTTCTTCAAATGCTTAAAGAGTTTTAAATGCAGATGCAAACATCCATTGACTTTGAGTCTTTTGCTCAAAGTCTAAAAAGGCTTGCATTTATAATAAAATTCTCATGATCACTTGCTGGATCATGATCACAATTTAATGATGGATAAATTACCTTAAATAATTGTGTTCATTGACTACTATATAAAATCGTCACATCACAGTTGTTTACACACAAACACATAATTAAGTTTTATCTTACAAAGTATACCGGAAATAGACGGAATAACACAGTTGTTCAAAATTTCTATTACTGCTCAAGATGACATAGCAAGATGGGAACGTGCGGGGAAATGATTTAATGGCCCGCTGTTGTTTCAGATAAAGGGACAATTTTGATGAAAGGATAATACTTTTTACAAAATAAAAGTTTTCTTATTTTAAGAGCTGTAGTTTTGATCAGTTTGGTGGTCGGTTAATATCGGTTGTGTGACTCTTGAGGCGTTTTACAGTTTTGACAGTGTCTAATCAACTGGAAGACGGGCTAAACAATAATAATTATCAAGATTGCGACCAAATTTTACAGAGCTGAATCGAGTTAAAACCAGCGAAAAGGAGTTTAAACGGCACAATCATGTTTTTTAGATCTAGTTGGTTCATGCAATGATTTTGAGACTGCTTGTACAGACACAACCGTTTTTTTCTATTATGATACTTTAGATTAAATATATTCCATTTTGACGAAAGTATACAATACTTACTTAGTCAATTTCCACTACACATGAAGTACATTAAATGACTGATATAATTATGCAATATACATAATGTTTAATTGGTGGATATTCTGAACAAAAGTAATTATTTTTACTAAGAGACAAATTTGGGATTTAAAAAACAATATACAATATAAAATCTTCAGAAGAATGGTGTATATGTCAAATGAATCACGTAGATCTTATCTGATATCTAATAGGCTTTCGTATTAGATTTTGTTGACACTCAGAACCACCCCCGGAAAAAAAGCATCTTAATTCGAAATTCTCTTTGGTTTAAACTTTCAGTTTTTATTTTCAATGCATGTTAAAGTGGATAAGGAAAGCAAAATAAGCACATAACGACAGAAAATTAACTTCATTCTCCTTCACGCACACAAGGTAACCAGCCATACAATTAAAGTTTCTGCTATATGATAATCATACAAACATTTAGAATATAAAATACTTAAAGGCCCGTTATATTTCGTAATGAAACAACTTCCATGAAAAACAACTATTGACATTTTGAAGACTTACACAAATGGTACATAATGTGCAAAACGCTGCTGTTAAATAACAGTTAAACACCTTGAAAATGTTGATCAAATGACGTTAATTAGTATTTTGGATAGATGTCAAAACATTTATGAGGACAGTTTGTAATCGGAAAAAAAATGAGTTTGAAAAACCGTGGCCGAATCACAATTTGTCTATCTACTATGTCATCAATTTATGCACTCATGATTCGTTAACGGAGACATACGAATGGTCTATGGAAAACGTCAGAAATAATGATATTTTGAATATATCTTTTACAAAATGATTGACGATGTCGATTTCAGAGAGTGCCCGCGCCGTAACCGGGATCGGTCTGTCGGTGGGACAATCAGCCACTACGTAACTTGCATACGACTGATTCTCGTACATAAAATCTCTGTGGTTCAATCTCTATTTATTTATATGTAACTAACGTGTTTTAAAAACAAAAATAAATAAAAATAAGAACAACAAACAAACAAAAACAATTAAAAATGCGATTGATTACATGTATTTAAATTTTTTTTGTTTCTTTGAAAAAAAATGTCACATTTTACTTAGAGTGATAACAGATCAGATCAAACATATTTTGTATATTTTTTTACGAAATAGTCTGCCTTTTTATCAATCAGCCGTTAATCATTATAAAGGATTTATTTGCATAAACATAAACACCCGAAATCTTTGTGTGATTGCTTCTGTTTGCATGGTTTGTATATAAAAAAAAAACAATAAAATTTTAAATTCAAGTGATCGTAAGAAATGTATAGTAAATGCATGTCTTTATAGATTTTTAAACAAAAGTCCGTATCACCCAAAGTCAATTGATGCTAGCATATGCAATGGAATCTCTTTGATAAGCATTTCAAGAACATGATTATAATTTGATGATGAATGAATGATAAAGTCCCTGTGATGGTTCGCGACGCCGTGGACCACTACAACTCTACCAAAATAACCAAGTACCCTAATGAAACATTAGGAAACCTTGGTTATCTCCGTGAAGGGCCATGAGGTCCGAAATGTAGTGGAACCGTTACAGGGACTTTACCTGAATTGCATTTTTAAAAAATCATGCTGCTATAATACAAGGTGTGATGCACTGTCACATCGATTGATTGGTGATGAAAATTCATGACTGTTTCAACCTGAACAACTCGAACGCGTGCATCGCTTAATTTCCGTGATTTGCTTTGACCTCATTCCTGGCCTTTAATCTCCTCATCCGATAGAGGGTCAACATTTGACTCGTTGATAAATCGGACAGTGGTATATAGGCCTAAAGGCCACCATCTTAGCACTGTCCTGACACATAAGTAATCCCCGGATCAAAAGGAAAGCTATAAAGCACTGGGTTGGTTTAATTGGAGGCACTCTATGATACGGAGTGACATCTTAAGACAAGTAAGTCTCGTTCAATAAACAATGAAGAACGGTGCCTTGTTTGAGCAAAAACGTTGCAGTGTTGTTAAACGTTTTCTTTTTGTGTGTTCTATGCAGTGATTATAGTGAGTGAACAAAAAAGAAGATTTTATGATGGCGCGTTGTGTAGACAACATCTATATATTCCAAATAATAATAATAATAAGATCTACAAGATATGGAAACCGAAACA
The DNA here is from genome assembly GCA_021229015.1 of Solen grandis. Taxonomy (NCBI): domain Eukaryota; kingdom Metazoa; phylum Mollusca; class Bivalvia; order Adapedonta; family Solenidae; genus Solen; species Solen grandis. The sequence goes on along the minus strand of CM037785.1, from coordinate 29,231,798 downwards.
TTAAATGGACACCAATTTTTCCTACCTTCCAAAATTTTTTTTTTCTTCTCATGTAATGAACAATAAAACAAATCGGGAATACAAATCTGAAAATCAAAAACTTTGTCGGCAATGATTTTAATGATGGATGGATGACCTTAAATCGACAAGTCACAAAAACCAACCCTAGTCGTCCTCGTTCCTTGGTCATATAGCACATTTGTTTACTTATAATTAACTTAAATAAATCGATTCAGAGAAATGACATTCCATTTAGTAATAATCATGTTAAGATAAAAAGCATGTTTCAAGCTCGTTATAAAGATAAACCCCAAAACGTTAAACGACCCTTGAAAACTAATTTAAGTTATGTTTTTTACTAGAAATGTAAGAACAGTGTCTTCTTATCCAACACTTAAAATCATTTCAGGTGATTAAATGATATTAATCATTTATTTTTGATATCCAAGATAGAACACTTTTATCGAATATCTTAGCTAAAAGTATGGTCAAACTGCGGAGCTTCATTATTGCAAAATCGCAATATGATCCATGATTATTATTATTATTATTATTTTTTTTTTTTGCGTTCATTTTTACTCATTTAATTTAATTAGAAACGCCATTCTAAACATTCAAGAAAAGGCGTTATAACACATGGAAAAATAAAGTCGTTTCAATTAGAAATAAAGAATAAAATATTCCTTCTCAAACCAAATTGTATAATGTATATAATCCTAATAAGACGGCAAATACATACATTACACCAGACTTGTTTTAAAAGAAAAGGAAACAAGACATACACGCACCTAAACATTTATTAAAATGAATGTCGGAAGAGTCAGATAATTATCAAATATTGTCTATTGAGATATCCTGAAAATTTATTTTATTTCCGGTAAAGCCCAGATCTGCTCTTCTGGAAAAACATAATAATATCATCATATCTATCATATCAGTGTATTTATGTCATACTCTTAAGGATATATATATATTTTTTTATACAGACTCAATGAAAGTTCCAAATGTTCAGTGATTGGTTTCTTGGGAATCTCAAGTTTATAACAAAAAAAACATCAGGATGTTTTCCAAGAAATACTTCGTTAAACAAACCAATATTCATGTTCGGATAGAATCCGAAGAAATATCTTCCATGTACAGCAATTAATAACCTATGAAATATTGCTGGCGAAGTATGCGTGTAAAAATTTGTGGATTCAGCTGTATTTGAGTTATTCATCTCCGAGACAGAATTCCAGTCATGTAGTGACGAGCAAAGTAATCAAATATGGATTAAGAAGGCACTCAGTTGGATACACCGACCTTCCACAAGCCAGCTAGAATGTTTAGAGCTGATCACTTAAGGTATTTCATCCATCATTAAATAATTGGCATGGTCCTTTAGATACTTTGAAAGACTTCAGTACAGATGCATGTATCCATTGATTTTATTTTCTTTTGCTCAAAGTTTATGAAGGCTTGGATTTACTATGGAATTCCCATAATCAGTTGATGGACTGTGGTCACTTTCTTATGGTGATGGATGGATTATATTAAGTCAGTCAACACTTGATAGGACTGCGAGCGACACACACTGAAGAGCAGCCGGTATCCCTTTGTAATTCTCCGTTACTCCTCTTGCTCTTTATCACGATCCAATTTTCTTTTCTTTTTCTTTTTTCAGACATTGTTTAAGATAGCAAGCTTTTTCATATTTCCATCCACTCCTAACGCAGACACTTACTGTTAAAGCAACACAATTTTGGCATGTATCTGTTCAGTTTTGATTTCCAAATAACATTTCCAGTGATGCATTCTGTTTTTATTTGCCTCCCTGTAGAGCATATCACGTCGCCTCTCGCATGTTGCATACAGATTATTACTCTTCGACTGCCAAGTGCCCTTAGTTTACACAATTTTGCACGCAAACTCGTATATCTGCTTTAATAAAAAAGTTTTAACTACAGATATGTTACATTGCATGGACCTTATTCAGTAATCATCATAAGAATATTCAGTAATCATCATAAGAATATTCAGTAATCATCATAAGAATATTCAGTAATCATCATACGAATGAAATTTGATCAAATTCGTGTTGTACTGCATAGTTTCTTCTGATTTCCTTTCTGCATAATTAAATATAAAGAAATGTCGTCCATTGTTTTCGCCATACAGACTCCTTGTTAATAAAATATCACAGGAATAAGGCATTAATGTAAAAAAAATGTACGAACTATTGTAAAACTGGCCCCAGACGTTTTTACTCAAATCTGCATTTTCTCAGGTTTGTACTGATCTTTTAAAATTGAAAAAAAAAATAAAAAAAAATAGATGAATCCAATATTCATCCAAGGTTACAGCATCCGGCCCTGAATCGAGAGGTCGTGGGTTTGATTCCCAGCCGCGACAGTCCTAAACAATACCACTTGTATATCTACCTTGTTCAGCTCTCAGCACATAAGGGTATACCAATTACTGGTTGGCACGCTGTCAGTATATGGTGACTGGGTGCGGTATGATACTATCATGAAACTTATCTATGGCGTGATATCGTAGGCATCACTATATCGTTCTTATATAGACAGAAATCCTTAAATGACTGAAAAATTGTCTGTGGAGCGTTAAATCAAAGACAACCAAAGACCAGCTGTTATTATATGTTGTGGTGCAAAGTTCGTGAAGAGTTCACAGCTTTTTCCACTATATCAAGTTCATTGAAGCCTAGATGGATGCAATAAACCTCCCGTAAAGAATGCTCTCTTCGTTCTTTATCATACATATCCATGCATGATAGTCGAAACAAACGAAATATCCCCTACTCTTTGTTTATCAAAAATATTCTTAGCATTCCCATTCCATCTGATATAAGTGAAATATCGTAACTATTGTTCCACGTTTCCTTTCACGATTCATTGCGAATTTGTCGAAATTAATGATACAAATTTATTTCAAAGGTTTTGACATTCCATCACTTTTGATTTTTGTATTGTAAAGTAATATCAATACTATTTTCGATGAATGATGTTTGCATCGTATAAATTCCTGAATAAAATCAGCATGGAACTAAGCATCAAGCTAGACGCTTTCTGCCAATATTCTGTTCAGAACTTGTTATACATTAAAATGTAACTGTATTTTCCATAGCAGTATGAACACAACTTCTTTTTCTCAAAATAATGCCCCCTCTCGCTTAATTTGAAGCCAACGATTCCTTTGGCTAATCAAAGGTCAGTTTGAGTCGACCCTTTAATGAGATGTCATTGTGCGTCAGTTAGGATATGGTTTTGAGATTGTGATCTTTTTTCATTTAATTATATCGTTCGTTGACTTCTTCAAATTCATAACCTATTTAAGAGGTGTGTGTGTACATTAACTTATGTACACAATTAGAACCCCTTCAAAAGAGTATAGTAAACGTCTAGTTCAATTCGTTGCTATGTTTAGTATGATTTTAAGTTATACAGTAAAACTTCGCTATTAAGAACACCATTCAGCAAAAAAGGTATCTCATTAGTGAGTTTTACCAATGCAGAAAGTACTTAGAATTATTTGTTTCCATAAAAGCGTGGTTTAATAGCAAGGTGGTCTTAATTCAGAGATGGTCTTAAAGCAAGGTTTTACTGTACTAACTAAATCGTTTAATTCATCCCAGTGTTGGCTTATAAAACAACGTTTTGCTTACCAACTAATTAAATTAAATTCGAAGTGGGTGAGGGCATAAAACAAAAGGTCAAAAATATAACTTGAGTCGCTTGTAATGTAAACTTTTTAAAGGTCGATTAGATATGCTAACTTCTGACTTACTGTTTGCGTTCGACCATACGTTGTAACATTATATGACTTTCATCGTAACTTTCTTAGTGAAGTGGGCCCCAGCTGGACAATGTCATTAATACCACTATGTCGTTCGAATAGTCATTATAATATTCTAATTTCAACTATTGAATGACGTAATATGATATATATGTTCATACTTTTTAGAAGCAAATAAAGTCAGACAGTGGATTTTCTCCTTGCAATCACATTGGCGCCACTTATCCATTTATTCGCGTTGAAAAATAGTATCACTGGTTGTAGAAGTCAATATTGCAGTTTGATAAAAGTTAGATAGATTGCCGGATTTTGAAAGCATTAGGTAAAATCACAATTTCTTTGCAAATTAAACTGTTAAAGAAGCAAGTTTATAATTCAGTATTCATCTGCAGTTTCATTCATTAAACTAACTATCAATAACCTTATTTGCTTCACAAATATACGGCTGCGGAATGCTAGGTAAGAACGTTGTTCAGTATTTTGTTCTTGCAAGGAGTCGTGAGTTCTAGTCCAGCTGAGACCTTTTTTTTTTTTTTTCTTTCTTTCTTTTTTTTAATACTTTTTTTTATTCTTTGTAATATATTTAGATTTTTTTAATTCTAGTTTTTATACTTCCATTATTTTGCGTTTGGGAACCTTTTCATTTAAATCATAAACCCTGATATTCATTAAAAAAATCGACCTCTCTATATATAAACTATTTATAGAGAGGTCGATTTTTCTAATATGAGGGTACTGTGCATAGACAGATTTGGTTATAAGGTCAAATTAGTAGAAATGAGAGGGTGCAGTATGTTTAATGTAAGCCGTCAACTGAAACATTTTGTTTTTAATCTTTTTTTTTGTTAGAGTCTCAAATGACTGTAGTGTCTCTAGTCCCATCTGTATTTCATAACTCAGAAAGTACTTTAGGGATTGAGTTTATACTTTATACAATGGTAAAACTTTACTTACCAAGAACAATAACTCTACCTTGCTTCATCTCTATTACTTACTTGTATGGTGAAATTTTGTTTTTCTGGAACACATTTTAAAAACTATTGAATGTATGGATATCATTCTTCACACATGGGAAGGATGTGAAGTGAAAAAGAACAATAACCTTATTTTGTCCCATTTTCTTGCTTTTCTGTTAAAACTATTTCTGTCTGCAGCAAATTCATGAAGAATTAAAGGTATTGAGAGGATCAATACTTAGAACCACTATTCCTTATCCATTTTTGTTTAATTTGACAGAGACCAATAAATAAATAATCTATCTTACCTGCTCCTTTTAGAAGATTTAACTTCCCTGTTGTTCTTTTTTACATGCATACCACAAAAAATAAATAAATAAAGGGATTGACTTTAAAATTCAAACATTTTAACTTTCGCTTCTGACAGTGCTCTCCGTGCTCTGATTTTATACAGACCGTATCAAGTTAACCTATACATATACATGTATATATTTCGATCGCCTTGGTCATATTAATTGCTCCATTACTTTGATAAAGTCATTATATTAAATTTGATACTGTGCTTGATAATTAATTCTGGCTAATGGAATTTTATTCTTGACATTCAGCTTAGTATAGGTTTTTTGACTCGTTTATTGTGTTTGATTATCAATATGGCCTGACTCGAGTTCAACTTACAAAAACTAGAGATAAAATCTCAGTCATATAATACGTACGAGCCGTCTTCGAGCCTCTGTTTTCACACAAAGACCGGCTTTTTCGTACGAGATTCGTGCAAGTATCGTCGATTCATGTGACTGGGTACTCGGGTGGGAGCTCTAAGGATTTTTTCACTGAAATAAAACCTTCCAAGCTTTTGTACGATTTCTTCCCAGTTTTTGAAGTCGAAAAGAAAATCATTATAAGTCGCAAGTGCACCAAGCGGATATCGTGGGATTGTATAATATTCATACGATTTTACAAATCGTGAGAGTCTCATTAGGCAGTGATAATCAAAGTCATACGAGCCTCGAAAGAGTTGCCTGAAAGTATAGTTCGAGCTTTCTTACGTTGTATTCTTTACGTATGTGCGAATCAGCTTTTTTATATATATTCAAATATTTTGACGATTTCATAATTTTTGAAAATCACCGATGTAACACATTCTTTATCATTAGATAAGCGTTTTTTATGGTTTTGTTTTGTTTGTTTGTTGTTGTTTTTTTGTTTTTGTTTTTTCATATAATTAAATTTCTTTGACTAAATAAACCGCAAGAAATGTATGAAAATCCCAACGATTTTATCAAATCCAAATAATTCTTTTATATGGTTCCTTTTATCATTCTTCCCTGCACATTGCAATTGCTATGATAAGATAAAGCAAACCTATGTCTATAATACAGGAAATATATCAATAAAATTTAATTACCGTGTATTTTTATGTTTTTAATTAACAAAACACATGATAATTCTAATTCATTTATACGCAAAACATTTATATAAATTATCCTTACTATGTGACTGTATTATTGTATAATTGGCATTTACAGCTATGCTGGCACGTGCTTTTGATATATAACTGTCTACTTTTACAGCTCGTGGGCTACTGCGCTATTGTCTGATCACCATAAAACATATCACAGACTGAATGCAAATATAAACAACACTTTTGTCATAAATAATGCACAGACAGGCAGGTCTGTACAAGGCCGTGAGTACAAGGTCGTATGGCTGACACTTCCAGACATTTTATAAAAAAAATTGTGTGTTCAATTTATGAATTTCATTAGTTGGAATCCGACAATCGAGCAATTCCGTTACTCGCCAGAGCTTTGGTTTGTAATTGTTTGTTTTGAAGTTGCGTTCTCATAAGTGGCTCCATGATATAGTAGAAACTGCCCTTTTACGACCATTACATATTGCGACGTGCTTTAGTTTCGAGAAAACTATAGTTTTATAGTTTGAGTGATGTGTTTTTCGCGATTACAAACAAAATTTCACGAATTTCGAAAGTAAGGAAATACTTTTACTGTAAAACTGATAAAAGAATCACTAGGACTCATGTTTCGAGTACAACTTTCAGCTTTGCATGCGCTATATATCTCATAAAAAATTATGAAGAAATGAAACACAGCATTTTTCTCCGCCATACTGGGTAATATAGCTGTCAAATAGTTTTTGTTTCATTTTTCACACATGGCCACATCGTTGCCCTTTATCATAAATGATCCCGTGAAACATGAGTCTCCCATTCGATTACTATATATTCTTGATAGAAAATTTCAAAATTCCAACATGAAACCAATGATCAGATATCATTTCATTTCACACATAAAAAATATGAGAATTCATCATAGCTTTGATAAATCATGGGGATTAAAGAGGGGAAGCTAGTTCTCTATTTATAACGTGTAAATAAACTTATGAAAATAAAATGAAATAAAACTGAATGTTTTTTGCTGAATCTGTTGATATTGATTCAATACAATTTGACTTCTGATTTGTCTGATATCTTCACACTTAACGCTTTTTCAAGGAATGAAAATTATTTCAGTGGTGAAATAAATGACTTCGGATCCGAAGGTTGTGGGTTTGCCTCCCTCTCGGGACAAGGATTGTTCATGACCTTCCTAGGCGCAAAGTATTGGTCCAGCCCAAAAAACCGTCTTGTTATAAGTATAGATTGTATACACTTGTTTCTCGGCTGACTTGGTGCTGGAATACAAATATATAATCATGGGAGTATTCATATAATCAAAGTCAGAGAGTCAAGTCACCCCAGTTGATCATTTGGCCGACCGTTCCAAGGCGATAACTAGCGTTGGTATTTCTCAATTTTATGAAATGACCCTGCACCAATATTGCGTTCATTTACATACACCTCCTTTTGAAGTATTTTAATATATGTTTGATTTTCCAATTGGACTTTTTTCTCTTTGTTCATTAAACTTCTTTTGAGCACGTTCCATCATAATTCTCAATAAGGATTATGATGATGAAAGAGAACACCCCGACTTAATGAAATATATGCATATGTTACACATCAATTTGACCTTTTCCGATAAATGCTTAATCGAAAATAGGTTGTTAATTCGAAAACTCGAAACGAAATACGTGAAAGATCATGCGTCTCAAAAATACGATTAAGGAAAGTCTTATAAATGCAATGTTCCAAACAAATTGAAATGTTTAATAAGGTCATTTGGAGTTTCGGCATTGTTCGTCGCAGGGTTTCTGGCGGAAGCATAGATAGATTGATACAAAGCATGCACAGAGTGTTACATTTTCATTAATTTTGTAGACGAAATTTTAATCCTTCCAGCTATTCAAAATTCCTTCGTAATTTCTGTCTAGAAAAGTAAATTCAAAGAAAACTGGGTTTGCAGCAGAAACCAAATAAAAGAAACATGTCTT
>CM037785.1:29173554-29223554 GCA_021229015.1 Solen grandis | reverse complement strand
ATTATTGTCATTATCATTCTTGTTTTATACCGGCCACATGCGCAGCAATCCTTCTTTTTCGTCGCTGAGTGAAATACCATCTGTCAATCTTCGAATTGTATGAATACCTTTAGGGCTTAAAGCAGCTCGTTCCCAGATGGTTATTGACTACCCATCTAAAGACGCATAGTCACCAAATGCAACCTTCCGTGATTTTAATAAAAGTTGGATGTTTCTCCATCACAGGCAATATATTGAATTATACTGAAACTATATTTAATATTATAAATCTTATATTAAGAAATTCTATTTCATTTGCCGTCACGAAGCTGATCACATTCACTCTTTGCGCATGTGCTAATTTCATAGTCTGAAATCGCAATCCTGATCTGGTGAAAACACCATATTGCGGAACGTGTCATGTGGTGCCACAAGCACGGGTATATCGTATTCTTTTTCTTACCGATTTCGCCGAGTTGTTTTTACGAAACAGCGTTTCCCCGTGTAATGTGACCTATACTTGCCAAGTTCAGGAAACAAAAATATTAACAACATTAACGAGGGAGGGTAAAAGGTTATTGCTTATCATCTATGAACGAGCTATTCAGATATATTTGTTTTTGTTCCATTAATCTACAGTCTAAACTGAAACTGGAAGTTCAGAGAGAGAGAGAGAGAGAGAGAGAGAGAGAGACAGAGATTGCAAACATGCGTTTAAATGGAGCTAAAATTCGTTTCGAATTTGTCTATTTAATGGATTTCGAATCAGCTGAAAGCGAAGGTGCATGATGCTACTAGCATAGCAATTAGATAGTTAAACAAGAAATATCTTTAAAAAAGATACTCGGCCGTGGTAACCAGATTGATGATTAGTGTCTAAATGGTTTAACATGTACTAGATTTTGTTGTTGGTTTAATAGTTGTGTAATTCCTGTGTCAGTGCAGCTCTTTGAAAGACCACGGATCCAAATAATTTGTACAAATGGTAGACACTTACAGCCTTAAAACATCTGCGCATTAGACTTCGTTTCGCGGGCTACAAAACGAAACCGGATGTTACGTTTTTGTTGAATATAGGATCTGTCAGGGTCGAACAATCAATTCCGAAATCTATGTATTTCCTATTTCTTTAGCGTTCTACTCTTTCAGTTTACCTTAAAAAGGTACAGTGTTTTACTATTCGGGACAAATCGTTCGCAGGGGAAGAAAACTTCAACTTTTAAAACAAACAGAGATCTAAAGAACTCGTGTTCCGCAACTCCTTTCTTTTCTTTTGACTAATTTTACAATGACCAAGTATATAATAACCAATGAATAACCTAATTCTATTCCGCTTCATTACTGTGTGTTTCACAGGAAGTCAGGGTGAAAATAAACGGCCTAACAGTCGAAAAAAAACAACCCCAAAGAACAAATATGAAATAACTACTGAAACAAAGCTTTTAGGTAAACAATGAAAAAAGCACATCATGTCTCCATACGCCAAATTGGTATATCTCATATTTCATACCAAATGAACTCAAGCATAGCTGTTCTCCGCACTGGAATGGAAGGAAACAACATATTGCAAGTGAACGTGAAACGACGAGAAGCTTTCATTTTGAAACACTCTGAAAACGTGTTATTTACGCTTTTATTTAATTATGGTTCACGTCATCTTGCGGTTTTCTTGAAATATGTAAAGTTAAGATGCTTTGTTTCTGTTGAATCATATTAATCTGCTTATTGTGTATTCGTAATTCAGTATTTACATAACGGTCTTATAAATCGCATAAATAACTAAAAGAAAGTTATAAAATAAATATTCACGGCCAGTTTCGAAATAAGAAATGCCCCAAATGCAGGCGTATGCGAGTGGTTTATATCTCAATATGACTGATAGTGTTGACTTTGGTCCGAATGTAAAATTCTACACAGTTTTAATATACTTTTTAATAAAGATATAGGATCTAATATAAAATCTTAAATTGCTACTCTGTATAAGTAACAACAATAGCGTAAAATATGTCAAGAACCCATTTGGATCATTATCCTTTATATCTCCTAATGCAATGTTAAAGCTTTTATCATAATTGAGCCATTAGGATAGAAATGAAAGGTTTCAATAAATCATTACCCGCCCTCTTTGTTCGGTGGACAGATGGATATATTACTCTAAGGAACATTTTCCGTCATGTGTGTAACATAGAGACATTTCAATATACTAATTGGCATATTTCTAGACTTCGTATATTCTGTCTATTGCATGTTTTTCTAGTATCAGTTTAAAGTTAATGTAGACATTCACTGATCGAGACAAAATTACATTCATCAGACCTAGTTGTCTTTCTTAAGTCAATCCTTTTAAAGAAATGAAATAAATATCATTTCAACACACTTTTGAAGTAACGATTTTCATTGGATTTGCTCATCCTCCTTCAGACTGATGTTTACGCCTTATCTTAAATACTTACTGTAATATTTACATAATTTACATTCTTATCATCACATCATCATAATTTAAATTGATAATATTAATTTGAATAAATTCTTAATTACTAATTTTCATTTGCATACTTACGAAACAGTACTGAACGACAACAAATAAAATCGCTGCGAACAAATAACATCGCTGTGATGTTTAAATATGCATATCTAAAATCTAAGTATATTATGTTGCAACCTGCATTACTATGCTATTCAGTCACTGCTAATTGATAAGACGATTAACTTTATTTTTTCCAAGACAATGATACACTGTTATGCAAATCGACAGAAAGCAATCGAAAAATGCAATATGTGCATCAATTTCGAGATTTATACCAGCTAGCCTATCTTTAGAATGATAAACGTCATATCAATGATATTTGTTCACCTTAACGTCCCCTGCAATTTGCTACGGTAATGGTTTTAAAAACACATTGACAAACTTCCCAAAACATAACATTAACAAGCTAAAAGCTAAACCTTGTATTCACTTTACGTCCTCAGTTCAGAATAATGAGCATTTTTCTAAATATTCTAATTACATCATTTACACAAATGAAGGAAACAATCTCACTAGAAATCATATGTATAAATACTCAAGGTGTACATAATGGACGGTTATTTACGCATTTCATTGCTACTGTCTAGTTTATTTACATGATAATTATGTTAATATTATTACATATATATGATATGAACAGTTTCCGATATGGTTCACGATTCAAATAAATGATTACGATGTTGTATCACAATTTGTCTTAGATTGTAACTTATGCTGAAGTATAGCAAACACAAAATAATTCCCAGTTACATTTAAATTGATCAAAGTGCGTATTTAATAAAATAACTAAAATAACATTATCGTAAATAAGCCGTTCAAAGCTATTTTGATAATGTTTAAATCGATACGCTTTAAAGTAATTGAAATAAATCATTCATTTACATTAAATTGATGAGAAAAAAATCAACGTAAAATTTTGCGTCATATTTAAATACTAATGATATAAATGGTAATTATAATGGAATTCTGCCATTTTGATTTAATATATGTTAACCTTAATGTAATAAGAATGAGTTATTGAGTAAATAAAAAAAAGAAATAATTAATTATCGTTTAAAGATCACATACTTATTATTAGTTTAAGTTCAAAAATTGCATACTACGTTAAAATTTACTTTTGATCTTAAAGTTTTAAGCTCATGTTCATAACAATACACAGTCCCTATTTATGAATATTGATGAAATTCAATGTACTTGCAGTGACAAAAGTTGAGGGGAACATCTGTAATAATAAGGTGCTGTAAGCCATGATAAGCATATCTGACTCATACTTTTTGTTAAGTTATATAAAAATGCATAGGGAATAAATAAATATTCTGATAATTTATAATTAGTTTCATTTCATTAGTTGCGATATGACAATATTGTTTCTATGTCCACTAGAACAAACCAACTATATGTTATATTATTGTTTCAATAAAGAAATACTTCTGAATTATATAAGGACACAAGAACACTCAAACCTTTCAGCATTTTATATAAAGGAGAAGATGGAGATATCGTATGCATTTTGCAAATTACAAGTGAAAACTCAATTATCAATACTACTCCTAATACTACTACTAATAATAAAACTTATCGACTGGTTATTTTAGAAGGCCCACAAAACATAATTTGCTGTTTCTTTCTTCCAGACGTAAAACAGTCCATAAACAGTTATAGAAGGGAACTATATAATATGTTTATCAAAGAAAGGTCTACAATTAATGGAACTGAAACGAACATAAATCGCGATATTGGGGCATGTATACGAAAATATATGGTGAACGAAATAAACTGCATATAGTGCAAAACAAATGATGAATGATAAAGACAAGGTCTCATTCTGAAATGATTTCAAGACTGAGTGCAAAGGTGCAAAAGTGACGAGAACAGCAGCAACACTATAACAATATAACACACTTAACAGCACACCGACAAAACCATGACTAAACACTTTATTTCCATTTTAAGCATTATTGTTACATAGACGGAGACAAGACAGAGAAAGAAATATAAAATGTTACCCACATTATATTTGTTGCTAAGGCAACTTATAATGAAAGAACTATTAATTTATTTGGCCTTAAATTTTCATTTGCACTTGCCATATGATATATTTGTTCAAAGCAAGTTAACAAAATGTAGAAAAATCGATTAATCTGCTTGTGTATTTATTTTCATATAATTGTTTGCTGCTTTATGACTCATATCTACCTCTAAAAGTTTGTTTCTCCTTTCTTTCACTTACAATATGTTCTTTACCAAGCGAATACAAACATCCAGACAGCGTGTCTGTTAATATATAAATGGCATATCAGAAAACAAATGTTTTCCTAAGTTTGAGAACAAAACGACTCCTCATAGAATTAAATGATATAAATAGATTAGATTTTAACTTAATTTCAGTTCGTTATACAACTTCCGTTCGTTTCTTAATATACCAGTGTAAAGCCAACCTTAAAGAAACAAGCTGTCAGAGAATGTATTCCGACCAGACCTCAGTCAATATAAACCAGTTAGTAAGCTGTCAGAGAATGTATTCCGACCAGACCTCAGTCAATATAAACCAGTTACTAAGCTTATTGTAACGTCTTATTCCTCTAGCTGAGCTGAACTGTCTGTTAATTTAACCAATTAGTCTCTGACTTTCAATAGACATATTTGCTATAAAAATGAATTAAATAAGGATATCCATTTATCTTCTTTGCAAATATACGTCATGAAATATGGTGGACACACACACACTACAGTCTTAGAGAAAATGTACAAGCTGTTAACGCATTTTTCAGGTGTTAGATTAAAATCCATAATCGTACATTAACGTAAACAAAAATAACATGCGCCTTAAAGTATATGAATGACATATCGCACATATTGTTTTGAAATATAAAAACAATAACTTAAACTGCAGAAAGTGTTTGAACTGATTCAGATACAAGTATTGTATGGTTAAATATTAACTAAAGTGTTTGTCACTGTAAAAGCTCCATATATGGAACAATGCCAAACTCACAGTTAAATAACTTTTTATTATTTATCTTTTTGTAAACTGATTGCAGCTGATTCAGATACTAGAATTGTAAAGTCCTTCAAGTCATTCACCCAAAGTACTTGATATTGATGCAGAAAGTAAAGTGATAAATCTTTATCATTCAATTTTCGATTTTCATTGTAGACTGCTGCACACGTGTCTTATATCTCTATTTCCTAAACATTTATAAAACAGGGACACTTATTAGCCTTTTTTATTTAACTGTTGCTAGTACAACAGTTAAATTTGATACATAAGGTGCCATTATAATATAATTAAGTTACAGAGCAATCATAACAATTAGTACTTTGAATATTAATATAACATATTACTTGCGTGATATCTAATATCTAGCTCTTCCTGAAATTGGGGTAAAATATCTTACGCACTAATGAAAAACAATATACGATTGTGTCATCTGCTGTTAGCAGAGATAATACATAGAAATAAAATTTCCGTCGTCTGTCCGTCTGTCACACGTTTTATTCTGCAATAACTCCTCTTGTACACATGCTAATGAAATGAAATTTTATAGATGGACAGAGCTTGACAAGAGGAAATGGTATGCACAATATTAATAACGTTGGCTTCAATATTGTTTTAAATATTCCCCATTTTCCGCTACACTTCTTTATTCTGCAATAACCCCTGCTTTACTACTGCTGATAATTAATTATGCATACAGTACCTTAAAACATGGCTAACAGCGACGAAAATGAAAGTTCTATGTAAGGTAGATAGGCCGTAACATAGATAGGACACATAGAGGCCCATAGGCCCGAGATTTGTTTTTATATTTATTGGTAGATATTTTGAGGCGTTTTTCACACTTTAAACCTTCCTCTTTTGGTTATAATATTATATCACAAAAAAGCATGCAGAATTGGACACATTCATGCTTTCGATTGTTGAAGTAACAGACAATACCCAAGAAACACAAGAAACAGGAACTCTGCATGGTTGTCTTATATAAATACCGGTGTAATGTTGCCAGTCCTCTTCAGTTAAATGTAAATTGGCGGAACAAAGGTACAGCCTGTTGCTTCCATTTTAATATCCACGACGTTCCGAGCGTTTCCAAAAGGGATCAGATTGTTTCCGACTGTCAAAAAATCTTCGTGTGTACTCGTCGGCTTTTTAAGATTTTCGTTATGTTTCAATCTTCGGACATTTCTTGGTACATGTATATTATTTTTGCACGCAATATTTTGCATACAGTGTTTCAACATACAACTTTCTGTTAATTATTGTTAGGCACAATCATAAGACCGAATATATCTTTAATAGGGCTGTTTCACTTGGACATCAGATAAATCAATGAAATTTAATTTAAACATAACATTTAATAATGTTAAATCAGAATTGTTTATTTGTTATTTCTCCATGTGATATCTGCAACGCAGACAACAAAATAAAACTCACGTCAGGCCGTTATTATGTTTAAGGGTTTGAATCAAAGTATTGTTCATATTAGAAGGCACATCGCGTAATGAAAATCAAAACAAAATATTCTAAGTTAAGTAAATGGATCGATATATAGGAGAGTTTAAAATGCCAAAATTCTGAATCATCTTAATTACTTAGTGGTAAATAAAATAAGGATGAAAGCTTTTCAATTGTTTGAACACTCGTACAACAAATAATCATTTCAGATCTTTGATAACTTTCTTATTTATTTTATTAAACCTTCAATTGTCTGATTTTTCTGATTTCCATTTTAAACTAGAAACAAAAGTGCAAAATAAAGCTTCATAAGAATTCCTAGAACATTTGATACCAGTAGAGAAAAAAGTAACATCTTTAGATAGTAAAATGATTAGGGGAATTACACTGCAGTAAATAAAACTGTTAAAAAACATTTTACCATAGTAAATATGATTACACAATGTTCACAAAAATTAACAAAATGAAAGAAATTTTAAAATATAATAGATTCACTCCGTATTAATTTCATAATGTTAAAAGTCTTTAACATATTTACTAAATATAAACCACCTCAGTAGAAATAGTTTGATGCTGTCACTTTCAAAATCTTTAAAGCAAGACTATGGTAATCTGACAGAAATATCAAATACAATGAAAGTTATATCGGTAGACTTCAAATTCTCTTAACTTAGTGCTATTGAGAAACTTATTTAAGAAATACGTGTATTGCAGGTATGGTCAATTGAAAGCCATAAGGGCTCTTTAGCCCTCTTTTTATATAAAATTATTAACCCTTCCGGCTTTCATTGGACGCAAAAACAAGTAAAATGGAAATAGATTTTTTTTTTTCAATTACCAGAACGAATATTTTTGTCTGCTTAATTACAAATATATAGTTATATTTAAGTCTATTACATCGAAAAGAATGACTGTTAAATGCAAGACTTCAAATGCTTACAATTAAAGCATTTTGATTATCTGATACATATACATGTATAACAAAATTTTATTTTTTTGACCAAATATAATTAGATGTTGATGAAAAAAACTTTAAATGATGTCTTTACTATGACATGACCAACACATCGTTTTATTCTTTATTTTCAAATTTTGCAAGGTGCTTTAATAAGCAATAATGACAAACATGTCTAAAGGATACAAGGATTGCGCTAACGAGATGTATCAGGTAAATTTCACAGAGCGGAATTCTCTCGATAAAAACAAGGAAAATTAGATTGTCTTTCATCACTTACACAGTATCATACCATCAGTATTTAGACAAGACAAGATTAATTTAATCAGTTTACATGCGCACTGAGTAGGAACATATGCTCAAGGTGATGCTTTTTGATTTCCGACTGACAGACATAATCAGGATCACAACGATTTTTTTATCCTTATAAGGTTTATGAGATGCAATTCGGTGGTCTCTCATTTTATATTATGTTTGAGTGTCCGTTTTTGCATGTTAAACTTATCCTTTGGCCGATAAGATAACCTTCCCTTTCGGTTGTCAATTACCTCCTCCGTCAACAATTACTGAATACTGTAGTGGTTAAATTTTGTTTCATCACGATTTATTGCAGCCTTTTAATCTTTATTCATATTATAACGTTATCTACAAGATCCTGATTTTACTAGACTTTGTTTGTATTTGCAGATTTGACACATTATGTTCTCATGTAGTCTGTTTAGCAAAACTAATTTGTTCGAATCTGCTGACCTTGCAACTGTGACTAAATGGTTTCAAACAGACTGCAATCATCAGCAAACAATGAAGAATGTTTATGTCTTATCTGTTATCTCATAAAGTGCGTTCTCTTTCTCGAGAGTACAGAAATGTGCATAAACATTTAATGCTGATTTCATTTCGGTCTCAATCATTTCTCCCTCATTTGTAATTGAAATAATCCATTGCAATAATTTTCTTCTCACTACATAAGTCATAATCAAATGTGCTCTTCAGTGCATTAAATTTTACAAAAGTTTTTTCTCTAGGCAACTGAATCAACAGCATCTTAAACTGTAGTTTAACAAAGTGTTATGCACCTTTGTTTTTATATTTTATTTTATCTCCAGATAAAATCCAAATCGTTACACCGTTTTTGTCACCATTGTTCAAAGCGCAACGGCAGACAACGTTCGAAGCAAATTACACTGAGCACTGTTAAGTTTAATCTTTAATACAGAATATCAGGTAAAATAACGTACCTTTATCAATTTATATAAATAACAAAGATTACAAACCCTTTTCGATATTGATTTTTGGTAAAACAACACAGAGCAGAAGTAACCTTTTCCAACTTCTCCACAACCACTGGGAAATTACTTGCTTCTACATGTTAATATGTTCCCGCTAGTAGTCAATAAACAAACATCAATTGCCTGAAGAAAGGTATTAGAAAGCATTGTCTTGAGTCGCTGAAGATTAGTACTTTAAAATTCCTCTCGCACTTCTCTAAACAAACTTCAATTGCTTGAAGAAAGGTATTAAAACAACGTACATTAGCAAAGGTTTTTATTCAAAAATAAATACACAAAGCTAATAAAACTAAACGATGTTTTTTTTTACTATCTTAAATGTCAAAGGACATGCCTTAAGAAAACCATCATTATTTTGCTTGCCGTTGTTGTGTAGCAAAATCTATCTTAAAGACAAAATAAACGCTCCAATAACGTTTCAAATCACTGGGGGTCAATAACGAACATGTATAATTAACACTATTCTGTTTTTGATTAAACGAAAGATGAACAAATTGCAATTAGTAACCTTCCATAATTTACTCATGAGTTAAGGTATTAATCGATTTATATACTCGGATGCTAAATATATGTGTCGATGACATCTTTGAGTCACTATGAAGGACGTCAAATCTTGACATCAGTTTATATTATTTATTTTCTAAAGAACCGTAAACTACATCTGAAACGTTCAGGAGTAAGTGGTCATTTAAAAATTCCTAAAAATCAAAATCGGCTGGCTTTATCACCCAGTTTTACTTTAAGGTAATCTATCCATCATTAAATTGTGGTCACGGTCCGAAAAGTAATCGTGGAAATTTCATGATAAATGAAAACCATTTTAGACTTTGAGCAAAAGAGCGTTTAACTCCAAGTCAATGGATGCCTGCATCTGCAATGAAATCGTTTAGCACTTGAAGGACCATGAATATTATTTAAAGATGGATGGATTACTCCAGAATTATTGTAATGGAATATAACTGAATCTTTAGATGTGTTATATATATGACCTTACCTATAAGAGTAACTAAGTGCATTTAGTGTCTTCGCAAATATTATTCACGTGTATAAGATCGAGTTATCTTATGGTCTGAATTCGATATTAAATCAATATTATTCAATTATCTGTAAAGTAAAAGTAACTCCTATTTTGGATTTTATCTTTAAAAGCTATGCTATTATATTCGATTTTGAGATTTGCATGATTCAAAAGATGAATACATTTAAGATGAAATATGTTTTTGTCTGTTGTTTCGTCCAAATCTTCGCAAGGTTAAGGCGTTTAAATCTAAATACTGTGCAAAGGTTTTAATGAAGCATAAAATATAATAGATTTTAACATTTTATTACCATGCACATTTTTAAATGTTTATTATAAAAGTGCCATATAATGACTTAAATGGATAACTATTCTATTGTGAACCCTTTTGAATTTTACAGAATGGATTCGTATAATTTACAGATAATGAACTATACAGAATGATAGATGCAGTAAAAATGTATTATTTTATCAAAATTAAATTATTACTTTTATTCTTACTTTTTAAAATTTTAAAGTAAATTATTTACAGGACCTGGATTTAGAAAATAAAAGCTTTTCACGACTTGTTTAATTCATTTTGACTTTTCCTGGGTTGTACCAATTATATGAAGGTCATTTCAAATCCTTGCCAACAACACAATATCCTTCGGATCAGCATTCATGTATATTTCCTGAGGACCAGGGCGCTATTTCAAATATATTTGAACACGTCTAAACAGAAATACATGTGTCACTTAAATTAAATATAGAAAGAGTTTTATGATTTAAACAAATGGGTTTTAGAACATTTTCTCGAACAAAAACAAAGTCATTATGAATTTTCATTTAACCATTTTTCCGCGAGACAACAAAACATGCATTCAACAGATAAATTCTAACATGAAGTCGCCAAGTGTAATGAAGCATTGTAATTTTCATTTTTTTTTCAGATGTTTTCACTCCAAAACTTTATATTTTAACACAATTCTAATCAGTTGTAATATATTTTTTGCAAGTCTTGTTGAAGAAACTAAAATAAATAAAAACAAGAAAACTGAATGCCATCAGTGATGTTCCACTATAAATTTCAACAATGGCATTTGACATTCAAACACATTTTTTGAGATCTGATCATCTAAATGAACATTCCTTAAGAAACTCTGACAGTTATAATGTAACGAAGTTGACTAGACTTGACTGTTTTAGTTTACCGTCGCTTCGGCAGTATTTCAGTGATATAGCGACGTCCAGCTACTTACAGGAGGAGGAAGACCCCGAAAGCACGGAGGCATCCGGGTAGAACCACCGACCTACCGCAAGCCAGCTGGAGGGTTTCCTCACATGAAAATCCGAATGACCCTTTCGGGATTCAAACCCACGCGGTGAGGGGTTGAGTGAGTGTTATAGTCAGCGACTTTACCCTCTCGGCCACGGAGGCCCCGCGTAACGAAGGTTTCTGGATGCAGAGCGTACGGTATATTACCCGGCCTGCGTTAACGGTCTGAACGGTATCTGTTTTAAAACAAGGTAGGGCAAATATTAAAGGAGGGTATGCGAATAGTGTTAAGTCTGAAAATATCTAAATCAGGTTCGATAAACAATTTGATAGCTTTCAAAATGATCAAAATAATTTTGTTGCCATGAAATGTAATTCAATTTACTAAATTGTACGAATTTAGTTCACGCCAATCTGAGTAATAACTGGAAATTCATTAAAATACCACATTAATATTGAGTTTCGTTAAGATATTATTGATGGTAAATATTATGAATCATTGTCATCATATCATTTTGAAATGCTTTGCCAATATTTGGTTTTAAATCTTGGTGTCAATCGTAAATGAAACCATTCAATCCAATTAACGCATTAATACCTAACGTTTGCACTATTATAAAGAAATTTAATTAATAAATATTCATAATATAAAGCCTTTATTGCAAATTGTATGAATATAACAAATAGATAGGTGCGTTTTTTTCATCAAGTGCTGAAATCTCATTTTCTACCAACTTGAAGGAACAAAAGATGAAGCACGCAAACGTTTCAATTCGTAATCACATAAAACGCATTTCTTTCTTTCACATTAGCGATTGCAGTGTTTATATTTATCTTATTAAAACGTTTCATTGCCTTGAGATCCTTACGAGCAAATACTTAAAGTAGAAGTATTTAAATGAAGCTTCATTATTATCTTCGAAAATTCTTTGGGAAATATTTCTAAAGAGTAAAACGAAAGGAAAACGATAAGGGTTCATGAATAACTTTTTCTGGTTGATATGGTTCTATCCTTAACCCCTAAATGCTTTTAATTTAAGTATTATCTCGATATATCTTATTTTATACGTGTTTCTTAAAAATTTTTGTCAAACAGTATCAGCTATCAACAATCACATCATTGGTGTGTGTTATTATCAAGTTCATGGACATTCTGAAATATTAGATATTGATTTATTTATAAATTAATTAGGTATTATTGATGACAGTTCTCTGGTTGGCCAAATACGTATATTGAACCTGGGCGACTTTGAGAAATTATTGCCCATTGCATGAATGCATCTATATGTGTCCGACTCGTTAATTATTGACTTCTACCGTTTGGTCAAAATGTTTAACTGAAAACGACAAAGTAAATGCGATTAAACATATTTACTGTTCAAGTTCTATATCTATACTGACAATAGACCAAAATATAATTAATTATTTCAATGAAAAATAAGTACTTCTAAAGTTAAAAAGGCAAACCTTTAAGTAGGTGATTTATTAAAAGGCTTTATAATATGTGTTTTAATTTATTCATATATGATTTGAGATTTTATCATAAAATCTTTAAATGAATTACAGGAACTGTTTATCAAACATTTATAAAATGTTTACAAATTATGCGTTTGAATGTAAAAAGTTAGATTGCACATTATCAGGTGAAACGATGATCGACAATGCCAAGTAATAATTATTCATAATTTTTCCATTTCCAATAAAAAGAAAGACAATCCAGCATTGGTATATTACAAGAACTTTGTTTAACAACCTATTTATATCATATTGGTCTATGTTTTAACCTAGACTTTAACTCGAAATATAATACTTTGACCTCAGAACATGCTATTCAATCGTTTTAATACCTGGCGAACATATTAATTGCAAACGTGCAAAATCTAAATAACAGATATTATTCAAAAGAACTATATATTCATGTGCTTATCAAGGTAATGAAAATATCACAGTACATTTTGTTTTCAATTTTACTTATGCCTGTGGGTGCTTGTAGATGAAAGAACAGTCCCCGAGGTAAGAGAATGATACCACGCCCAGTCACATTATCCTGACACCGGGCCAATTAGTCCTACAACTACCCTTATATGCTGAGCGCCAAGCCAGGGAGCTATAACAGTACCATTTTTTACGACTTTGGTATGTCGCGGCCGCGGATCGAACCCACGACCTCCCGCACCCGATGCGGACGCTCTAACCACTCGGCCACCGATGAATGGCCATATAAACCTAACTTATTTTTTTAATTGGGTTGTAGTTTTTTTTCCGTTTTCACTGAACCATTAGTTGAAACTTATTGAGATGATTTCAAAATGTATTGACTAAATAGCAATCAGTGCAGACTATGATCATCCTGCATGGATGTGGTGACTTATCTTGGGCTGTACTGGCCACAAAAGAAATAAGAAGTACCAATATCACTGTAACAGTAACAGAAATGCATATATGAAATAGTTTATATACAGATCTTGCCTAGGCAAACGCATCATTGATGCTTGGTTGACTAATTGAGAGAATCTCGTAACAACCTTAAAATAAACCTAATTGGTTCTTCCTAGTATATTTTGTGTTTCATATAATACTATTCTGACACGCATATGTTGGAAATTGCATAACAGTTATAAAAGAATTAAGTTAAGTTATAAAAGTATTAACAACACTGATATACGATTAATTATCTTAGTCGTGTAACAATTTCAAATGGTTAATTGCTATTTGGAATCTACTAGTGATTCTTTTTACATTCAATGTTCCTCTGTGTAAATAAAGTAAACGGAGAAAACCAATTTAAGATCGCAACGGTTTGCTAAAGCTTACATGTTTTATAAGATCATCTTTTCTTCCTCTTTTTATTGTCACAGCTTTTCGATAAATTGTCAGCATTTTTTTTTTATTCCAATACGGTTTTTCTCTTCAAGTATAAGCAACACGGTTACTTAATTATTCTGGCTGGAACATCAAGTATTTAGACGAAACTGTTTCACACGTGAAGAAAAGTGTGGGGTACTCGTAGTTTATAGAGCCAAAGCGATTACAGATTACCAAAAACATTAAATTTCGTAATACGAGCACAATAATATCGTAAATAAAACTTGACAAATAATGAAATTTTGTGTACATTGCCCTGGAGTAATATCAAATAATTATAAAAATAATTCGTATTTCTTCTGTTTAATTTTATACAAATTTATGTACATTTCATATCAGAGAAATACCTTCAAACAGGAAGTTTGTGGTTGGGGTCCCCTGTAACCTGGTTTAGATAACCCAGTTGAAACGTTTGCAGACTGACCGTTCCAAAGAGGTAGCAGTATGCATTTCTTTATTTAAAGTACAGTCAAACTTGTCTTAAGCGGCCCATCAAGGGAACAAGAGAAAGTGGCAGCTTAACAGAGATGACCGCTAAATGACTATTAAACATAAAACAAAATATCAATACTGACCGCTAAATACAGATTGACCGTTTAATATAGGTGGCCGCTAAGACAAGTTCAACTTTAATCTTTTGTCTTCGTGCTTTTTGTACATGCACATCCTTCCTGGGTAAGCTCATTTTTCGGAATAGCTGATGACGTAAAACAGTGCCAAAGGAGTATTTTTTACGATTTTCTTTGGTAGATATTCCTATACTCAAGGAAAAAAATGCATACTATTGCTTGTTGAGATGACAACTAGTTGATGCATATTCATAATTCTTACGAAATTTTAATAAAGTATTCTGACTGAATTACATTTTCTTTCATAGATATTAACTTACTTTATCACCACATTGGGCTTGTTTCGGGTCAAAGGTTATAAGTACCGAATGCATAGAAAAGTGTGTTTTAGGTACCAAATGCATAGCATAGTCTGTTTAAGTACCGGATGCATAGTATAGTCTGTTTTAAGTACCGGATATATAGTATAGTCTGTTTTAAGGACCGGATATATAGTATAGTCTATTTTAGTCTATTTTAAGTACCGGATAAATAGTATAGTCTGTTTTAAGTTCCGGATGCATAGTATAGTCTGTTTTAAGTACCGGATGCATAATATAGTCTGTTTTAAGTTCCGGATGCATAGTATAGTCTGTTTTTAGTACCGGATATATAGTATAGTCTGTTTTAAGTACCGGGTGCATAGTATAGTCTGTTTCACTGAAAGGCGATGGACTTCATCACAATTGCGTTGGAGCGTACGCTGTAATACCATTATTTTAATCAAATTTTTTCTAAAGATATTTCTTGTTTTATATATGTTGGGGTTCTCATATGACCGTTTTGTATTTCCTTATTGAATCGTACTCAATATAATAATTCTTCATCGTTTTAGCTCATGAAAACACTGTTTTAATTTAATTATTTGAAAGGAGATGAAACTTAACCGAATAAGCATGTTCATGATTTGAAAACAAAACAACAAAAGCGATTTTGTTGTATTCTATTAATTATTTTGTTTGCATGGCATGGCGGAATCCCAAATATCTTTAGTTAGATGAATTTTGCAAAACACTATGGGGGCTTTTCAGTCATAAACATATCGTGTGCTTTGTAAATACACGCATCACGTTTTGCCCCTGGAATTTTCTCACAGGAATTCCAGTCAAACAATAGCTGCTCTATCGCATTGTTTGTCGCTGTATTTCTAATTATTCATTTAAAGAAAGAAAAACCCGCATTTGTCTTTAAAATTTAAATTATTTTCTGATGACCTCTCGTCATAGTCAAGCCATATAAGATGTGAAGAAAAAAATCCTGAATACTAAACATTGTTTTAATCACTTTCAAACGCGTTTATTATTTTCATTACATAATGGTTTGGTCCTATAATTTGCACGCTTGTTTATTATTCAAACATGACTTCTTCAAATTATGTAGACCTTCACATAAATGTTACCAATTTATGAAAAAACAAACCAACTTTTATCGTTACCAATATTTCTACCAATTTTCGTTATTTTTTATTTAATTATTGTTTTTATTTATTTTTTTAGCGTATCATGAGTGATTAATATTTCAAACTGTTCAATCAAATCACAATTTTTGCCTTCCAGCTGGCTTGCGGTAGGTCGATGGTTCTACCGGATGCCTACGTGCATTCGGGGTCTTCCTCCACCTATAATTAGATGGACGTCGCTATATGACTGAAATACTGTCGAAGCGACGGTAAACTCAAATAGTGATGTCAAGTCAAATAATATATTTTTTGCATGACCGCGACTGTTTATCTCTGAAGTCGCCCATGAAATACACGTTTGGGACTTCCATTAGTCGTACAAAAACTGCTATTTTTAGAAAGGTGCGGTAATAGCCGTGGAGTATTATACGTATAAACAAATATGAGGTGAGTCATGTGATGTTAGCTATTTTCACGGTTAACCGTGGCCCATGGGTGACTTCAAATAGAAACAGTCGCGGTCTAGCAATTATCTGTTTTCATTGCGGTAGACAGGTTGTTTTTTTTCCTCTGTGTAATATTCGAGCTAAAGATATTAAAATTAGTCTAGGAAGTTATATTTATTAAAATTCAAAAGAATCATCTCACTTAAACATTTTGCATTTTAGTCTCCAAATAACTGGAATACTGTCAACAGGACATTAAACCTAATCAACAAACAAACAAACAAAAATAAAATAAATAAATAAACACCATTCATCATTTAATTATCATTAATGGTCTTAAAAGCATGATATTATCAGTGTGATCTTTTTCACAATATCTCCCCATGCAATATCAAGGGCTAAAGATAATATGAAATTATCTAGAAATTAAAATGCTTGTGATAGAGCGGTACTTTCAATCCCTTCTGAAATGATCCTGGGCTTGTGACGCTTGCTTCCATCCTGGCTGTCTATTCGGACTTGTACATTTACTGTGAAATCATAGATTTTTGTGAGACACTAATTTTCGTTGATTTCGTGGTGGGTTTTATCCACGAATATTAATCCCCACGAAACTTGTCTCTTATATATACCTATGATTTCTAGAACATAGATCCACGAATAAATGTACCCAGGAAATTCCCTTAGACACATAATCAACAAAATTTAATGTCAACGAAAATAAATGGTTTTTACAGTACATGTATATCATTTCGAGGGCAAACAAAACGATTGACAGATGACGTCAACAGACGAAGTCTCTAGGTTACTAACATGCTTTTTTTTAAAATACAAACAGGGGTTCTATACGTGGTTTAACAACTTTATCAAAAATAAATAAAAAATAAATAAAAAATAAAAAAATAAAAAAAATAAAAAAATCATGCAATAAAAAACGTTTTGTATCCTGTTTGGTATCGTGTAGATAAGACATATTTTCCCACTGTTTAAAAAATACCCTCAACACACGGTAACTCACGATACCAAACTGAAAACATAAAGGAACTATTGTATGAATGATACTTTAGTTTTTTCTTTTAAATGTAATACTTTGAAATACGTCATCTCCATCACTGAATCATACGTCACGTCATCTTATACTATTTCATTTGATCTAAGGAAGTTCAACCTTTCATCTTGGTTCAAAACAAACAGACGCATTTATCTGCAAATGCATGAGATTAAATTTTATTAATAAATCGAAATTAGGATAACATTTGCCTGAGTACAGAAAAAATATTGGACCTTCAAACAAAGACTAAATCTATAACGTTTTTTGTGAAACATTCGATAATAAGATGATTCAAGTTAAGGAATGGTTTTATACTACGAGACCGCATAGCACCGGAACATGCGTCCTTTTACAAGCAAGTATAAATTTACCTACATTATCCCCAGATGTGCTGGCATTTCAACATTCAGTTGTTATTACCCCAATCTCATTGTGTTCGATGGTTTCTAATCCCTTAAGACTCAAGAGCAATGTTTGGACCGTATTGAAATAGGATTGAATATCGGGTTGATATTAGCCACTTATCGGAACTTCTCATATCAAGAACCCATGCGTTTTGCTCGGGTGGCATCACGTGACTTGTAAGCGAGAAGTCGTGGATTGATCATATATGCATTTATATGAGATCACTTGTGTCATGTGATATTTTTTATTATTATTTATTGAATATTTCGTAAAGATGCTGTACTATGTGCAAATTTGGAATAAAATATATGTTCTGTTATGCTATTAGCGCTAAAAATGCATGTTTTCAAATTATAGGACAATATACTTAACCCTTTCCCTCATAGAGGACACCATGAAAAGACCTATGCGAACAACATAAAACCAGATCAGCCTGCGATTAACTCGCAGGCTGATCAGGTTTTATGCTGTTCGCTGATCCTCAGTGGTCTGGAAATGAGGACTTTATAATTAAATTTGGTAAGGTTTAACTGTGGTTTTCTGCAGATCAGGCTTTATGTGGTACCTATTGAGTGCGTCAAAATGAGTCTATATGAGGGAAAGGGTTAAGGTACGCGCAGGAAGCTATTAAATAAAATACTTATATTTCAGAACACGGGTGATTGAATCCCAAGCATTTAAATAGTTCAGCCTTCCTTTAAAAATAACTTTATTTAACTGTAACGGTTCCATTAAAACAGAATGGTGAAAACTAAGATTAAAACAAACAATAAAAAAAAAATTTTTAATTAAAAGGAAATAAATATTAAAAAAAGTGATATAGTATATATTAAAAAAAGATTGCTTTGTTTTCAAACTTAGATCTTTTTGCATTGGTGTTCAGATAAACTTAATTAACTACATCATTAACAACGATAAGATAATGAGTAATCTTTTTTGCACAATAATGAAATGTCGAAGCAAAATATTAACATTTCGTACAGATCAAGTTGATTACGGGGAAATTCCTAGGAACTAATAAAAAGAGGCTTACAGTCTAGACCAAGAGAATCAGACAGATAATTTAGCCGGCGGATCTGTCTGTTTCGCTAATTATCATGCAATATTTTGCGAATTATTTGGTAAATTATAACTGTGACTACACTTGCAATACTAAAACATTCACGTCACGAGATTCATCGGATATTGATCTATATAATCACCAAAGAAACTAGCAATAGATTGCATGATACTTACCATGTTGTCTGCTTTGTTCCATTAACTGAGAGGAAATGAATGTACAAATCACAAGTTTTAAGCGAATAATCGAATTGTTTTCCACGATTCCTGGCAATCATTGATACATGAACAATTAGTAAATACCGTCCCCGCTGGCCGAGTGGTTGGAGCGTCCGCCTCGGGTGCGGGAGGTCGTGGGTTCGATACCCGGTTTCCTTGCTTGGCACTCAGCATATAAGGGTAGTTGCAGGACTGGCTGGCCCAGTGTAAGGATAATGTGACTGGGTGTGGTATCATGCCACATGTCTACGGCGTGATACTGCAGTGTGGCAGCACTATATCTGTCTCAAGTAGATATTGTCTCCAAATTCCAAATACAATCGGTGGGACGTTAAACCCAACAAACAAATAAGGATTTGCTAAGCGATCAGCCCATCTTACTTTTTGAATGTTATCGGCAAACTAATTATTACATCACACAAGAATGGCACGGTCAAACCACCTCAACAAGAATTCGGTCAGGCTATTGACCGATGTTTTGACTTGAAAAAAATGTTTTGACTCGACTTTTATTGTGAGCATTAATGGTTTCTAATCCCCTATTAAAGACGCAATATTTCAGAAAAAAATACTAAAAAAAGACTTAATTATACGGTTCCGTAGGGTTTCGTTATCCCAAGTTAACATGGGTTTTGGAGTGATTGCGTAATATCGTCGCGCAAAAGAAGTAATAAATTTGTATTGGATTCATGCATGTACTTGAATTCAGATCATTTTAATGTGAAATCATTTAATTTCGTTTGACCCTAATTTTCGTCGATTTCGTAGAGGGTTTTATCCACGAATATTAATTCCCAACGAATATTCTTCTCTTTTTAAACAGACTATAGGGTAAGTTCTAAATTATACTACCACTGAATAAATGTCTATGATATTTTCTTATAAATTAGAGAAGCGCCATATCTTCATATAGACATATCAAGATATTTTAGCGAAAAAAAAATCGAAATGACTCAGTCTTCTGATTCAGAAGTATTCCAAGTTCCTTGTTCATACCAGATAGGTGATCTGCTTAAATTAATTAAATCTATACACGTCTATCTTCAAAACTCGTTTAATATAGAGACTGTGGGCTATACAAGCACTCTGTTGGCATGAATATTGGTTTGGTCTGTCATTGATGGTTAATACAGCACTTCACAAAAGGTGTCATATCTAGCCGCTAGCTATATAATTATATAATTAGTCTACATATTTGACACACCGTAGAAGAGAATTAGTGCCTAGAATTTACATCAAACTTAATGAACTAACTCGTAAAAGCTTTTCATTCAAACCATTAGATATTAAAAGACGAAATTATCTAATTGCTCTACAACACGATCCCTTCATATCAGTGGAGAAAACAACAAAATAGTATTTCGACCATAATAATAGTTTTTGTTTTCTGTTTAATTATCAGTCATATTTTAGATCATACTTCATACGTCCAACCACTCGAATGATTAAATTTGAATTTATTTTTTTGTTTTGTGCTTTTTTTTTTTTTTTTTTTACTTTTTTTTTTTATCCAAATCGATGGTATAAGATAAGTCATTAAAGGTTGAAATAATTTTACTGATTAACAAATCTGCCACACAAGAACGTTTGCTTTAATTTATTTGTCCCCGTCCGTTGATAACGAAAAATCAAATAAACATTTATCGCAAAAACTTTGAAAAAAAAAGTAAAAGAAAAAAAACTTTTTTTTGTTATTGTATTTAACATAACATAATCTTTATTTGGCATTAAATAGCACAATAAGTATTTATAGCCAACAACATGGTATAACAATTGCAAAGTGTAAGACAATGTGGGAATGACACATGTATTTATATAATTATGTATATACATTCTCATTTTAGGTCCGTTTACAAAGAGGATTCTGTATACAATATTTTGTAATGTACAATAAAATTCAAGTAATGATAATAGAATGTTATGCATTTTGAACACGATTTCTTTCTATAAAAGCAAAATACAAATATTTGGATAAATTATTAATAGTTTTATGATTTTTTGTTTCCATTAGAATTTCGATTTTTTAAGTGTAGGCCAATGACAAAAATATGGTTTAAAAATGTTTTCCTAAGGTCACAATATTTAGGACATATTAATAAAAACTGATATTCGTTTTCGATTTTATTCATGTTACAGTGTATACATGTCCTATTTCCTCTTGGTTCTCCTTCATGTCGACCTTTTTCGATAGATAGATCATGAGATCAGAGTCTAAATTTTGACAAAACATTCCTATATTTAACAATATTAATTGATTTAAGATACTTTTCCATCTCGAAATTATGCTTGTATATTCTATAAAAGGTAAGTCTGGGGGAGTTATTAATATTCTCGTACCAAGTTTGCTTATATATATATATATATATATATATATATATATATACATGTATATATATATATATATCAATAATTCTAGTTTTTATAACATTCAAATCAATGTTTTCAATGTCTTGATTAATCCATAAATTACCTAGTCAAATTTCTGAGAGAAATACTTTTATATGATAGGTCCAGTTTTTACCGTTGTAAGAAATGTTTCTATCAGCATTAGCCTTCAGAGAGTTATACATAGAAGTAATTAAGTTATCTTTCGTGGAATTAAGAATTTTTATCCAATACTTAAACATAATAATTTGCCTGTGTATTTTTATTGGGAACCGTACGAGTTCTCCGTAAAGGCAATCTACATTTGTTGATTTTTTAACATTAAGAACTTTACTTAAGAATTTAGAATGAACTGTGTCTATGATTTTTGATAGATATATACCCGTTACTTCGGCGCCATAATTTAGTCTACATTTTTCATTTATAGACAAATCTAATTAGTTAAATACAATGAATAAGTTATGTAGAGCAAACAAAGAATGGTGGGCTAATTTATTTTGGGATCTTAAGAAGTGGCCATTTTTGAATAAGTGTATACCAAGATGTTTAAAGGATGTTACAATCTCTAAAATTGTATCGTTTATGTAAAGATCGTGTGAAGTGGAACGTCCTAGTTCAAATATCATAACTTTGGTTTTACTGGTATTTAATTTTAAGTTCCATGTATTGCAGTAATCACAAAGGTCATTTAGTAATGACTGTAAGGCTTCAGGAGTGTGTGCAAAAAGCACCGCGTCATCTGCAAAAAGTAAAATATATAATTTAATATCATCAAGTGTGAAAAGACCATCTATTTCAGAATTGATATTTCCCAAGATGTCATTCACAAAATATAAAAATAGAAGAGTAGAGCTAGGATCGCCTTGCTTCGCTCCGGTATTTGAACTAAAAAATAAAGGAGAAATATCGTTATTAAATCTAATTGCAGATTTAACATTCCTGTACATATTTTGAAGAGCCCTCACGAATCTTGTACTGACATGTTCTGTTAAATGTTTTTGGAAAATGAAAGTTCTTTCAAGTTTATCGAAACACTTCTCGAAGTCAGTGAAAGCGCAATACATTTTTTACGAGAATATAGAGTTTTAGCAATAATAGAATTTAGAATGAAAATACAATCTACCGTTGACTTTCCTTTCTGAAAGCCGAACAGGTTATCAATGATTTTTTTCATGTTTAATTGACCATATTGTAAGTCGATTGAGTATGACTTGTGAGTATACTTTTGCAATAATATTAATCAAAGTTATCTCTCTGTAGTTTTTCGCATTGTCAATGTCCCCACCTTTGAATATAGGGATAATAATTCCTAATCCCCATGATTTCGGGTATTCACCATTTTGAAAAATCCTGTTAAACAATGCAAATACTAGTGGGGAAATGTGGTCAAAGGATTGTTTATATAACTCTGCTGGTAAATTGTCAATACCTGTACCTTTATTATTATTTTGTGTTAAAACTGCATGTTTTATTTCATTTATTGTGATTTCACAATCTAAGTCTTCATCTAAAGACATATTATGATGAAGGTTATCCTCTACTGGTATGTCATTTGTATTGTAAAGGGATTTAAAATGGTCATATACGTCATTTATGCTCAAGTTCTCAGATATTTTGTTCTTTTTACTATACTGTTGTAATATTTTCCTCCAAAAAGCTCTTGGTTGATCTTTTCTGAGGCCAGTCAGTACACGCTTTTGTTTTAGGTTATATGAGTTCTTACATCTCCTTTTTATCTTATTATACCCTGACTTTGCCTTCACGTATTCCTTTCTCGTCTTTTATCTTTCAGAAAACTAAATCTACATTTTATAAAATTTTGATCGAATAATGAAGCATTCTGCATTAAACCACGGCTTCTTATTTTTTATAGGTTGGTCAGTATTATCTATATTGTTTTTATTTTGTTTGCCAAATACTCTGTCGCAGCATTCATGCAAAATATTTGTAAATGAATCTGTGATTAAATCAATATTTTCATTTCTTTGTATTTTGTCACATAAATCTCCAATTTCATTTACTTTTGAGTTAAGGATATCGGTAATCTCAGTTTTTCGTCATCCCATTTTATTCGTTTTTCGTAAAGCATATTGCCTACTTTCTTATCGGTCATATTTCCAAGTAAGTTAAATTGTAAACCTGAATGGTCTGAAAATGAATTTTAGTTCTAAAATAATAAAATCACTTAAACAATAAAAATCATCACTTTTCAGTATAAGATAATCAACGACTCTCGATCCGTTGTATGAGTTGAATGTGTATTCACCTACCCCCGAGTCACTGTGTAAACGTCCATTTGCGATAACACATGATGTTCTACTAGTCGCCTACCGTTACTATCGATCACGTGATCCATGAAAACACGTAGTGGAATGTTTACAACATTTGACAGCTGGCTGTGAATCTCTATATACATATTACTGTTCAGTATATCTTGGACATTTGAGGTGCGACAATTTAGATCTCCTACTAAAAAACATTTACCTTTATATTTATTTTTTTCCAGACCCTGTTCTATTTTTTCAAAGAAATCGAAATTGTCAGTATTAATAACATTTGAGTTGCATGGTGGTATATATGTACAACATATGTAGACCTTTTCCTGGAATGCAAATAAGTCTTCACTAATTTCTAGCCATAATATTCCGTGTTGATCTTTTTCAACCAATATAATATGTTTGGCAATATTTTGTTTATAATAGACACTTATTCCCCCGCTAAATCTACCTCTATTTGTATTACATGATTTATTTCCGAATAAGTGTATACTATCGTACCCGACAATATCCAGATTTGTATGTGTATTTTTAGATATCCATGTTTCTGTTAGAGGTATCAGATCGTATGAATTCATCATTTGTATGAAATCTGGGTCTAAGATTTTTCTGGCTAGGCCATTTACATTCCAGGAAATATTATTAAGATCTTTCGCCTGACGTCCCTAATAACCACCATGAACGCCATCACTGACGTCGCCGTTAACGTATTTCTTGCTGATCTTGCCATTCACGTACAGTTTGTTACCCACTATGCGTGTCTTCCTTCCTGTCTTCCTCACGTTTGGCGTGTTCATGTAGTGCTTTTCTAGCATCCCCGTGTTGTCTTGTTGCTTGTATACCAACACCCTGGTTCGAGTCTCGTAGGTCCCTCTTGACGTCATCGTCGTACGACCCAACTCTTACTTTCTCGCGATCTGTGTATCGGTGAAACTTAACCACGATTGGACGTGGTTTCCTGGCTTTCGGTTCTCCCAGTCGGTGAGCCCGGTCGAACTCCATGTCTGAAGTGTTTAAGCTCATTTTATTTTTGATAAGCTCTTTAACAAGGTTTTCACAGTCTTCAGAATTGTGGGAGCCGTTTTCCTGTGATGTGACTGTTTCTGGTATCCCATAGAAGATAAGGTTTTCCCTCATGGATCTCGCCTCCAAATCTGTCAATATATCATTTGTTTCTTCTTCTCTGAGTTTCAAGTCTTTAAGGGACTTGTCCATTTCGTAATTTAGCTTTCTCATTGTTTGAACATCGGCTTTGGATTTCTTTAGCTCTGTCCTTTGTTCCTCAAATGACTCTTAAATAAAATAAAGTAAAAGACATTGAAAGTTCCAAATCATTGTATTCAGTTTCTAATGTCGTGACTTTCGTTTAAATTGATGACATTTTTGCATTGATTGCTTTAACAGATTGCTCAATTTGATCGATTTTTGGAAGAGCTGCCTTTATTGATTTGACATCTTCAAGAAGTGGCACCGCCCAAATGGGTGGGGGAATTGGTTGGACAAATATATTAGCTGCCTGTGATATATTTGTGTTGTTCAGGCCTACTTGCGCCTGCTGTCCAAAGTTCATAGCTGGAGATGCATTAAAATTCATCACAGAACGTACATAATCATTACTTATCTCATAGAGGTCCTGATTGTTGGTTGAATGAGTTTCTGAGTCCAATACACGCGATACACTCAGTATATCTCTCTCCGCACTTTGTTGCACAGCGAGTCGCGCTTAGGTAAGTAATGTCCGTCAGGATCCGTCCCAGGTGAACCTGAAGCTCAACGTTTTCCTGTCGCTATTCGTCTCTTTTTCTTTGCTTATGAGTGTTTCAGGTTTTCCGACATGAAGCTTGTATCTTCCTACACTATTACGCTCAAATTGGTGCACCGCTAGTTAACATATCTATGCGAAAATTTAGAATTTTATAGGAGCACAATGTCACAACGTCCTGCACCCTGCTAGTCACGTGATCTATCTATTTCATGTTGTTTTTTACAGGCACGCTATAACAGCATTGCCTTGATTACTTGTTGCGCTTCTGTTAAATGAGCCATTTAATCAAGTAACATACAT
Organism: Solen grandis; assembly: GCA_021229015.1. NCBI lineage: Eukaryota > Metazoa > Mollusca > Bivalvia > Adapedonta > Solenidae > Solen > Solen grandis. The sequence goes on along the minus strand of CM037785.1, from coordinate 29,197,294 downwards.
GCTTTGGGGGGTAATAAATCATCGATGTAGCTTGTTTTAAACATCTGCAGTGTGCACCATTATTAAAACCTTACTGATCAATATATGATGCATTACCGTTACGCTGTTTACAAGAACTATACTTACACCATGCTTAGTCACTAACTGTACTCTAAGATTGTACATTTTTATTGTATATTTTATTTTATCGTTATATCGCATGGTTTATTTATTCCAGTATCGTTATATCGCAAGGTTGTATTTAATTCCGGTATCGTTATATAGCAAGTTTTTATGTCCAGTACAAAAAAGAAAAGTAAATCAACCAGCATGGCCCATTAGCCAGTGAGAACACTGCCGTTGATAAGCAACGCTTAAAAAGAATCTGATCATTTCTGGTCGAAATCTCTTGTGAAAATTCTGGGCAATAGCAAAAGCATACAGCTGCCGCCGAAACTCATATAAGGCTAATTGGTGTTTTCTAGAAAATAGAGGCCGACTGAAAACTTAATGTCAACAAGGCTGATTGAAAATTCAAATCTGTGGATAAGTGAATAAATAATAGGTATTACTGAATTTGTATAATATATACAATTATCATAATTATACAATTTTATGAACATGAACAATTATTGAATTAACATATGATTGAACATATGTTCAGTAACTCCAGAATTTCCCCCTTTGTATTTTAACACAAACAAAGCTTATTTTTTTTTATTTCTGTAACTACTCTATACACATAACATTTTCACATTTACTAAGTAAATGTATCTTAAATATGAATTTACTTTTACAACATAGTGATTATTCAAATTAAATATCACTAGAATATTCGATTGCAATTTTTTATTTGGACTGTCCTCATTGAATACATTTTGTTAAAACCCATATAAGGGAGAGCAATATTTAGAAACTGCAACTGCATTGCAAAGACAGCTTGCATGATTTTATTTTCATTTCTTTTTTTAAACTATAAGGACATTCAGTGCATTGTAAGCAAATAATAACATTTTTTGCCTCGGGAAAATGATTGTGTTTTCAATAATATTTTTAAGATAACAATTCTAAAGTTCTTAATGGAAATCAATGCATTCATAGCTCATAGCGCTAAACATATAAATTTCATAAGTATTTTCAACGATTCTGTAGGACACTGGATTTAATAGATATGAAATAGTTTCATATGAAAATCAAAAACAAATTCTTGATAATGTCTAATCTTCCAAACCTTCACAAAAATGACTAAAGACCTTCCAAAACTTTTAAATTACAAACATGAGTGAAACTTTCCAAACTTTACAAAAATGACTCTTTAAATTTTCAGTCAGCAACATAGTTAATATGATGCATTTTGCCAATTTTAAATGCATATCAACCGATAATCAGAATCAAACGTTGTATATATTGGTGTTAGGAAGACTAGCTTGTGTTTCTGCCCTTGGTCTTCTTTCACATGTTATCATGTTTAGTGTTATTTTTATTAGAATGATAAAGTTGTATGACCAATGAATAAGCAACACACTATTTCATTTTTAAAACATGTTTTTTAAGGTCTACAGCGATAATAAATCCGTTTAATTACCAGAAACGAACATCAGTATGTATGTTACCCTGGGGCCTGAGATCGTATTTACAGAGCAAATTAATTCAAAACAGGTATTTTCATTTCTGATGTTTTTGTTTTATTTCTTAATTCTGAGAGCATGTATTAAATAGTTTAAAGATGTTTCATTTCATTCATCAGGTAAATTAGTTGATTGGTTTGCGAATCAAATATCTAAGAAAAAAATAGGATTTATATAGTTTAACGAACAATACACATGCTTTCAAATGTTTGCCCTCGAACCCCATTATGTATTTTAGTTTGCCTAATTAAATTCCTGTTTTTAATTTACGTAGATAAACAACTTTAATCAATACATGAATTCATTTATAGTAATTTGTTTTTCCCCCGACGACAGTTAGTAAGGTATATTTTTTTCCTGCAAAATCAGTCTTAATAATGCGATCAGAAACACAGAGCTTGTATATTTACCAATCACTAGTTTCATATAAAATTTCTTTTCAATGAGTCATTTTAATAAATTTGCTCCTTTGCCATATAGCCCGTGTATTTTGACAATATTCCTGCGGTGAGTTAAATATGAAAACACCCGTAATTGATTTTCAATTTTCTCTTTGATAACTTCTTTTTAGGGTGGAGGGTAATTTGATATGGAGAAAATAATCGAATTCATCATTTTTATACACAGAAATAATACGTCCAATAGGCTTTATATTAAATAATGTCCTGGTCTTACAAATTTGCCCATAGGCTAATGTGATTTTTTTTTTCAAATGGCTTCATGGCGTTATCAATTTATTATTAAGAGCCAAACATTAATATCAAAATTCAGTTCCATATTCCTGATGTATTTCATGTATTTGGCTTTGATTCTATGTAGATACTATAAACTAAATGTAATTGTTAATGCACTTCTTTTTTTTTTTTTTTTTAATGTTTCAAATTCACACTGCCTTTCATTAGGATTGATTAATTTCTGCTTCTTCTTCTGCTGCTTTATTTTATCAAGGGAAGCACTTCTCTTTGCTTAGTTCAAAATAAAACAAAAAGATAACTCAGTAGCTAATGGTATCAATGCATCGAAATTGGAGTCTAAGATAATAAATGTCTGCAAAGTCGATAGTATCAAGGCTCCAAATGTAGACGGAACAAATTACTACTTGCTTATGCATGAAAGATAATATTTTGACTGCCGCAAAAACGGATTACGCATCAATTAACGTTATCTAATACTAAATCGAACCATCCGAAATAGATCTTTTTCAATTTAAAATAAAAATATCTTAAAAAAACAACAACTATATGCTAACATTCTACTTTCCAATTTCCATAGACATGTTTCTTTTGAACTTCAGCTAGGGTTTGTTGCATTATTAGAAGTAGTGTCCTTATATTTATCACGCATCTTTGCAATCAACATATAAAATAAATATTCAATACCAATACAAAGTTTACACAAGCAGAACCTCACACCAGTGCAGGCAATTATATTTTTCTTTGTTTAACGTCCAGTCAACAATTTGTCAGAATTATGGAGACTATTTCAACACGGGATAGATATAATGCTGTGAAATATCCACCGAAGACATGCGGCATAATACAAGAAAAAGTATCCTGACACCGGGCCAACCAATCCTGAATCTAACCTGTGTACTGGGCGCCAGTAGGGAGCAACAAATATCATAAAAGATTCATATATGACGCGGTTGGAGATCGAACCAACGACCGAATGCTCTAACCTCTCAGCGACATCGACGACATTAAATGATAGCTTTTAATATATTTTACATGTAGATTTTACATTTGAATTGATCTAAGGGCAAAATGTAAACTATATGGATTTACAGGGGAAAATGTTCCTGTTATATGATATTTCGATAGAGGGATAAAAAAGATAAATAAAACAGGGTTTGTGCAATGTATAATGATAATCATTTTTACAGTTATATCATCTACACAGTAGTTGATTTGAGTGTTAAATTTAGACTACCGTTATCTAAATGGTTTGAACTTGTAAAGGAAGATATCAATATTTTTCTTTCGTATATAATGATTAATTCTTGGGGTCAGTGAAAAGGGTTCGTAATTTATATGTATTAAAGAACAAGTTAAGACCCTTTTGCGCTGAGCAATCGAATTGTGCTTATGGAGGGATGATAAAACTAAGATTAAATATTGTGGGAAAATTATGTTTCTCTGAAAATATTGATGGAAGTTAGTAAGAGATAGATAGATGCATCTTTGTAAAGTGGTTGCGTACAGGACAATATAACTGAAACATGATTGGATAATTGTACCTTGTTTGAAGCAATACTCATGTATGACTATCCCATTCGCTTTAGGTATCCATCAATCATTAAATTATACTCATGGTCCTTCAAATGCTTTGAATGACATCAGTGAAGATTAAGCATCCACAGTGACATGAAATTATAGGCTCTGTTGCTGTAAGGCTTGCATTCACTATAAAATGTTCATGTCCAAATGATGGACATGATCGCAATTTAATGATGGATTACGTTAAGCCTGGTAGACGCAGACGCCGTCCAACGCTTATAAATTGTAAGAATGTGTCCTCTTATCCACACAGAGATAGGCTTAAACAAATGTACCGTCTAGACCCCCGCAGAATCAGACATATTAATTGGCCAGCGGATCTGATCTGCTAATCATTATGTAATGAAATTAGGACCGTTTGGTTAACTTTCTTATATGCAAAACATTCGCTAAAGCCTTTCATTACACGTAAGCAACCAGGAAGCTGATATAAACAGCCTATATGAAACAAACAGCACACTGCATGCTGATAAGATACATCTGTTTTATGTACTCCTATGCTGTTGCTTCTTATTAATTGAATAGTCTTGAATAGGCACCCAGTTCTCCAGAATTACTTAAACTCGAATGATACTTAAATACTATGGAACCATTTCACCTTTTTTGTTTCCTTTATTAAATACTTTAAAGAATGTTTCTTTTTTTACGGCCAATTTGATGAAATGGCGCAACAAAGAAAAGCCAGCAACAAACTAGTTAACTAAATATATTTTAATTATAAACAAGTGACAAATATCAATATGAATATCACACCATACAGTGTCTTAAAATTATTATAACAAATTAGTTTGACCCTTGTCTGATTAAATTTAACCTGGGCAATCCAATAGATATGTCCTTTATCCAAATGTAAGTCCGAAATTAATTCCACACTGTTGAATGAACCACACTTGATGAAATGCTGCCAAAACAAGTCTTCTAAAACAAGTCTCCTCAACAAGTCTGCTCTCCCTAAAACCCCGTTCATTATATAACTTGAGCAAAATATTATAGAAACAACCATACTATTCTTCAAAAAAGAATATTCTAAAGTGTAAACAGGTTACATAAGACTTCTAGAATTTTCCATAGAAAGAAAGAAAGTTCTAGTAAACAAATATACCAGTAAACAAGTTATTTTTAGAATACGGATCGCCTAATAGATCACTCCAGAACAAAACTAGTAAACAAGTTATTCTTAGAATAGGGATTTCCTTCTACAGTGTTGAGTATATAGAACTAGGTTAGGTGTAATATGTAACACTTTTCAAGACGAATATTGCGTTATTCAGGTAAATACTTATGTCAGCCCATTTTTTTACTAAATTGTTTCGTTAAATAAAAATACAAGTACCATACTTAAAAGTTCAAGTATTATATATCGCTAAACATTTAGAATAAAATTCGATGTTAGTTTACACCCGTGAGAAGTGAATGGATGACAACGATTTCAATTAGTTAAATGACCCTCGTTGGAATTTATTAATTCATAATTTGGTGGTTAATAACTAGCTGACGTACCATTCAAAATCAATGGCAATGATATTCACAATATCACTAAGGCAAACATTTCTGTCCAGTAAAAATCCTGCAGTCAATGCGAAAGTTTAAGTCCATGACATGCAAATTTGCATTTTGATTACCTTTAACCTAAATGTATACCATTGACCTGTGAGCCAGCAATCTGCTTTTTGCACACAACACTTTGGCCTCATTACGCAAACATTTGTTTCAGATAAATTAAAAAGCCATTGATCGTTTGTCCAATCAGAGGCAAAACAAGCACATTTTTCATTTGATAATTTATAATTTTTTACCACCAAGTACATATAGTTGACCATTACGGTAGCAATCTGATTATTGCGCGTGATTATCCGTCCTCATAAAGCAAATATTTGTATCGAATAATTTGTAAAACGACTGATCCTTAGAGCTCGTACATACAAATTAAAATTGATTTTTTTCCCTTTGGCCATCAATTATAATTTTGACATTTGACAAGCAATCTGATTTTTGGAAGCCGTATTCGTAAGGCAAACGTGTGCCAAATAATACAAAAAAAATCTACTGATTCTTTTTCTAGGAAGAGCACGGACAATTTTCGGAACGAATGAACAAAGCGATCCCTGTATACAGCCCTCCGACAAGGGGATACTGCAGTATAAATAGTAATATTGGTATATAAGGAGCAATGCAAGGAAAATATATCTGTCCTATAAAATCATAATTTGCTCATATATCATTTTATATATTGGTTTCCGCGATGTGATATGTGTAAAACAAAGTTTTTATTATTATTATTATATCAAGTTACTATGGCTATGATTACAATTAATAATACGTGTATTTTATACTTTAGCTAAGTTTAAGTCTAATTTGGCTGAAAAAGTTGAATAAATACAATTATGAAAGTAAACAGCTGAAATAGATGAGAAGCACTTTTTAAAGTAAATGATGTTATAGGATATGTGTCATGTTTTGTGTGTGTGTAGATTCGCTTCACCAGGTAATTCAGGGTATGGCCTAAACACATTACACAACTTTACAGAATATGATTGCAACGGCATCATCATAATTGATTTGGCTCGAACTGTTTAATCTAGTTGAAAGGGAGGAGTAAAGAGTGATAAGGGACGTTTTAAAGTATATAGGAGAATGCTTCATTCCTTTGTACTCCTCTGTGTTTAAACCAGTGTCCTCTTGTTATCAAAAATATCATTTACTCATCACAAGCAACAAATTAAATTTTCCTAGATAAGATTGTAACGGCATTCTCATACTTGAGAACAATAAACTTTACTATGATCTTCAGAGAAGTAGCGATTTTCAGTGGCAGCTGAAATGACTCCCATTCCATCAATTGGATCATAAAAGTACCGATCCATAAATTAATATCTGCGGATCAGAGGAGACACATTATGATGATGTTACTTCAAAGGGTTTCGTGTAATTCTATAAACACTTTCCATAGAGTGTAAATTCTTCACGGGGGAGACGTTCTAAACAATTGCCTAAATGTGCACAAAGATGACTTGACTAGACTATTTGAGTTTACCGTCGCTTCGACAGTATTTCAGTCATGTAGCGACGTCCAGCTAATTACAGGTGGAGGAAGACCCCGAATACACGGAGGCATCCAGGTAGAACCACCGACCTACTGCAAGCCAGCTGGAAGGTTTCCTCACATGAAAATCCGAATGACCCTGCCGGGATTCGAGCCCACGCGGTGAGGGGCTGGGTGAGTGTTAAAGTCTGCGACTTTACCCTCTCAGCCACGGAGGCCCCGCACGAAGATGCAGCAGCTAAGGTATAATTAAAGGCATTGATTTCTGACATTTATGCGGAAGCAAATATTATTTAAAAACAACATGCACTGATTCATTTCATTCTTTCAATGTTCCTGAAAATTAGATTGGGTTACTTGTTTCTTTGAGTTGTACATTGCAATGTATCATAAATAGTTATTGTGTGTGAATATTTGTAGGATATAATGTTATATGTATACACTTCTTTTTCAGGCATCGAGTTAATTGTTGTTGCAAAGTTAGCTTCAATTTCCGTTGATCCCTCGATAAACATCATTCTTCTACAACGTTATCGTCCCAACGGTAATCCTCCTCTTAAAACAAAATTACGTTCTAAACAGCTATTTCCTTTGAAGGTCGTGTTAAAATTGTTTTTGTATTTCATTAAAATATCCTTGAACTCATCGACGATTTTTGTCTTTTTGAAGAGTTTTCATTGACAAATCGAATGTAGCGTTGAAAGTACGCTAATTTGCTGGTACCTTATAGAAATAGGTTAAAGGCTCATTCTTCCAAAAGCTGTGTATATTCTTCGAAAGGAAAAGCAAACTTTGTGTTACAGATTTATTAAGAGATGCAATCTGTACATGCTTGTAAACGACGATATTACTTCAATGCATTAACATAAAAGAAACTTTACTAAAGATAATTCAATATGGTTACAAATCATTTACATATTCCGCATATCTTCGTTTTACATATGGCCATCCGTATGTCTCCATAAACGGATCGCGAGTACATAAATTGATGACGTAGCAGATAATAAAAATGTGATTCGGTGACGGTTTATGATTGCGGAATACTCGGCAATGCTAATGTAAACAGTGGAAGTATTTTGACATCCATACAAAATACTAAAAGGCGCAATTTGATTGACATTTCCAACGCGTTTAACAAGAAAATATCGCAGCAGATATTTGAAAAACGTTTACCGTGTGCACTAGTGTACGACCTTCCTTTTTTAAGGTCATCGTATCATTATGAAATACAATGGGCCACGCAGTAGACATGTGTCCAGATGCCACACCCAGCCACACTATCCTTGCACCGGAACAACCAGATCTTGTCATACCCTTATATGCTGATCGCCAGGTATTGGAGCTATACCAGTACTTTTTATGAAGTTGGTTTGTCGCGGTCTGGGCGGAGCAACGACTTCCCTATATCGAGGCAAACGCTCTAATCACACGGCTACCGGGACCGCGGTTCTTCATGCTGGCTTATTGACAATACATAAAGTAATAAATAAGTTCATCAGATATTTATATAATTATATGATCGATTTTCATGCAATATACGACTAAAAGAAAAAACATTGGAAATTGGTATAAAGATGTTTCCAATATTTATTTCATCTTTACATAGGTATGTGCTTCAGGTGAATTTACAAAAGTCCTATTTGGCTCATAGAATACTTTACCTAAACTCAGTAGTTTACATAAATATATTTCTTAAATTACAGTTCTATAATGATTCTTAATGAATATGTTTCTCAGAATTTATAAGGACCTGCAATAATATTCATTATTTTATTTGTATTAGATTATATTTATCGGATAAGTAATCATGGAAAGCAAATAAAATATATGTACATATTATACTACATATAAGTCTTTAAGTTTCGTCTATCGCTATTTTTCAACTAATCTAGGTTCCTCGTGGTGATGCCTGGATACATTACTTCCAAGGACGGTATCAAATGATGTCGCTCAGTGGAAACTCGCTGACTTAAGATTTCTTTCCTTGTTTAACGTCCAATAAACATATTTTCGATCATTTTTGGACTGCTGATCGGTAGCCTGTGAGATTTGAACTCGACTCCTTAACAGAGGTGCCTCTTAACAAATATCTGCGCGTGTAATATAAACTTTATCCGAAATACATACTTTATCTTAAATATAAAATTAATACAATATCCATAAACTGGTATTATGTGTAGTTTTGTCTGTTAACGTTTAAAATTTTTCTAAAGATATATATTGTTTTTAGTATCGGACATGCCAAATATTAAGTTGAGAGACAAGTAAGAATAATTCGATACTTCCTTTGAATGAATATATTTAACCCATAACCATGAAATGAGACCGTCCCCTGTGGTCGTCGTTTCGATCCCCGGCCACGACATACCAAAGTCGTAAACATGGGTAATGTTATAGCTCCCTTGCATGGCAGGGTAGTTGCAGGACTTAACAGAAAACTTTGCACGTTACTGCCATTTAACGCCACCACAGAACTGTTAGGTTTCATGAAATCTAAAAACCCTTTACTCGATATATTGAGATTTTCATGATATTTATCTAGTATCGTAAATAGAATATCACGATAATAGATAGAGCTCAAGTTTTTACGAAACTGTTCCCGGCTCGAATAATGTTTTAAAGATAACGTTCAAAGGTATCCAGAATGAAAATATCTACTTTTAGATAAGTGGTATCCTGTAACCTGTAATATTTTACGGAAACATAGTTTTCCTGATAATAACAGTTTTCATGAAACTACTTAAGATATCGTGTAACTAGAATAAAAAGTATGTGGTGGCACTAACACGCCAAATCGCAGTTAAGTTACTATTATCAGGCATCATGAAAATTGCATATAGTTTCACGTGATAGGATAAATTTTCATGAAACTAAGCGGTTAAGTAGTGGCGAGAATTTGCCATCATACAATACTAGACTATTCGATTGTAGATTATCATTTGAAGTCTCCTTAGTGAGTTCTTTCTATAAAGAAATACAACAAGAGAGAACATTTTAAACGGTTGCGACTAAATGGAAACATGTCTCATTTTTATCTAAATAGCAGTGCATTGTCAGCTTTTTAATAACATATCGTTTTTGCCTCAAGAAAAATAGCTGCAAGTTTCATAATCATTTGGCCTGAAACATATATTTAATAACAATGTCGAAGCTATTAATGGAAACCCATTGCAATCGTAGTTTATAGCATAAAACATGTTGATGCCTTCATAAATTACTAAACCACAAACAGCTGCGCACATTCCTCTTATTATTAATATTATTTTTACTTGAACAGTAATGTTGACATATGCAGTGCTTGATTTCTATGCAGTTTGAAATTTGAAGGATTGCTGAATTCAATGGAATCTTTTTCAAGTGTTAAAATGTCAATGTCAGTTGAAGCTTTACTTCAAGAGAGATCATTAGTAACCAAACGGTGAAAAAACACAAAATTCAACCTTTGAAAATCAAGCCTACGTGCGCCTTTGATAGACATTTCTAACTGATGCCATTTTCACTGAGTAAGACCCGTTACCATATTTCATGACTGCATCGTGTTTTTTTTCTATTTCTCAGCTACTTTTGGACTGATTTTCATTTAATTTCACAGCATCTGTAAGAACCAACGTTTGTTATGCAAATCCTGACACGTCATGATTGACTTAATTTTAATTGAGTTATTGACCTTCATTGACAGTCACTTTATAATAAGCACTATCATCTTTATTTGTTCAAAATGTTTAACGGTCAAATGTTAATCATTCTAGTAGGGTAATAATCAGTCATTAGAACTAGGAAACCATGAAAAGTTCACTTTATAATCACCACCGTCAACTTTTGCTTAAAAAGTCTTAAACAGTTTTACCGTAATTTCAATTAGTAAGTTAAGAAAAATGAAATGTTTCAATAATATGGATATTTTACGAGTTCATCAAAATCTCTTTGCCACATGGTAGATTTGGACTAGACCAATGACAAATACACACGAGATATAGTGTGCGGAAATTGAAACGAATGTTTGCTAAATACAGATATTTAAAAAAGTGCATACATGTACTTTCTTTAACTGAGGGTACATATGATCTAGAGGAAGCAATATTCAAATTTAAATGATTAAGTCGATTTGTGTCACCATTTTAAAATGATAAAAAAAAAACTTCGAAAAAAAAAATTCAGTCAAAAAAGCCAACCCGTTCGTTGATATATATATATACCTAGTTTTCTGCTTTATATATGTTATTTTTAATTAGTACAGTCACATAAAGAACTGTGTATATATAATCATGATTTTTTTAAGAAGCACATACATTTACAATCAGGCAAGATTGTATGTCAATATTATCATCCTAATACATTTGATAATATTTCCCAACAGATTAATCTCATCTCAGATTCTTATAGCTTATATTTGTAACACAACGGAACAGGGGATAAAATGGCTCATGTTATCCAAGTTAATAATTATGAAGGCTAAAAAACGTAGATGAAACAAATGATTTCATTTTCATTCCCACAAGATAATATATCGACTGCCACAAGTCAATGTGTTATTCCTTCAATGACCTTATCGAACAGTAAATCTAGGCCTTGCAAAAGGCCACATTTCTATGTAATCACATGTAAAATATATTTTACTCAAAATACACGATATGCTAGCCTTTGGAAAATTCATTCACTATCGGGATGTTTCCTTGGAAACATCAATGGCTTCTAATTCCTGTTTAAAGATGCATTATTTCGACAAATCTGTATTAATAGAGAACTTAATGTAAGGTTAACAGAGGCGATGAACAGGATTTTCTCATGTCAAGAAAAACTCTACCTTGCATTTGTTGAGTTCAACATCCTGCCGAATATGACTCGGTAATTTTGAAACGATGTCTACTGGGGACAGAAAAAACGCTGCAAAATAATTAGTATGTATTCCTCGACGTCAAATGAAAAAGTCTATTATTCCTTCAAAAAAACATCGTATATTTTTTGGACAGAAAAGCAAAATGTGTGTTCAATTACAGGTTTGTTATTCGGTGCAATCTAAATACTCGTTGACAACAGCATTACTTCAATGTATACTTTTTAGATATAGGAAAGAATCTAGAATCTATTATTAAAGATCATAAATTACAAAATTTCACGTATTTCATATTCAGCAATTTATCTCTGACAATTTTCTGGCGTTTTCAAAAGACCTTCCGTAATTCTCTAATTACGAGTCTCCAATAAATAAATTGATGACGTAACAGATAAACGAATTGCGATTCGGCGACGGTGTTCTATTACGGACCTTCTTCGGGAATACTCGGCAATGAAAATGTAAACAATGGGATAATTTTTTATATCCATTATACATGGTCGTGTTTAACAGTTACGTTACAGCAGATATTTGCAGAATACGTACCGTTTCCGCTAGTCAACAATACGTCTTTATTTGTCGTGAAAATTGTACCATTAAAATTTAATGGGCCTTTAAACTTAACTAACGTTATTTAAACAAACAAAAAAAAAACAAAAAAACCTTAGCAAACAAAATGGGTATTCATATCGCCAACAACATTTCAGCCGTTTTTCTATATGAAAGATGTACAGTACTGCCACAATGCAGTGTCAAGCAAATGGCCAGTATCCGAACACCGGGCTAAACAGTCCTTGAACTACCTTTGTATTCTAATCACCAAACAATATAGCTATACCAGTACTATTTTTATGAATTAAGTATGTCGCAGTCGGGTATCGCACCAACAACCTCCTGATTCCGAGGAGGGCACTCTGACCACTCGGCTACCAGGACCGTTTCTTCATATTGTCATATTGGCGCAGGTCTTTTAAGTAATTAGTACGTGGCAGCTCCTCATTAAACGTTTATTTAGATATACTAAATGGTCGATTTACATACGATATGAGACAAAAAATAGAGGAAAAATTAAGCAAGAATAAAATCTGGTATAAAGATGTGTTCACTATTTATACTTACATGGATATGTGTTTAAGGTGACGAAGGTCTATTTTGCTCACAGGATAGATAAACTCAGTAGTTTACACAAATGTATACAAATATACCTAAAATAGAGCTCTATAATTCTTAATTATTATATTTCTAAAATCTAATACCAATAATATTTTTATATCAAAGATTCATGTATTTATTTATATTGGATTATATTCATAGGAAAGCGAATAAGAAAAGTGAACATACTATTTATAAAGTCTTTCATTTGTTTTAAATCGTAATATGTATATAATATATTTTTCAGACAAACTAGGTTCCTCTCTTAAATACAATGCTTCCTGGAAGGTATTCATGTAATGTCAATTCAGCGGAAGCTGATATCGCAGTCTTAAAATTCCTTTCCATGTTTGGTTTTAATGTCCAACCAACAGATTTTCAATCACTTCGGGCCTGCAGATTGTTAGTCTATAAGATTTGAACTCGATTTCTGGACAGAGGTGCCTTTTAAAAATACTTGACTCTGCATGTAAAAGAAACCTGTATCCGAAATGTATAATATATGACATAATAGTATATATTTATCTAAAAAATATATACAATTTTCAATTAACCGGTATATGTGTAATTTCTGTCTGTAGACGTTTCAGATTTTCTAAAGATAAACATTGTATTTAGTATTGGGGATGCAACATATTAGGTGTAAAGTCAGATAACAATAATTCGACCTTCCTTATAATAGACATATGTTACCCCCATATCAATAAATGATTTAACTTGGCATTTTGGAAATTCAGATCAGGTGATTAGCGAAGAAGTAAAAGGCATTTGCTAATCCATATTATACGTAAATGTATAGCTATTGAATAAAACGATTTATTTTTTATATAATGCATGCGTTTGTGGGTGTATCAATTCATAAAAAATAATCATAAAAAAGATAAAGTAATATTATGTTATTTTCTTGTTTATATAAGTCGAATTATTCTATATGCCGGGCATCATCGTTTTTGATTTCGAATGAGGTATGGTTTTAAATAATCCACACCAAGAAGGTCGCTGAGATAAGAACCCACCCCACCCATTTTTTTTCTTTTGTTTATTTCTACCTAATTCATATCCATAGAGTTTTTCAAATGCCTTTTTCACATATTTATCCACTTAAATTAAATCAAAGTACGAGTTTTACTCTACAAGCAATATACTCAGACTTAAATGTATTATACATTACTAAAGAATTCGAGTGCAAACTAATTTTTGAACTCTTTCTATAAAAATGAGTTTAGAGAGAACAACTATTAAAGGTTGTAACTACATGCAAAAATCCTTCATTGATACTGGTTCGTCCCATTCTTCTTTAAAGAGCTATTCAGTACATTGTCAGCTTTTTAATAACATTTTGGTTTTTGCATCAAGAAAAATAGCTTCAATTTTCGTAATCATTTGGCCATAAACAACTTTTTTTTTAGATAACATTTCTGAAGCTAATAAGGAAAGCCCATCAGAGTCGTAGTTTATAGCTATAAACCATATCGATTCCATTATACATTACTAAAACAGAAGCACATGTTCACATTTGCAATGCATTATTTCCATGAAGTTTACCGCTGAATCCAGTTAATTTACAATTCATTAAATTTCAATGTCAGTAAAATAATCCCTGAATAGATTTAGTTTTTCACTGGAAAAGTTTACTAGGTCATGCTCCCTTGCAATAGTTCTTGAATTCATATTTGTGTTTTATATTTTTAAGCTACTATTGTCTAAAAATCAACTCCATTATTTACAAGAATGAATCAAAATTTATTCTTATATTGCATTCCCGTAAATGATTTTTATTATTATGTTTTCTCAGCATTTATGAGGAGTAATACTTACATTAAAAATACACTTATTGATTCATTTGAAGTCGCAAGTACTTTCAAACACTGCTTGAATAGTTGAGTTTTCCATGAAACGAGCTACCTAGTACATTGTGCATTGTCAGCTTTTTAATAACATTTCGGGTTTTGCATCAAAAGAACACGTCTATTTTTATAATTTCTTTTTCGGCCGTTGGCAGTTTTGTTTTTTCACCTGAACTTCCTGTCTAAACTTAAAGGTTAAGGTCACTAAACAGCTGATGAATACTGAAAGTTTGATTGGTTGACATAAAAATCGAAAGTATCCTTCCAGAAAAGAGATCGGCTTGTTTGCTTTGTATATATATTCCTAAAACCTCTTTTTTTTTCGACAGAAATATATTAATACATGCCTTGATGTTCAAAATAATTAATTCAACTACACATAAAACATATCTATAGGATGAAAAATACGTCGCATATGAAACCTTCAGAACCCTTCTTATCCTGGAACACACAACTTCAATAGTATATGCACTCCAAACTTGTTTAGTATGGTGATGAAAATACTTTGATCATTTGATGTTCACCCTCTCTCTGACAACTGTCTTATCTGAAGGGACGTATTATGTTGTGAACTGGTCGTTCGTCTGTTCGATCGTCAGCAATTTCATATCCGCTATATATATTTTGTACGCTTGAAAGACATTCATAATACTTGGGTCAAATGTCCTCGCATCAAGATGCAGAATAAACACTAAATATAATTAATACACCACGCCGTGCATCTTTTTTTAAAGACACTTCTTGTTAGATAACAAGAATTGAAGCTAATAAAGCAAATCCAGTGCAATCCTAACTTAAGCAGTAAAACATATCGATGCCATTATAAATTACTAAGACGCAAACAGCTGCGCGCATCCCTCTTATAAATAACATGACATTTATATGCATACACATGATAGCGAATTTATTTTGAAGGATCGCTGAATTCAGTGATTTTTGTCTGACAGGTGATCAAATTTCAATGTCAGTTTAATATTTCCTGAAATAGAGATAATTTTTCACTAGAAATTAAAACGAATAAAGAAATAATTTAACTTATGAATACCAAGCCTACTTGGGCATTTTGTAGGCATGTCATACCTGCTTCAATCTTTACTTTAATAAGTTATGCCCCTTTTCAATCATTACTTTAATGAGTTATGCCCCTTAAATATTTCTTGTTGGCTCTATTTCTTAGCTACTATTCAGCAGGAGTTCCAGGGAACCACTTCACGTGCATACACGATGACCTTTGCAGTAATCTACTTACGATTTCAGGAAATAGGTCCCTCTAATTCTACATCCTATTTATAATAAGCTCAATAAAATGGACATTTCAGCCCCTTTACATTATGTTTTTTTTTGTACTGAAATATATTGAAATTTATAAGAAATATTTTTTTTTCAATTGCAGCAAACATTTATTTCGACTGACAACAATTTATTTCGAAGAAATAGTACTTTTATTGCAGAATTTTGTTCTTTTTATTTTAGGCAAAATACGCACTTTTCTCCTTCAAAAAGCTAAAAATCTGTAATACAAATTTCCTTTATTTTTTTTTAATAACACGATATTTACTTAACTACTAAATATCAACTAGAGTAAAAGGAAGATTTGTATTAAAGATTTTTAGAAATTCATATTCAAATAAACTCACCGTATTTTGAAGGTCAAACTGGAAGTTTATTTCTTATAATAAACCAAAATGAAATACCTCTCATTTGTTTTCCATTGCCAATATATCAAGAATCAAACTAGCATGTGTTTTGGCTGGAATCTAAATTAATTTTCCGAAATTCAGACCCTTTTCAGTGACTACAGTACTTTTTACTCTTGCGTGTAACAACTCGGAAGCGGTGCTACAGTAAAGGTTTTCCAAGCTGTGATGAAAGCCAGCGTTCATTTTTGGCTAAAAAAACCTGCTACCATCAAAGGATTTGAAAATAAAGGTAAAGTACGTTTTCATGAAATAGTTCGTTACATTAAATTGAAATATAAGTTTAATGTATTTTTATTTGGTCTTTTTGGACTGTCTATCAACAGTCATGGTTCTGCACGCACCATTTTCATCGCACATGGCAGTTTTGTAAAATGTCAAAACTAGGATGTTGTAATTTGATAGACACCCGTTTTTAAAATATACTTTTCCATGTAAAGAGAGATTGAACTTATTCTTGAGACGCCTTGAAAACGATTAAAACGCTACCATTATCATACACATGCAGACGGCTGTGTAAAGATTTGTAAGTTGGAGGATTATGAGATGTTTTAACTCTTTATTAGGTATAATAACTGGTAAATCAATACACGATGAAGTCCGTTCATCTGTTTCTTTTGTCAAATTTGTTTTCAACATGAATGTTTAACTTTTACACAGTAACCCCTGATTGAAAGAGGGTTGTTTCAAATGAAGTTATATGTCTTCGCCAAATACCTATATCCCCAAACCTATGATGTTTTTCATAAAACAAGTACAATATTAATCTATATACATCATCTGATTTGTAAACATTTAAAAAAATTGATTGAAAAAGAGTGACAACGACAGAATGGATACTTTAGACAAATGTTAAAACCTTGACCTATGATGAGAGTCCAAAATATTTGAGATGGATAACCCCATCGCCTCCCTGTAAAATACATACATACATATATATATGTGTGTGTGTGTTTGTGTTTGTGTGTGTGTTTGAAAGAGACGGCAAACTTTTCTCAATTGTGCAACTATGCCATATAAGTGGTCCTGCATCAAACTGGAAAAAGAATGTTTTTTTTCTATTGTAAACATACATTTGATATACAATGTATTACATTGTGTATACAAGTCATTGACTGATCAGCTGTAAAGTTTACGCGTGGTATGAAAATATGACCTTTTTCTCCGATTTTTATCATCGATGCCTCGGTGAACATGTTTATTGCTGAATAATAAAACTTGACTCGAATACTGGCATTGTTGAAAAGTCAGATTTCTTCCAGCTAAATGATAAAAAAAACAGCTGTAGACTAAAATCGAAAAAAGAGAAGCGACTTGATCCTTTGATAGCGTTCAGCAAATCTAAAATTGTTTAAATCCAGTTGAGAGCTAGAATTTTCCATGCCCATCTTTTTCTTTAAACACTAGGCCAACCAAGAAAGCGTCTAGTAAGATTATGAGTTGTCTTCTTGTCGACGTAGAAAGAGATAATTTTAAATCGAAAGCACCGTCTAGACCATCCGGAATTAGAGAGCTTAACTGGCCGTCGGGTCAGATCTTCTAACCATGATGTAATAACTTAGGATTGTCAGGTAAACCTTTATATAATTCCCACTTAACAAGTATGCTTTTAACCCTTTATTACTTAAAACCCACCCGAAAAATGACACAGAAAGAGCGTCCTCCCGTGTATCGGGAGTTCGATATTAACGGCTGTGATATATTAAATTCGTAAAAAAAGGTACTCACTTGCTTGGCACTCGGCATATAAGGGTAGTTACAGGGCTGGTTTGCCCGGTGTCAGGATAATGTGACTGAGTGTGGTATCATACTACATGTCTACGGCGTGATACTGCAGCGTGGCAGCAATATATATGTCTCATGTTGACACAGTCTCCAAATGACTGAAATACTGTCGGTGGGACATTACACACAATAAACAATTTCCAAACCTATTATAGAATGCTGACTGATCAGGTAACTATTTCGTGAACCACTTGAATGATGGAACGTCATCCTGCCTTATATAAGATAGTAAATATCACATAGCGCTTAGAATTGTTGGTGGAATTTGAACTGGCAAAGGTCAAAACACTGCACTTTATATCCGTGTGATAAATGAATACAAATGACAACAATTCCTGATCGTTGATACTCGGTATAAGAAGAGCAATGGAAAAGTAGTGGCAACTGCCCTAGAAAGTCTTATGTCCACATAGATAAACATTAACCATTATATGGGTTGGAAGAGCACTGTGGTGTGTGTAAACAAAGTAAAAGCTTCGATTGTCAAAAAAGCCAGGTACATGTATTATGATTATGAATGAACAAACTTGTACAGGTACGTTTTGGCTAAGCTTTGGTTCGAATTGGTTAAGCATTTGAAAGTACTTTTATGAAAGTGAAGAATTAAAATAAATAAAGGGGCTTTTACAAAGACATTACTTACATTGGACTGTTCTTTTAAACTCATTTTTGTGTTTTAAACGGCTTCTTCAAATGACAAGCATATTGATTTAGCATCACAAAAAGCAAACACAATTTCAGTGTATGATTGCAAAGGCAATTTCTTAACTGAAAACAATAAACTTTTAACTTAACTCTGGTCTTCAGACAAGTAGTGCTTTTCAGTGTCAGCTGTAATGACTACCATTCCATCACTTGGACCATAAAAATATCGGGCTTTGTCCTGAAATTGCATTATCCTTATTGTTTCTATTGCATAGGTAGTTGAAATATGTCCATGAAGTTGGCAGCGCAGCAGCGTGGCAGCGTGAAGAAGGCAGTTCAGCAGCCCAGCAGCCGGGCAGCGTGAAGTTGGCAGCCCAGCAGCGCAGCAGCCTGGCAGCGCGAAATTGACAGCCAGCAGCGCAGCATCGCGGCAGCGTGAAGTTGGCTGTTCAGCAACGCAGCAGCCTAGCAGCGTGAAGTTGACAACTTAGCAGCACAGCAGCCAGGCAGCGTGTAGTTGGCAGCCCAGCAGCGCAGCAAATTAGCTAATGACTGCAAGAAGTCCAATCCCAGTAATGCAAAACGAAAAAAAAATCGATCCCGCTTAAATTTAAAAAATGCATTTGTACTCATTCTTGAGAGCAAAAAAGAGCAGATTTCTGTCAATTTCAAAAATCATTTTAGCTTACTTATGAAAAAAGACGCGAGACATATCCAGGAGCGAAGCTGGGAGAAAAATCAATTTCGCTTAAACTCTCAAACATGCATTTAAATCAATTCAGAAGTCTAAACGATACATATTTATAATATTTTCAGACTTCATTTTCGTTAATTTGAAGTATGAAAACTTCGCGCTGCTGACAGCGGGAAGAAATAGCTCCAGCAGCGCAGCAGCGCGAATCATATAGAGAAAAATCGATGCCGATTAAACTCCCTAAATGCATTAAATATCACTTCAGAAGGTTAAATCATGCATATTTATATCATTTTCAGACTTCTTTTTCGTTTATCTGAAGAATACGAACTTCGCGCTGCTGACAGTGAGAAGAAATAGCTCCAGCAGCGCGAGTATGTGATAAAAATCGAAATAGCTCCAGCAGCGCGAAGCAGAAATAGTTCCAGCAGCGCAGCAGCGCGAAACATAGAGAGAAAAATCGATCTCGCTTAAACTCTCAAAATGCATTTAAAATCACTTCAGAGGGTTAAATAATACATATTGATATTATTTTCAGACTTAATTTTCGTTTATTTGAAGAATGAGAAATTCGCGCTGCTGACAGCGGGAAGAAATAGCTCCAGCAGCGCAGCAGCACAAAGCAGAGAGAAAAATCGATCTCGCTCAAACTCTCAAAATGCATTTAAAATCACTTCAGAAGGTAAAATCATACATGTTTATATCATTTTCAGACTTCATTTTCGCTTATTTGAAGAATTAGAACTTCGCGCTGCTGACTACGGGATGAAATAGCTCCAGCAGCGCGAGTATGTGATAAAAATCGATCTCGCTTAAACTCTTAAAATGCATTTAAAATCACTTCAGAACGCTAAATCTAACATATTGATATTATTTTCAGACTTCATTTTCGTTTATTTGAAGAATTAGAACTTCGCGCTGCTGACAGCGGGAAGAAATAGCCCCAGCAGCGCAGCAGCGCGAATCAGAGAGAAAAATCGATCTCGCTTAAACTCTCAAAATGCAATTAAAATCACTTCAGAGGGTTAAATAATACATGTTTATATCATTTTCAGACTTCATTTTCGTTTATCTGGAGAATAAGAACTTCGCGCTGCTGTAAGTGAGAAGAAATAGCTCCAGCAGCGCGAGTATGTGATAAAAATCGATCTCGCTTAAACTCTCAAAATGCATTTAAAATCACTTCAGAACACTAAATCTAACATATTGATATTATTTTCAGACTTCATTTTCGATTATTTGAAGAATGAGAACTTCGCGCTGCTGACAGCGGGAAGAAATCGCTCCAGCAGCGCAGCAGCGCGAAGCAGAAATAGTTCCAGCAGCGCAGCAGCGCGAAACATAGAGAGAAAAATCGATCTCGCTTAAACTCTCAAAATGCATTTAAAATCACTTCAGAGGGTTAAATAATACATATTGATATTATTTTCAGACTTCATTTTCGTTTATTTGAAGAATGCGAACTTCGCGCTGCTGACAGCGGGAAGAAATAGCTCCAGCAGCGCAGCAGCGCGAAGTAGAGAGAAAAATCGATCTCGCTTAAACTCTCAAAATGCAATTAAAATCACTTCAGAGGGTTAAATAATACATGTTTATATCATTTTCAGACTTCATTTTCGTTTATCTGGAGAATAAGAACTTCGCGCTGCTGTAAGTGAGAAGAAATAGCTCCAGCAGCGCGAGTATGTGATAAAAATCGATCTCGCTTAAACTCTCAAAATGCTTTTAAAATCACTTCAGAACACTAAATCTAACATATTGATATTATTTTCAGACTTCAATTTCGTTTATTTGAAGAATGAAAACTTCGCGCTGCTGACAGCGGGAAGAAATAGCTCCAGCAGCGCAGCAACCCGAAACATGGAAAAAAAATGATCTCGCTTAAACTCTCAAAATGCATTAAAAATCACTACAGAGGGTTAAATCATACATGTAAATACCATTTTCAGACTTCATTTTCATTTATTTGAAGAATGAGAACTCGCGCTACTGACAGCTGGAAGAAATATCTCCAGAAGCGCAGCAGCGCGAAGCAGAAATAGCTCCAGCAGCGCAGCAGCGCGAAACATAGAGAGAAAAATCGATCTCGCTCAATCTCTCAAAACGCATTTAAAATCAATTCAGAAGGTTAAATCATACATATTTATATCATTTTCAGACTTCTTTTTCGTTTATCTGAAGAATGAGAACTTCGCGCTGCTGACAGTGCTTATCTGCTTCTGATAAGCATGAAACTATTTTCAATACTTTATTAATTTCAATTCATAATTTTCTCAGCTTCATTGTAATTCTTAGAATAATAACTCGTGTTTGCCATGCTCTTCTTCAGAAATGAAAAATGCGATGTGTTATTTTACTCTTTTTCTTCATGGATGAAGCGCCATCACCATGTTCACGTTAGTCACAGTCGCATATGGTGCATGTCGTATTTTGTTGATCTTGAAGAAGACTGAAAAACAGCCATACTTGGCCTTCAGGAAAAGTTTGTTCCAAAACAAGTATTTTCAAGTGCCAGAATGCAGTAAACGATTTGTTTAAAGGGAATTTAATAACGGATACTCGGAAACACAATTTCTACCCGTCCCAGCTCTAGCTAAAAGTATTTATACCATATTTTCGAACTAAATATGGCATAATTGTTGTTAAACATACAGTCCGTACTCATTATCTCCAATTCGCATATGTCAAAATTACGGCTATTTCAAAGTGTTTGCCTCGGTCTCGAATTTTGACCTTCTTTTTCTATTTTATTTGATTTCGTTTTTAAATTCCTGTTATCTCAAAGTGACAATTTGGACTATTGTTCTATATCTTCTTTTTGTAATTGATTGTTTATCTCTAACCTTTCACACCTCGCTTTCGGGTGTTTACATGCGACTTACTGTACGGCAAAACGTGATGAATACAGGATTATTTTTAAACGGATTTTTTTATTTGGAGCTTATTATAGGTGTGTCAAATTTGCCGTAAATTTCTCCACGGCCAGTATTCACTGTGGCTTTCAAACCTACAGAGATCTCTTAGAGCGCTAAGCAATCAGTTTAAGTCGGTATAATTGTTGAAACCCCGTTTGTTTACAAAAGATTTTCACATTGTTTTTAGTATGTAATTCTCCTATAAATGCGTGCTATTGTGTGTTTACTGCAACTGAATTTAAATGTGCTGATGCATGTATATATCCATAATAAATGTGTATACTTGGTATGTTTTATTTTCTTGTGTTTTACGTTTGCGAAATTTTAACCAAATAAAATTTACTTTCATTCATTCATTTATTTCAAAACAAACATAATAAAAGTGTAGAAAGAAAAACACAACAAATGTAGGTGTTCATAATGTGTATGTGTCATATCACGGGCTAAAGTATTGTATATGTACATAGTTTCAGATAGGTCCAATTTCGAACATCTCGAACTATTTTTTTCTGATCCCGTGAAATTTGAGATAACAAGTGCGGACTGTATGTAAAAGTAAATTTATATTTTCTGTAAAATGTATGCGATACTAAAATTCTTTGCAGATGTTTCAGAGGAGTTGTTGTAAAAGATTTCACTTTGTACATATAATGCATAATAGCCACGCACCTGGCGGCCTTGATTTTGGTATAACCACATTGGTAGAGGGTCACCCGAAGAATATCTCTTCAATTTTTTTTTTACAAAATCTGGCCTGTAGTTTTGAAGGTGATAATGTTATGAGTTTTATATGAATCAAGTTTATTTTAGCAACTTTTGTGAAGGTTCATCAAAGATATTTCAGTTTTGCATAGGAGATGTCGTTAAAAGTAAATTGTTGACGACGGACAAGGTATCAAACGCTCATTAGGGGGCCTCCGTGGCCGAGAGGAAAACATGTCAGCAGCGCGAAGTTCTCATTCATCAAATTAACGAAAATGAAGTCTGAAAATAATATCAATGTGTTAGATTAAGCTTTCTGCAGTGATTTTGAATGCATTTTGAGAGTTTAAGCGAGATCGATTTTAATCACTACGATAGCGATATTGATTTTTCTCTTTGCTTGCGCTGCTTCACTGCTGGGGCTATTTCTTCCCGCTGTCAGAAGCGCCAAGTTCTAATTCTTCAAATAAACGAAAATGAAGTCTGAAAATAATATCAATATGTTAGATTTAGCGTTCTGCAGTGATTTTGACTGCATTTTGA
>CM037785.1:29123454-29173454 GCA_021229015.1 Solen grandis | reverse complement strand
AATCCTGCCTGAGAATAAATTTGTCTAGCCATGTCTGACTCCTTTACTCTGGAGACGGTTCCCATGCCTTAAGGTGGCCAAAGATAATTGAATATGGTTGTTTTTACAGACTGTATGATTGCTACAGCCTTTTGAATACTCCGCATCTTCGATGATATTTTAGAGTATCATTTCGTTAGAGATTCGAGGTAAAAGGAAAAGGCCAGTAGATCACCATTCAAATTCCTTACCTTTATGCATAGGCAATTAAAATGCGTATATGAAAATTGTTAAATAACGATGGACAGGCTGAGATTTACCTCTTGGTGTTTAATTTATTTATCTAATAGACCAAGAATGAAATAAAATGTGTAAAACTTTTCGATATTTGATTGCATGTTCCTCTATTTTCAATTGATAATCAATTGTTTTAGTTACCGATATCAAATTGAGCCAGAATTCAGCAAGTTTTCCCTTGAGTCTGATTTAATTTTTGTTTTAACTTAATTTAAACATGATATGTTTTTTTTCAATATTCCTAAAGGTCTTTTACCTAAGGTGATATTAACTTTCACAAGTATTAGAGTTAGTATGTAGCAAAAATAGCAAAATCAGATGTTGGTGCCAACATCATTCTATGTAAAGTGTGAATAATGAAATTTGATTATAAAAAAAGGTTTCGGAATAAAAGCATGCCTGGTTAAGGAAAAGCTTGCAGTTTTGTAAGGAGCTATCAGTAGAAATATCCAATTATTGTACCCCTATTTTGTACGTGAAATTGTAGTATCTTTTTCCTTGTATTATGCTAGCGACACATGTCGTGTAGATGGATAGTAAGTGCCCAAGTATATTACTCAAAATATGCTAGTATCACTTATTTTTCATAACATTTTAAAATTATTCCATACCGTGATTGAAAAAGACTTATTTTGAAGCTTACTTCATAAAACAAACAAATAAATCAAATCAAAGCTATTAATGGTTTAAATATTCCAAACAAATATATATAAAAAAAATTTAAACATTTAAGCATCTCAAACCCGAGGCAGTGCTTATTCAATACGTCCGTAATCATAATTTCTCCTACATAACTGGAGAAGTACGACTCAGTTCTACCATTAAAATTTTCTTCATCTGTCACGAAAATGGAAAGAGAGAAAAAGAAAAATGCAACTGCAACTATCTATTAAATCTGTCTTCAGAAATGGTGTTTACAGAAAAAATGTTATTAGAATGATTGCTCTATCACGACAACATCGATTAGGGAAAATAAACATCTTTAATGATTAAAATGATAAAATAAACAAAAAATAAAAAGATGTTTAAGTTTGTTTCCGCGGTATTCAAATCATTTCCTTCAAATAAAGAAATAAAATGCGAAAGAAATATTTTTTAATATTTACAAAAAATCCATCCAAATAGCACATAATAGCATACAAAATTATGTGCTTTAGATGAAATCCCTGATTAAAGAGAAAACCTTAATTTTAATTTTTATATACTCCAGTAATTTGTAATGAATATCTGTTATATACATACTCAACAATAAAATATGTTTAAGCATAAAGAGTCAAGAAACAAACATAACTTTTTATAAAGAAAATGAGTCTGAAATGTCGATAGACCATAACAGCATTTCATACTTGATATACATTTCTTTCCTATGTTAAACATCCTTGTAGTTTCAGTTCACATGAAAAACTTGAAAACCTTAGACAAAACTTCTTATAGGCCAGTGAAACTCTAACAAATTATGTCGAGAGTCTTCGCTCCGGCAAGATTTTGAGAAATATATCACCAGCTCTCTATTAGTTTTGTGCAAGGTTTTGTGCAAGGTTTTGTTGAAAAACAGTCAAGGACATGAAAACGCATTTAGATAAATGACAAAAACAAAGCTGATATCATGACGGATATCCCAAAGGCCTTTGACAATCTGCCTTAGGACCAAATACTTTTGAAACTGAAGCAAATGATTATAGTTCAATTTAAGTGTGAGTGACTCAAGTGTCGTGATTTGTTTTTTGTGGGGGGTTGTTTTTCATTTCTTATTTTTTTTTTATTATTTCTATATTAAAACACCGCCCTCTGGAGTTCATTTTTATACATGTGTTGAATTTCTTTATGTTATACATTATTTTTAATATTTTTATAAAAGGTCAACCATAAAAATTTTCATTTCCGTTATTATTTGTTACAATATATGAGTGAAAGACAAAACACATGATGAAATCATTTGTAGTTTGCTTTAACAGATACCATTGTATGGTTTATTGATTGTCTCCAAATGGTCAATTAGGAGCTCTTCTTTTTGTAAAAAGCATTTAAAAAAAAGCTTCAATTCAACTTCATATATGTTCGAGATGGAGAGAATAAACGAGAAATAATCATGACTGTACCTGTTACAACAGAACATATTTTTATTTACATTTGTACATAGTACACCATCTTCAAAACAATATCATAATTACAGTTTTCGTCAATACAAAATCACGTAACTAAATTAAGAAGTAAAGTTAGAATGAACATCCTAATTAATCATTTGGTTATTTTTTCTCTTGCTAAAAACCTTCCTTAATAAATTTACATAAAACAACAACAGAAGTCTTTTTATCAGTTGATTTCAGAAGTTCCAAAAATTTAAACATTGATTGTCTTCTATAGTATTTTTTACATATTTTTCCTATATTCGTGAAAATATTTACATATACAAATAAAATGATATTCATCTTCAATGTCACCATAATCACAATTGAGACTAATTCGTTCGTTACGAGCTAATCTATTTTGAGCAAATCTACCAGTCTGAATTCTCAGGGAAAGCGAGAATTATCTAATTCTGGAAAATAAACATCTGTACGAGTATGGCACTATATCTAGATACGACTCATATTCAAAATTGTTTTTAAACAAATTGTAATTAAGTAAAACTGAGCTTCCTTCGATATAAACATGCCACTGTTGTATAAAATTGTCAATTTCTCTTTGTTTAGAAATATTCTAAAACGTTTTAATATCTAAATCTTGCACACTATTAAAAACATAACCAAATCCATAACTTTCTAAAAGATGTTTAACACTTGCAACCAAGTTTTTAGACTGCATGTGCATGCGCAAGCAATCTTTAGAACCACACTCTCAGGTCGATTGACGACAGCTGGCACGCCAATTTTAACATTTCGTAGTATTACTACGCAGAAGAAGTTCTGAGTTAAAAATAGTTCATATTGAAACCTGTCGGTTAAGAGAGGAAACTCCAGTATTTTCAAAATTTCGTTCAGCACTACACAAAATGTAATTATCTATTCAGTATATACGCTACAGTATTTTATTTAGAACATGTAACGTAAGCGGCATCTGTCAAGTTAGGTCTACTTTTGGTATACCGAATGTAATTGTAGAATTACCGAAATCATATTGATACCGCCAAAATAAAAGCCACAAAAGCATAAAGTTCACCAGAACTTAAAAAAAAATATGATATAATTTGAATCAAACCTGTGATGAAATCTCGAAGCTTTATTCATCTTTGATGAAAGTTTTTAGTTAAAGATGTGTAGCTATAAAGTAAGAAGTGCATTTCGGTTTTTCTTATATACATTTCGGTTTTTCTTGTATTTCATCATTTCTAATAACTACCACCCCACCAACTACGTTGATAGCGAATGACAATGGAATGAGAGAACATAGTTTCCAGTCAAGTTCGAAGAGAATCTATCCATTAGTAAGAAAGATGCATTTGATAATCGATTTTCCCTATCATTGCGATTTAAAGGTTTGTTCTTAAATTTTCCACAACAATTTTAACTGTACCTCTCCGCGCTTAGTGCGGATCCATGCAATGCGATTCTGCACTAACGAATACGAGTGGAATATGTTACACAGACGTTTAAATCATAACCAAGACCGCTTTTAGTGCGTTATTGTTTATTAACATGTTTTCTTTTGCCATTATTTTGCATTGGAAGCATCAATTTTAAGCGTGAAAAAAATATCCGTGACATTTCTTAACCAGAACAGCAACCCATCTTACGTACATGAAGATCTACTCCTGTAAAAAGAAAAAGTAGTGCTTCGTATGTATGTAATTGACCTAAAGTAGTCCACACAATATTTTGCATGATGGCGAGGTAGGTTCTTCCAAGGGCATTTCTTAACTTTGAAATAGATAGGCAAACATTCTAGTATCTTAAATACTCAAATACCTGGTCAATTTCTACACATACAAAACAACAGATAGAATTCGCTAGCACTAGAGAAAGAGAATAACCTACTTAGGTATGCAGCTCTTTATGAATGAAAGGTTCATGACCTTTATTCCGGATTATTATGTTACAAACAGAACTTCTGTAGCAACAGCGGGTGGAGTTTTTGTCGTCATGTGACTGCTTCAATAACTTCAGGAACGCTGGGTTTAGAATGTTAATCCCGTCGCCGTCTCTCAGCGCATTGTGCGCTTTGTTATTTATTTGTGTCTACATCTACATTTTTTGTTTGTTCATCTTTTTTTTCTGTCGCTCGTCTTCGTACTTTCCGGAATTCTGTTATATTTAAGCTTCCGTTTATAAATACAGAGCTATATTTATGCAGAGTTTCTGTAGATCTATATGCATAAAGCATAGCTGGATCAAACAATGAAGTAATTTAGAATATTTATGAACAATGATATATATTGTATGAGATTGAGAATCACACTGGGTTTAGACAAGAGGTATGAATGTAATATAACAATTTAAGAAACACTTTAAATCCAGACATGGATTTGAACCCATGACCCCTCAAATGGTGTAAGTAAGAGTTGTCATGAGAATGAAATCATAATGACAACTTGTTCTAATGACTTAATACTTTATGGATTATTTAAAGGCCATAAAAAATAACATACACCTAGCTCATATTCTGAATTAATTGGGCTCAAAGGTCAAAAGATTGAGAACAAATATCTATTTTCTTTTTTAATCCAATGGCAACACATTTAAAAACAGTAAGAGCAAAATGATCAAGTAAGAGAAATGTATAGCCAGACCAAGGGTGCACTTACATAAATCATTTACTTAGGGCCACATGCTGCATTTAGAATTTGTCCCTGAATTCATTGACAAAACAAATTGCTATATTATTGACAAACCGAAGGGCGATATATACAGATGAACTATACTGAAATGGTCCCCCTTTTTGGCACCAAATGTAACCAGGTGAAACAGAATGTAAAGCCGGACCAGGATTCAAACCCAGGACCCTTGGCATACAATGCGAGAGCTCTACAGACTGATATACAGAATTGCTAATAAAAATCTCGTGCTAAAAAAAGTTACTAATGGGCTGTTATTTTATCAAGTATGAAAAATGAACAGCCAGACAAGGATTTGGAATCAGGTTGGTCATACTACCAGACCACTGACACTATCGCTTACTTAGCAGTTACATTTGGAATTTTTACCTGAATTCATGACAGGACAGAACAATTTGCTATGTTCTTGACAAAGCAAAGGCTGATATATTAGTGGAATTTTACCTAAATGGCCACATGTTTGGCACCAAATGTAACTAAAAAGTAGGTGAAAAAAGAATGTGCACCCAGACCAGGATTTAAAACCTTACAGCTTACAGTGCAAGAGCTCTACAGACTAATCTTCAGGATTGCTAACAGGCTGTTATATTACCAGTTAAAAAAATCAGCATGATCCAGATCAAACCCAACTCAGACCCTCAGCATACAGGGTTGAAGAACCACCGGACCACAGACACAAATATCTCTCTGATAAGAATTACTTTTGGGCAGTTTAATCATATACATCCATGCATAAGCCATATTTGAAATTTGTTCTTGAAAAATAATCTATGTTCTTGATATACCCAAGTGTGATATACATTGGAGAATTATTACTGTAACGGCCCTACATTTAGCCAAGGACTAGAACCAGTACATACAGATATAGTTATTGGAATGCTTACACAGATCTCACAGCGACAAGAGTAACTACTTGGACATTACATAACCATGTGTAGAAAATGTGCGGATATATCAGGATTTGAACCTGAGACACAGCACTTACACGTTTTGAGCTCAACCAACTATTAGCTACCATACTGCTTACACATTATAATTTTGGCTACTTGGAGTATTTGAAGGCATCTGCTGAAGGCTTGAGATCTTACTTGTTAAACAGTATGTTTCTCAACGGGCCTTAATAAACAACTGTTGGAATATATGATTCTTGCTGACTGATTGTAATCCTACAGACATATCCTGTCAGTCTTGTTGGTCAAGTACCTAGAGTATTCTTCCACTAACCCAGGTGTTGTAGGTTAATTCAGTTCATGTATAGCCTTGACATACCATAGTCCTTAAAAATGGAACTGGTTTGGCATCATTGTTTGAGATTCAGGATAATTTGATGAGTTTTGGTGAACAGGTAATGTCATTTGTCTGTTGGGTGTGATATTACATAAGGCGGCACAATATCTGACTTATGTACATATAGTCCCTAAAATTACTGAAATACTGTTGATGGGTCTTTAATTACTAGGAAGAATTTTTTCATTGCAGTGTTTTGATTTTCCCACCTAGAAACAATTTAGTTATAATAGCATTTGTAGGATAGTTAAAAAAATGTTATAACAAGGTGGATTAACCTTTAAGGTAGTCCAGCCATCATTAATTTATAATCATGATCTGTCAAATGCTTAAAGAGTCCTCATTTCAGATGCAATCATCCATTGACGTGGAGTAATAGGCTCTTTTGCTTTAAGTCTATAAAGGCTTGCATTTACTATAAAATTCCCACTATCATTTTAAAGACTTTGGTCACAATTCAATGATGGATGGTATGCAAGTTTATCCCTTAAAAGTTGGGTACCAAATATTTAAATTTGATTCTTGTATTTAGTCTTCTAGATATAAGAAACAGTTAGCCAAGTACCAGGAAATTTATAATAACTCAGGACATTGTATTATGTCACTTATCTAATGGCCTGATACCACAGAGTGGCAGAGTAATATGGTTTTAACATGCTGACAAAAGTCCACTTCAGAAAAAATAGCTAGAATTTCCCTGACTGAGTTTTCAACAGTCTTTTAATGACAGATCAGCCTTTGACTTGAATGAAATAGATACCTATAATATTTTACTGCTGCTCACATGGTTATTATCATGGGTGATTGATTATGAAATTCTGAAAATCGTGTGCTTATGCTAACCTTGGCACTTTACTAAGACTACTCTTACAAAACTAGTATAATTAAGTCACTATACTGTATTCATGTGAGACTGATGCTATTGTTGCCATAAGACAGGTTTCAAGTGATACCAGCATTTTAAAAAAACTAAAAACAATTATTTAAAATCCATTTTGCACATTAAATGGAATTATATGATAGTTTTAATACCTGTCCAGACTCTATGTGTGTTTCTTCTTTTAAATTCCTCTTCAGATAGGAAACATTGAATTCCATGAAAAGTTACATATATATAAATTACATTTCAAAAATAGCACAGACCTCTGTCATTTACTTTAAATTTTTTAAAATTTAAATATTGTTACATTTTATTCCCATATTAGAATCCTACATTGAGCAACTGCATCCAAGATTCAGTTTTCAACAGATATTCCTACACATGTTGTTTTTCTGGTACAAGTGATTGTCCTATGGACACATTTCTAGTTTATCCATGCTATTTCTCATTAACTACTGGATTGATTTCAATCAAAATCTATAAAGTTTCACTAAAATTTAAGGTTAATTTTTCTTTGAATTATGTCCATTGATGATTTTCTTGAGCTTTCTTTGTCCACGCTATTTGTCAATAACTATTGGATGAATTTCAATCAAACTTCATAGGAAGTTTCACTAGCAAGCACAGATGTGTTTTTTGTACTCATGTTATGATTGAACATTTGTTTTCTGAGTTTGAACCTTTGATTCTTTGTCTGCGCTATTTCTCAATTACTACAAGAAGGATTTCAATAATTACTATGTTACTATGTTAATCTTATTTGTCTGCACTGATGCTAAGCACAGATATAAATAATTATACTTTTAATATTGTTATTTTTTTCTCTTTCAGTAATTTATTACCGTTTGGAGAATATTTTCCCCTTTACCAGTTCTCAGAGCAATAGCATCTTTTTGGCAAAATGTTACCATTGCTAGCAGAGTGCACAATGAAATGTTGGCACATTTTAGGTTGCTTTGCAAAGTTTCGGTTTGATCTCCCTGTTATTGTCATAGTTTTCATTAGCTGTGTCAAATTATGTCACTTTGTGGAGAGCAATTTTGTGAATCAGTATGGGGGTATTTATCACCTTGAGTGTTAGCTCCAGTTGCTACTTTGTACAGAATCTCATAAGGGCCACTGACATTGAATGTGTTGATATAAAACGCGATATTCGATGCTAAGATGACGAAAACGCGATAGCATGATACTGGTCACGCGACAGAACGATAATGAAAATGCGACAATACGATAGTGCGATGATGATAATGCAACGTAGTATCGTGTTTCACCATAGTGCTGTCGCGTTTTCACGATCATAATATCATACTGTTGTTCTGTACCGGTATTATTATTGCGTTCTCATTATTGTCCTATTGCATTATCATAATTGCATCTTCGCGTTTGCGCAATCATGCTATGGTGTTATTGTTATCGCTTTCCAGTGCGCATGTTCAAAAGGACGAGTTTGTCTCATGTAAATGCAATGTTTTTTATATTCATATGACGTCAATTAAGACACTGGAGTTGAAGTCCGCTACCAAATTCTAGAACGACATTCCTTAAATGTTCATTGGAGGTTTAAATTGAGATGTAGTTGTATGTGTATCTGCACTTTCATTTTTTTTGTATTCATATATTTTAATATTGTATGGTCAATTCAAATTTCGATCCATCTTTATCAGATATCTTCAAATGCACATAAAGGTTTGGTTACTATGTACTATAAACATGAAATTACAAGTTTAATTATGACAGATATATGAATTATAGGTGTAGAGTTATGGCCCTTGAAAATCGGAAAATTAAAAAAAAAATCTATGTTTAAACTCAAGCATACTCATTTGTTCTTTCTTGGCTGATATCGGCCCAGCTGACAAGGAGTTATTTGCCCTTGAATTTACTCTCTAACATTTTTATGAAGACTTTTAAAAACGCACTGGTCAGAGAGTTATAGGTGGTTAATCATTTATCAATAAACAGTTTCAATATGTATAAAGTACAGGTTTTATAATTCATCCCTTATATTTTTTTTGATCGCATGCAGTCTTCCAGCGCGCTCAGCGCTTTGATTATATCCGTTATCACAACCCTTCACACCCTGCTGATATAGTGTCTTGATTAAAATATTATCACTGTCGGTTACTTTCCACCAATATTTTATTATACGTGAATATCTATTTATATACAGTTGATATCTTCCCAGCTCACCATATACACCATTTGAATAAGTATTTAATCTTTTACCTAACTTTTTTTTTTTTTAAATTTCAAATGTATTCTCTCAATATTATTAAATCTTCTAAACCCCCAAATTTCAGAACTATATGACAAAATATATTCTACAAAGAAATTAACAACTGACATAAACAACTGACACAAAATTTTAGGCTTTATCTGAACCTGCCTACAGTTGTATAATAAGACATTTAACGCTTTTAAAGCTTTTCCAAAAATATATTATTTTTAGAAAGGATCCCGTATAACTGAAGACGGTTCCTAAGAAGTTAAAATCATCTACTACGTCTATGGCGACACCATTGTAATTCCAAATTTCTTCCTCACGTACTGGACCTCTATTTCCAAATACCATTATCTTTGTCTTATCAGCATTAACTTCTAGGCCCCAATTATTACAGTATGTAAAAAAAAAAGATTTAAACTATGCTAAAGTTCATCTACAGTCTTACCAATAATACACATATCATCTGCAAATAAAAGAAGAATAAACGTTATATCATCAAACTGTAAACCAGAGGTGTTATTGTCTTGTAAGTACAGCTCTAGGTCTTCCATAAACATAGACACTAAGATCGGTGACGTCACCTCACCCTGACGTAACCAAACGGAGTTTTCGAAAATTAGGAATAACTGTTACAGTGTTTTACACACGACTTAACTTTACTATACATATTTCTTATCACACGAAGTAACTTCCCCTGAATACCTGATTTGTAAAGTTTATACCAGAGCGCATTTCTGTTAATACTATCAAAACAACGTTTTAAATCTACAAAACAAATATATACTCTTTTTTTCTCAGCGAGATACTTCTGAATATAACAAAATAAACATAGCATCTACTGTCGAACTACCCCTTTTAAAGCCGAACTGCGCATCAGAAATTTTACTATTATTTATACTAAACATTTCTAGCCTATTGTTTACAATAGCTGTAAAGAGCTCTGACATACAACTTACCAACGTAATGCCTATATAGTTACTGGCACAATTAACATCACCTTTTTATGTATAGGTACCAAAACACCTTCCATCCACTGATCAGGAAAGAATCCCGAGACCAAAATTGCATTAAATATATCACACAAATGTAAAACCAATATATAACAAAGAACGAGAATACGACAAGTCAAAGTGGTTATCAAAATCAAGAAATATTTAACTTCCGTTAACCTGAAAACTTCTGAATGTTAATATATGTTATTCTCTGAATTTAACTTTTCATTTCACAGTCAACATGTATATCTGATTTTCGTATCACAAATATAACTTTTTTATGAAATTCACCGATAACATTCACAGATACAACAAAAAACATTTAACAGTATAGTAGACCAAAAACAAATATGATGTATTTGTTGTAAACGTTTTAAGGTTTATGGTTACACAAATCCATATGAAATAAAGAAGGTTTTAGGAAAAGTAAAACTGCCTTTGTGCTTCTAAGCTAGATATTTCCACATTATGATACCGAACTTCTTAATACATGTATTGAATAAATGCGTATAATATGAATTTCACTTCACTGAATTTTTTTTTATATTTAGTGTAATATTACTTGTCTTTTGCCTTTTACTTTTATAAGGATGATTCGAAAGGGCAATATATTTCTACATTATGATACCTAAGTTCTTAATACATGTATTGAATATATGCGTATATTATAAATTTCATTTTACTGAAGTTTTTTATATTTGGTGTGAAAATTTCATAAGTACATGTACATAATTGATGACAAATGAAATATTGATTTTTGTTAATATATGAATTCTTTTATGAAACAGCAAGTCCATTTAATATCATTAAACGCTCATGGATTAAGGGATAAGCACAAACGATTAAGACTCAAAGAATGGCTTAAACAGCAAAAGGCTGATATTGCCTTCATACAAGAAACTCACTTCAAACCAAATATAGTATCTACTCTAACTTTTGAATTTCTCGACTGAGAGATTTTCCATTCTTTTGGACAAACAATAGCAAAGAGTGCTCAATTTTTATATCAAAGAAGATAAATAAAACAGTTATTAATCAACACAGTGTTGTTAACGGTCGTTACATTATTTTAAATATAGAAATCTCTGAAATTATATACACCTTAGTAAATGTATATGCCCCAAATGATATTAAATCTAGAAACGTTTTCTATAAAAACATCTCGGATGTAGTTGCTAATACTTGTAAGGGAATGAAAATAATAGCAGGGGATCATAATGATATCTTAAATAATAATGACAGAATTTCAAATGCTTCATGTAATAGGCAAATACCAGTTAATAGTTTAAAAAAATGATAAAAATTCATAGTCTAGATGATGTTTGGAGAATACTTAATAATGATAGATCACAGTTTATCTGGAGAAGAGGGAATGGCATTGAGAAAGTAGAATTGATTTTTGGCTTGTAGAAAAAACTCTCCTACCCCAAATTTATTCATCAGACATAAGACCTGCAGTTATTCAAAGCACATACCACATGGCTATCTCTCTTAAAATTAATACTCCACAAAATAGAGGACCTGGTTATTGGAAATTAAATAATTCTCTTTTAGAAAACACCATATATATAGACAAAACAGAAAAATCGTAGAACCAATTGCTAAACGAAATATCAACTAACAAACACAATGGGAGTTATGTAAAGTAAAAATTAAAGAGTTCTCTATATCTTTTTCCAAAACACTATCCAGGCAGAGAAATAACCAGTTACAAAAACTAGAAAAAGAACTAAAAGAAAAAGTATGAATGAAAATAGTAGATGAATATAGTAATGGTACTATAATGCAAAAAATAAACATTTTCAAGCACAAATACAGAATATCTATAGTATTAAATCTAAAGGGGCGCAAATACGGGCGAGAGCTCACTTGATTGAAGAAAATGAAAAGAATACAAAATACTTTCTAAATATTGAAAAATCGAGACAAAATACAAAAGTTATTAGTTCTCTCAAGGAAGGCGATAAAACAATTATATCAAGTAACGAAATACTAACAGCGGAAGTGAAATTTTATAAGCAACTATATATGTCAAGTAATATATCAGGAGAATCAATAGAAACATATTTTAACGATAAAAGGCTTGAAAAAAACATTAAATGAAAAGATGGCCGCATCATGTGGAGGTCTTTTTACAGTGGAGGAAGTTTTCAATGCGCTTAAAGGGATGAAAGCAAATAAAAGTCAATATTATCAAGGTATATCTATCAAATTAACACAACTAGCTGACGATACAAGAATAACTGGCTTTCAGAACTGACAATATTGTTAAACGCTATTCCAAAACATTGGTTAGTTATAATAAAAAAGGAAGAATCAGTGAACACCAAAATTAATTCAAGATCTTCTGTGGCTCTCAAAGTGCAAACATTTCTGGAAATGAGTAAAAGGGATATCTATGAAACTTATATAAATAAAAATTTTGTTAAACCATACGTACACAAAAACTGAGAGAGACAATTTAATAAAAAAGTTAATTGGAAATCATGGTATTTCATTCTACATAAAGTAATTCTTAATCTGTTTAACTGGAAAATGAGAGATTCTCCACTTTGTATTTTTGTAAGGAAATATAAAATTATGACCATTTCTTCATTTCATGCCGATATCTTAAACAGTTCTGGAATACAATTAACAAAATGTTTAAAAGGTGTGGCATAAATAAACCAATGAATACTTTGGAAAGCATTATTGTAGGCTATAAAATAGATTCATGTGAATATAACTTAGTAAATACTATACTGTATCAAATTGGATATTGGATATATCGAACTTATTTCATTAGTGAAATAAGAGGCAAATTTAATAACATTTTAGATTATTTACACCAAGATTTAATTGTTCTTAAATCATTCTATAATGAAAAAAAATTTATAAATATCGCTTTTGTGAAGTCATTTATCTCACATATAGTATAGCATTGTACATCCTTTTGCTAATATCCTTTATTTTCATTGTTTAACAAAATGTTTGAAAGGTATATGGGGGATGGCTCTCCGACCCCTTTATATCTATGACGGAGATAATAAATGGGTCACTTTTGAGTGACTGAAAAAAACTGCCTTTGTGATTCTTAAAATATGCAACGGTGTATTATAATAAGAAATGATTACAGCGCTATAACCTTGCAAAGAACAATTTTCAATTTTTAAGTCAATTATGCCAAATCGTTTTTGGTTGTTTTTTTTTTTTTGGGGGGGGGTGTTGTTGTTGTTTTTTGTAGTGTTTTATTTTGTTTTTGTTTTTTTATTGTTTTTTTTTATTGTTTTGTTGTTGTTGTTGTTGTTGTTTTTTACACGTTAATACATGTATATACATGAATCATATCATTCATAGGCTAGCGACACAACAAAAAATGTGAAAGCAAACGAAGAATAATTTGAGGGTCTAGTTCTAGGACATAAATGATGATAATATTAGCTTCAAATTTTAATAACGCATTTATTGTTAATGTGAAAACGGTGTAAAATTCCATAATAAATTTATTTACTTCATGATAAATCTAATCATATACCTAAAACATTTGTAGGAAGGCCTCAGAAGAATATATGTCCTAAAAGGAAAAGGAACAAACTAAATAATGTTATATTCATTAATGATATATAATTGTTGTCGTCAAATCTGGTATATAACATATATGAGAAAATACCAAGAAAGAAAACCCATGGATCCAGAAAGAAAGTTTTCATTTCTTTATGATTTAAACCAAGTACATGTACTGACTAAACTGGACTGACATTATTAAAGACAAGATGAAAAAAAAGATCTAGAGACAATTAAGATTCTAGGTCACAATGTGTATCACTCAAGGAGAATGTCTTACATGTAGGAATGAAAATAATTTCACATAAAAGTTACAGATAAATAACTGAAAAGGGGTGAATGATCTTGTCTATTATGTAAGCCTATATAGCCCTTAAAATGTTTTGAAAGCGGCTTGTCTGAATAAGTGTACTTCTAATTGCTTTGTAGAAACATATTTTAGCCCGTCTGTTTATCAAAGAAAAAAATCGAGGTATTGTCATTAATCTGGTGCTGTCGTCGTCGTCGTCGTCCGTCGTTGGAGTCATCGTGAAAAACTTTAACCTCGACAATAACTTCTAAATCATTTAACCGTCTAATTCCAAACTTCAAATACTTGTTTATATCTAAAGTCTACATTCTCATCCAGGGTCATAACTCTTAGGTCCATTTTATCATGATCTCTTTCCCCCCTTTAGTAAAAGAACGATATTTAAGAGTTAATGCCCATTCAATTTGCCATATTGCTTTTTAAGTGACTCCTCATTTACATCAGCATATATAAAATAATAAATTTCAACAATAAAATAATCAATGGTCCCATTTTATATCAATTATTTATGCAAGGTACTTTTTTTCTTCTTTTTTTTTATTATGTATTATTTGCGATGTCCGCCGGTTTCTAACTCAATACGACAATGCTTTAAAGCATTGAACATATATAAAAGACCAATAATTTCAATCGTAATACTATATTTAAATTATGTATAATAATTTAGTAACATTATTCCACAATTTTATGAAGACAAATTTGTCATTTTTCCAATTCTTTTCATCCTTACCTAACGATCAATTATGATTGATTATGTGTTTGTTCTTGTCTTAACTTTCTAGTAGTTACTATGCTCATATTGGGGTCAATATATATGCAATTTTATCCATATGTAAGGAGCAATAACTTTTCATTTGTATTCATTTGTAACGATGGACTAATTCTTGCGTAAATATTTTAGCTACTGGCTTTCTAGATGTTTTCTTCATGTGGGACATAAAACGCGTCGGTGTTTAAATTGCTTTACTTGCTTTCTTACTTAAGAACATATAACAACTTAAATTTAAAATTTAGATTTATCATTGGTTTGCTATGCCTGGCTCTGATTCTAACAAAGGGTTGTTTTAAGAGTAACTTATACTTTTAATTTTAAAAGAAATTGAAAACTATACTTCACCTTTATTGTTTTACGTTGTTACTTTCACCACCTTTACTAAGTTGTCATAATTACATTACCTTAACCCTTACAATGCGAAATTTCCTTAATGAACCTGTCCATTTTTCATTTAACACTGTACTATTAATAGTTTATGATGGAAATATATTGACCGAATAGCGATCAGTGCAGACTATGATGTATTATTATTACAATAAAATAAACACTTTGTCTTCAAATAAAAATAAATGGTAACATTACGGCATAGGTGTAATAATTTTATTTCCTTGTATTGTTACCTTTTTTATCTATTTAGGATAATTGCAATAAATTTAAATTGAAAAATTTGCAATTCTGAACTTGTATATATAATAACATATTTGCATAATGTTCCGAATAACCTACTTATATTTGATGTATTTGGTATGAATTATTCATACCGTAATCTTAATATGTATAATTAGCTAATTTTCAGATTATGCATTTATTTTTCACTACAAACACAGGAACGGAAACCAAATTTACAAAACACAGGCCATTATGGTTTGTTAATTGATATCGAATGGCTCATTGCACGCCATTAGATGTCATACTTACTGGGGAAGATATATAGACCTAAGCGATGCTGAGTCCCATATACCTATCTATCAAGGTCAAACCTGCCATTCCATGAACTTGCGTATCGCCCAAAATATCATGAATTATTTTTATACAATACTGAAACTTTATTTTATTCAATTTTGATTTAGATCGCAAGTTTCACATAAGAAGTCATGAGATCGCATGAAAGCTACACGTCGTAAAACAACCCCTAAGCGACAATGTAATTCAGTCTGTATAACATATTATACCGCGCATTTAATGGTACTACGATGACATGCTATCTGCTGTGCATCCAGTTTATCCTCATATTCTCGAATAATAAAAACTAAATATAAAATATACAAAATCAATATGGCTGCCGACGGATTACAAAAAAATATAATGACTATTACTTTATCAATAGAATTTCATTTAATAGAAAATAGGAAAATAATAAATAGAAACAGTATTACCTTAAATTTATATATGAAAACAACACATTTAATTGTATTACGATGATATTGCAATGTGCTAAGTTTGATTGAACGACTGATAAGCAGATGCATTCAAATGGTCATCGTACCTCAAGCATTGTGTGGCATAACAAGAAAAGTATTTTGTTTTATTTATTTGGAAACTATACGGTTAAATTAGAAATTCCATTTATGATAAAATGACACTGTTACATATTTCCCTCCTCCGAGAAATTGATGACCTCGTCTATGCCTAAATGAAACAAAATTTTATATATGTTCACACTTTTTACATACTAGCATAATTATCCACTACATCGAGTACAAAAATAAGTTATATTGGAAGAAAAGGCTGTAGTATATTATAATACACACACATGCACGGAATAAAATGTACTGGATTAATACTCCTGTAACCATAAGCTCAGCGTGGAGTATTCACCAAATAAGAGATGGATATTTTAATAAGGTCTAACTTAAAAATTCTCTGAATGGTGCACTTTTGTTTGGAATAGACAGCGAAAATGGAAAAGATGCTCTGCCATTATAAGAGATGCTCATAATAAGTAATTATAATGAAATGAAAAACCAATATATAAGGTCATTTTTCTACGTAGGTAAATTGTACCTCATACCACTCATACCACCTGCGTCTGATCCTCGTGAAAATGCATTTGTGTCCACGTGCGTAATGGGTGTTACGTGGGTGACGCAGTGGTTAACTTGTTTTCCAAGTGGGTAGCGCGCATGTGGTACGTGTTTGCTTCAATTCTTTAGCTTATATCCTGTAAATAGAGATCATCAGCCAAGCAATAGCCGCAACAAACCATCAAAGATCAAAATTGTGCATATCCAACTTTTCTCCACGTAGGAATATGAAGGCTACACTTGGGGGTCAGGTTGCAATGTGCACGCATGTCACACGCGGAGGGCCACTTACAACTTAAAATGTTCGAGTTTGTGTTTCGCCGTCTTTCTCCAAAGTGCAAATGAGTAAAATAATAATGTATGTCAAAACATGTAATATACTTGCTTGTTAAATTACATTATTTTAGTATCAACGGCTGAAAATATTCTTAAACGATAGTACAACAAGCTTCCTACATACATAAGTATCTATTCAAACATACAAAACTTGAAATTCACTAAATGACTGTAATGTTGACCAGGACGATCAATTCATACACCATTTACAGTCCTACTCCTTAAAATATAAAATATAAATGATTTAACTTTTTGTTTTCTAGTGATGTTACATTTTGATAGCAATTATTATTGAACTTGGACTTTTCGCAAAAGGAAAGATGGTGTTTTAATTTAACTTAATCTTCTTAAATTTGCTTATAATCCAAATCGCTTGTCAGTTTTCTGAAAGAAATCAAAAACCAGGATATAATACTCCAAGGTGTAATCCGAAATAAACTTGAAATAAAAACAACTTTGCATTATTGCATGTGTAATGAATTTCGTTGCTAGTTCTGTTTATTAAGTAATCGGGTGATGATTTTTCGTTTTGTTCATAGAATAATATATCACAGAATAATTGATGGTGTTATATCAGAATTATGAAATCCTTCCTACGATTTCTAAAACAGTAATGCAAAAATTCTCTGTCATTGAAAATGTATTGTTTATAGTTATTGTTGGTGTGTCGCCTTCCGTTCTTTTGTTGGCACAAGAGAATCTGTAAAAATGAAACCCATGGCATCAATATTGTGCCGAAGAATTATTTTCCAGACGTTTTATCAATACCGCATAGCCAGAAGTGTTACTGGGGTCGGACATTTATGGGGCAAAATATACGGGCAAGACTCTTTATATCCTGATCGTTTTGACAAATTTGTCGTCTAACATCTTTTCCGTGTCCATCGATTCCCAAATGTGGCGAACAAAGCAAAAAATATTAGCATAACTGAGAAAGGATATATAAATATAATTTACAATGTTAAGTTTTGAATATTTTCTTTCAGTTTTAATCGAGGAAACACAAGAAAATGTCTTTTGACAATATACAAGATGAAATTGTAATGCTTTTTATAAAAAAATAAAAAATGAAAAGCATGAAAAAATCTGGCTAATCAATATCACCATGAATTTCAGAATAGAAAAAAATACACTTTCAGTTTGAGTGTAGAGTTGCAAGAATATTATGTTTTATAACTATTTGAAATATGTTACCTAGACACCTCTGAGCAACGTTTACCTCTCAGGAGCAACAGTTTTATCCTCTCAACCCTAGCTGTTTCCTGTACATATTTACCTCTAACGAGGAACTCCTCTGGGCTACGGTAAACGGCAATGATATGTTTTCCATGCGGCTGTTATTACCCTCAACAACAACAAGAATTGCTGTTTATAGAACAGACGATCCAACTTGATAGTTCTCAGGAATATCATTTTGGTAAAAACTATCGGTGACCATTCAACCAAACTGCTGCCACTGGCTAGTTCCAAGCTTCAGACGTGTTTATTGTGTTTTATTACTCTTTTTACCAGCAATAAATGTGCGAAAAACCAAATCCAGCATATAAACCTTATGATTTTGAATGAAAGGAAACATAACGGTTGACTGAGGATAAGAACTTCGATAAAACAATGACGATCTTATGGTGTGGAATAGTTGTTTTTCTTTAAAAAGATATCGAATTTGTCTTTTAAAATTAACAAATATACAAATATGTATTGAAATTTCCAATTATTTTGCTGACAACATACTTAAAAATAAATCGATTTACAGGCTATGAAAATAAAATAGGAACAACCAAAATTTAAACCATAGTTATTGTTCTGTTCTAAAAAAAAATAATTAATTCATGTATTAATTTTTAATTTAAGATTAAAATTACAAATTGAATTTTCTTTTATTTTTAATAATAATTATATAATACACGACATATATATTTATTTCAGTTTTCCCCAATCTCAGCAGAGTAACACCTTTCGAGAGCAACACATATTTATGCATCCGTCAAATGTTGCTCTGCAGTCTGTTTTTCATGACATAGTAACTATATAATTTCATTTTCATTACGTATTGAATTGAATTAAATTC
Source organism: Solen grandis (assembly GCA_021229015.1). Lineage (NCBI taxonomy): Eukaryota > Metazoa > Mollusca > Bivalvia > Adapedonta > Solenidae > Solen > Solen grandis. Next base: position 29,153,968 of record CM037785.1, on the reverse strand, counting down.
AGCACTCACTAATTGTCTTTCATTATGATGTAAAAGGTATCTCAAACACTCCCAAATCTTTTAGCATGTGCCAATTTGTGTACCTATTTGAAACTATAGATTCACAAATATGATTTTGACGTGCGTGATGTCAACGCTTTCTCTCTTAATGCTTAATATATATTGGCATATCATGGTAAACGTTTTAGGCGAATTTATTACGATAAGTAACATAAATGGGTTTAAATAATTCTGTAAAGGTTTTGGATCTACACAGCACTGCTGCGTACGAAATAAAATAGTGAGATAAATATGTCTTATAACCTGTATCTTTTTTGCAATCTTAATGCATTTAAAGTAAAAATATCCACCTATGTATTCCGCCAAATCTTCATAATAAATTCTATCTGTATTTAAACTTCATGAAAACAAAAATAGCATGAAAATAATACACAATTTAATGACAGCCAAATGCTAGTTCCCATACAGAGTATTATGGATCGAAGATCTGAGTACATGGTATTCATAATGCACAAACACCTTAATATTGAAGAAAAACGTTCCGGTGTACATTGCAAGTCAATTCAGAGACAAGGTACTCGTAAATCATTTAGGTAAACTGTCAATGATATTCATCATCATTAGATGCATAGTTTTCGAGATCGATGACTTGCTTTAAATAGGACATCATTGGCTGCCCACGTGTAATCACTTTCCAGCTTAGTCTCCTAGTATCTTTCATTTCATACAGTAGTAAATGCACCAGTCCCGCCCGCTGATAAGATGTCTAGTGGGGCCATACCACGTGATATATGACGTCATTTTAAGCTAACGCGTAAAGCATTTTTTGCATCCTTTCGAAAAAGAAAACTGCTGTATTTTATTCCTTCACCAATTTTAATAGGATATACCATATGCGAAGCGGAAAATTGTGCACTATATAAGATTTGTCAGATGTTTAGTTTTTCCAAACATTCGGGAAAACATTATTAGCGATGTGCTTTACATGTTAGCAAACCAAATTTCACTCGGGACGTTTTCCTGAATGTTAGGAAAGACAGTAAATCTGACAAAAGAATCACTGGAACCTATGTTTAGGGCACAAAATTACGGGTTTATGGAGAAAAAGACGATTGTAAATGGAATTTGGGGGGACGCATACTTTCTAAGTTAAGGTTCTGCGACTATAATGCGTGGTATAAAACAATAAAAAAAACAACAATATTTCGAAAGTATAATATGTTTCACAAATAATGGTAAAGTTTAACTGAATTTTACTCTTTGTCACTTAAGTGGTGTTTTTTGTTGTTGTTTTTTTGTGTTTTTTTGTTGTTTTTTTAATCGGTATGTCCACCTTGGCACCGAATGAATGGACTAACAGAACAAACTTACATTTCTTATTATGAAATGTATATTCCTTTTTTTCTAAAACGTGGCTAAACAATTTTATATATTATACAGAAAAAGTACTAAGAATGAAAAACACATTTGTAATACGGTGTCTTCCATTTTCTATAAATTTATTTTTGCATACTCATAGCTTAAACTATTTCTTTTTAAAGAAAGTTTATAAACAGCTCAAATCCTTTAAAGCGTACTCTCTGTGTAACGTATAGTAAGAACAATCATGTGCCAAACAAGCATTGTGTTACATTAACTTAAACGATGACGTTTAGAACTTGATAATTTGTAAGTGATGCAAGTACATAACAACACATGTCATTTTTCCTTGGTAAATGAAAATAAAATATTAACAACCTATACAAATTATTAAAATAAAATAAATTTAACATTGTTACCTTTTTAAATCTGACCCGAATTACACAGGAATAACGGCCAAAGATATAAATTTAAAAAGAAATAAGAAAAGGTTATACCGTTGAGATTTTAACCCAAAAAGTTAAGAAGCAGTTGACAGTAGTTTGACCTTTGTATGAATATTCTTTCATTGAATGTATTAGAGTTCCAGAACCTTAGGGAGCACTGGCTCCGGTGACCGATCGAAGTCATTATAAATGATACTGGTTTCTCTCCCCTGTGTTTGGTGCTCATCAAAATTAAATGAATTCATCTAAATTCAATGAATCGTATGTCCAGAGTTCAAAGTTACTGAGTGTGGGTACCATACGACTTGACTACGGCGTGATATCGCAGTGGGGCAGCACTTTACATGTAACTTGTAGACAAAATTTCCAAAATGTCTGAACTGCTGTTTATACGAAATAAATCCAAGCAAACAAACATATTAAATAATTTGAAAAGATCTATCTACTCATTCAACTCTAAGTTTTTGAGAAAAAGAAGAATTCCTTTCCAGAACAAAGTTAATTCTTGTTTCATTACAACCATAAAATACACATGTGTCATACAATTCACATATGGATAAAAATACACATAATATAAGACTTTTTCTTTATCCTTTGCTTTTAGATGCCGGTTATAATATACTCCCTAACGAATCCCCCTAATGTGTTAGCATGAGCCAAAAGAAATGTTTACTGATCATTTGGCATCATCTTCGTTAGCAATGATTTCTTCTAGATTTCATTAAGATGTATTAAGCCCGTTTTTATGTTATATCGTTCACATTTAGAAAAAACAGATGCCTATATATTTTAACTTGTCTGTTTTAATGACAATTATTTATTGAATAGATATTAAATAGAAAGACCAGCACACCACATAAATTACATTAAAGATTCAATTGGGTATAGTGTAAGAGGTCTGGTCGTAATACATTGTTTTCTATCTGATTCAGTGTCTTTAACAGAATTGATATATAGTAATTAAAGACGACGATTTTTCAGCAATTTAGTTACTATGTACAAAAAAAAAAAATGAGAAAATGTGTTTTGTTATTTTTTTGTTGCTGTTTGTGCGTGTTCTTCTTCTTAACAGACAGAAAACTCAATGCAAAACAGAATGTTTATGGAGCTAGTTTCTTCTTTTGTTTAATTAGTTTTACTTCTTCGTCGTTGTAACAGTACACATCAATGAAGTGATGTCCCGATAAATAAAGTTGGTGGAGGTGATCCCGAATGAACGGAGGGTACCGGGTAATCAAAACCTAGTTCAAATTAGTAATTGTGCAAACATCTAGCATAAATGAACATGTTTAAGTCCTACTCATTGTATTGATCTAATAATAATGTAGCTACTTCTTATTCCTCCATTTAATTTTCAGCATTTATTTTGCCTAAGTGATTATGTTTTGGTTATCTTTATGACCAAGAAAATTAACTTCCAAAATATCAACTCATTTTCATTACTGAATGTATTTAACAGAGGTTATTTTAAAATATTTTATTACAAAATGTTTACAACAGAGAAAAGGTTACGTCAAAACACGCTATTAAAGTATTCCCTTGATCGTTTTAACTGTTTGTTGTTAAACTCCTTGAGAATGTTTGTGTGTTTGTCATAAGTGTTAAATGAATTGTATTTAGAAATAGGTATTATTCAAGAATTTAATTGCACATTTGGCGGGTTTATCGGGATATAAATTACAATGAGCTATTCAGATTAGGTGGAGACTTCACCGTCCATGTTGCATAGTTCCTACTGTAGTTCACATCCCTGATGTAACATCTAAATGTGCAATTCAATCCTTATATTTACATCTCAACTGCATTCTTGAACGGTTTTGTGACAATTAAATATGCTTATGTTGTAAACATCATCCTCATGTATGACTTTGATAAATCGTCTCCATGATTACCAAAATTGATATGGTCATCATTTAATTATTCTTTTTTTTCTTTTTCATTTGTTATCATCATTATTAATGCAAATGTATAACTATTATGACAGAAAATGATCGATTCTGTCAACAAATAGACACCATTACCCCTGCCTTATGTTTATTTGTCTCGGTAAAACGATCCTTTTACCCTCTGTTATTTATTTCTCTGTCGCATAATCATTTTTTCTCTTTTATTTTCACATTACATTTTGCATATTTTGACAAACAAAATAACAATACATACAGAAGGACACAATTCCATGCAAAATATTTCTCTGTCATCATGATCTCAAAAACTGACCTATGCGAAATTGAGATCATGTGCGGTCACAGATCGAGGTACTTCCCTAAAAAGCAGGATAAAGTCGTCCGGGTGGCTCACCAGTATATTTTGTATAAGACTCATACCTGGGATGTATCAATCTGATCACCAAAGCTCACCAAAGGACGCAGTAAGGTCTGATTCTCCTGGGATATTTAAAGATCTTGTTTGGAAGCCACACAGAAAAATCAGATTTAGTCTATTTTTATTCGGGTTTGAAGTAATAACTCATTTTTAGAAGGTTTCAGAGATTCTATAGTATTAGAATAATGTTGCTGACTTTTTTTTTATTTGAATACATATTAATACATACATTTGACCACCTCCTATTTTAAAAAATATATTTTGACCTTTTTTTCAACTATTATTCCAATAATGTGTATTTTAATGTTTGTTTATATATAAATATATTTGTATTTTTTTTCTTTTTTTCTTTTTTTCTTTTTTATCTTCTCTTTTGAACTGATATTTTCCTATTACATGTGCGTGTAGTAGTTATAGATGTATTGATTTTTCTTTACAATTCATTTTCTATTCCTTTTTGCTTGTTAATTTCAAGTCTTTAATCTCTGTGTGGTTTTCTATGTTAAGAATTTCTTGCATCAAAACAACTTTTTCTAATTAGCAGAACTATATCTTCTCCCTAAGCAACAAGGTAAGAAAGTGACAAAAGAAGGCGAGATAAACAAGAATTAACTACTAACTTCTCAAATAAATATTCAATCTTCAAGAACATAAAACATAAATCTGACACCTTTGAAAAGTAAAATTGTGTCGGCCATTTTAAGTGTTTCATATTACGTCACTTCCTCCCTTTTTCAAATGAGACCAAGATTATTCACATCCTTTATCTAAAATATAACATAAACATCAAAATGTAACTTTTTAAAAAATATACACACATTTTTTAGAGTTTTTGTTTTGCATTCATCAAAGCAATTAAGACAAAAATAACAAACTTGTTACGCAAACCGACAACTCTCAAAGATGTACAATAAAATAGGTGCAACAAATGATTGCAAGGCATATTATTCTGCATACCGTCAACCATTGAACTAATTTGGCAAATAATTGGGGCATACTTTTTTGAAATTTCACAGGTGTGAAAAGATCACACAAACTTAAACATTTTACAAATTTTGTGTTAATACTCCAAAGGACTTTCAACTTTTTTATTTTTATGTTAGGCCTTGCCATATTTACTTTATATCAAGTGACTAAAATGTAAACAGGGCAGGCGACGAAAAGAAGCGATTGAATAATCACTTTACTCTTGTTTTCAAGGTTATTCAACATAGTAAAATATACATGATTTTGTCAAACCGAATAAAAGCTTGAACTTTTACCTGTTTAAATTTCTTGTGGTCCAAGAAATCAACTGAGCATGACATGAGCATGAAATTACTAAGATAATGAAAAATGATTAATCGTATGCTTTAAATGTTCTGAGAGGTTTTAATATAGTTAGGTGGTTCACATTTATAATACTGGTTTATATTTAGCTCAACCAAATTGAATTTGAACACTGAATGAATTTGAACACTGAATTCTGATGAAATATTTCCAAATACATAGGGAGATTTCAAACGATTTGCAGAATAAATTCCGTGACTTGCTGCAATCTTTGCATGTTTATTGTTCCACATAAAGTCTCTTATTTAGACAAGATATGTCACGTTATGATGTATTGCCTTTGAGATATATTTAAAAACTAAACCCTCTCCGCATATTACATTTCGTGTAGGACTGTAGGAAGAAAGAAGTCTATATTCCTTCCTTACAAAGAAAGGGGAAACGGAATTAGCATGGCGCCAGCAGTACATTTAATATTTCGATGCATTAAGTTAAGCAATTGGGTGATATCCCTCGATGCCCAATGCGATCCACAGACTTCCTTTAACAAAGTGGATTTTTTTTTGTTATTTTTTATTGCATAGAGGAAACCAGTGCAGTTTACAGCATCCGGTATTTACGTCACGTGATTCTACGTACTGGAAAGATGCAGGATACAGGGATCCGGAGCAAACATTGTCTGAAGCAGCAGAAAGCCACTGTAGTTGGGTGACGGTCTACAAAATATGAAACATTACTGTTTCACCGATTTTGACAAATCAGTACATTTTATATATGTATATGTAAATATCATCGGCATTATTTTCAAAGCCTAAAAGCCTCTGAAAATTTCATATAGATATTTGTCCATTGAATATGCATATTTGTTTACAATTTGATGTATTAATGGAATATGAGCAGTGTAGGTAGAAACATATCAAGGCACATTGAAATAAGACTTTTGGCAAGGCTTTTCAAGAATGTGCGTTAAGTGTTAAGTTTACACTTGTGGTGAACAAAGAACTTTATCTTAGCTTTATTTCGGTGTGACTCGCAAATGTTTTAACCCGCGTTTTTCATATTCTAATTGTCTATTTATTATAATACTTTTAAACAATTATGAACATTTGATGCATGTAACAGATATGACAGATTTGAAAGTATTATCTCTCAAATATACGAATTAGCTCTCTGTCTTGGAATGTGTGTGTTAACCTTGATTTTGTTATAACTTTCGAAATAAGGGATTGCCCTTAACAAAACGACATCAAATTCCAGATATTTTCATTTTGACAGATTTTTAAGTCCATGATATGTTTTCAAATGAGGCATTAACGAAAAAAATTTCAAGTACTTGCTTTATCAGATATTTGCAAAACCCTTGGTGACTAATAAGAAAAGTTGTTCAGTGTATATGCTGTCGTTCCATGTTACCAAAAAATTTATAGCCGCTATATTAAAATGGTCTAAAATGAAATGAAATGTAAAATTTTAACTAATTTGATTTCACTACATTTGACTACATCTATTTTGATATTTCTCCAAATCCAAATTAAATAAGTGTCGTTGTCGTTTATTTATTTTTTATTACTTTTATTTTTATGTATTTATTTATTTATATATTTGGTAAAGAGTTTTAGACTTTGCACTAGTGTAAACGAAAGTGTACACGTTAGGACAGCAAAAATAAAGACATACATTTCTTCCATACTTGTTGTGTGTCTTTAAAATTACCAAACCTATATCACATTATGAGAAAAGTGGTGTATGAATTAATTTGCCTCTTTATACTGCTATGTTTATTACATGTACATGTATATAAATTCTTTTGCAAATCATTATATTTTATATGAGTGAATACTTTAAACTTTTACCTTTTACATGATGCATCGCCATGATTTCAAAACAGTTGCTGTGATTGGATAAAATATCATGTCATAACACGTGGGTTAACTGCAATATTAGAGCATGTCTATCTCCCTTAAAAAAACTAGTACATCATGTCTGGTGTACAAGGATTATTAATCCCATTCAGATATATTTTTGTATTAGTAAATCAAATTGGCGGTTGGTAAGTTGTATAGAATTTGAAATCTATCCAATTAAAAATGAATTGAAACATTTATATCAAAACTCTCATTTAACGTTATGTTTTAAAGTACCACATTCAATAAAACATCACAAATGCATTTCACCGGAAGCCGCTGAAGCTAACACTAGTTTCGCATCATCAATTTATCATAACGTCCGAGTGATCAGTAAGGAGCCTGACAACATAAGTGCAAATGTCTGCAGAGGAATATTGGATTACGGAATTCCCCTCTTGTAGTGAATTTCGGTAATTTAGGAATTGCCCTGATATCTTAAATAAATGTGACAGACGGCAATGAAAGGCAGACAAATAATTCAGTGCTCAGAATTCAGTTGTCAATGATAAGCATATGGTGCAATCCATCTTTTATACCTTGCTTGTGAAAATGCATGGAATTTTCACATCACCAACATGCAAAGTTGCCTGTCTTCAGATATGAAGATTAAATGTGTAAGCTTGTCACTTAAATCTTGATTTCCTGCAAAATACTTTCAGTAAATTATCATTTTCTTTTTTTCTTCAAAAATATTATATTTTTACCAAATCTCGTTGTGCCTTTCGAAAGAATGAATCTTTTGCAGTTATTGTGATTATATCACCATTTCATGATATTTAGTCAAGTTTCGGTAAAACCTGTGTGTTGTACATGAAGACTGTTCAGTTGTTACGACAAGCGGAGAGGTTAAAGACAGTAGTGTTAACGATCTGGGACTCTAATTATTGATAATCACGAAAACATTATTATATCATTAAGTTTTGATATTCATTTTATTACAAAATGCCTAAAAACGAAAAGGACTAAAAGTACAAACATGCCTTTTTCATTATGAAATATGTAAATTATCACCCAAGCCTGGCTTAACAGTTCTGTATATCATACAGAAACTAGGCAGGGAAGTCCCTACTTCTAGAGTATAATGCTCAACGCTTAGTTCCGAAACATTTTACAGTAAATTTAGCATAGTTATTGATGATCTTCATTCGGAGTCAATGCATTAGAGTCGTAGAGCCTTAAGTAAGTGAAGTCAGCAGCGCCGACATAATCAGAAGTCATTCATTCTACTTTTATATCGTCAACTTATTAAAACAAATGTAGCTTCATTAGATATTATATACTTATAATTATTGTATCTGTAGATAGTCCCATATCTTTGAAAACACTAGTGCACTACTATGGTTGACAACTTTCCTGATTACGTTGCAATATATTGTACAATTGTTCGAAAGAAAGGAATATTGCATAGACAGTGCTAAATATAAATAAAAATGTATTTATTCAAACTGGTTTTGTTTGCGTTTTTTAAACAAATTCATATAATTATGTCATTTGCATAAAAGGTCTTGAAAACGACTCGCTTGCAACAGTTTTGAATTCACGACAGGGGAAAAGTAAACAACAGAACAGAACAGATTTTATTACACGTAAACTTTACAGTTTTTGTGTTATATACCATAATTAATAAAGATATACATCACAATTTTACAAAGTAGTGAACGGCATTTAAATACATTTGAACACAATATATAATACGACATATTTTCATTTATCATATAAAGGATGGACTGAATTAGTACTATTGCAATTCAAGAATAGTAATATGACCACTGAACAAGTTCATAAAGATATGATTGTTGGAACAGTTACGTCTCAATGTTTAAAATACAACCATGAAAAAGTATTTGACTGTAAAACATGACCTTTTAATTTCTACGTATAAACTTAAATCATATATGAATGTATAACATGTACTATGTATTTGTTAATAAGGTATATCTAAGCTTAAATGAATCTGAAATGTATTTGCTTAACATAATTAATTCCGATTTGTTTTGTGTATTAAGAAGCTGTATAAGTTTGAACATATTAGGTCTTATTCTGTAATAACGTTTGATACATTTTTGTCTTATTTGGGCATATGATTTGCAAATAAACATGAAATGAAATTCATCCTCTATTTCATTTGAATCGCACATTTGACAATAACGTAAGTGCCGCTCCAATCCATCATATCTTCCAGTATATATTCTTAAGTTATGAGAACATAAAAGTAACTTTGTTATCGCAATTCTTAGATTTCTTGACTCAATATTATCTAAGTATGGTTCAAATTCGAATGAAGTTTTAAGGGCTCTATATACTGTTAACAACAGAGCTTGACCAAGTGTAATTAAGACAAAGTGAGGAGTAAATAACGGGGTGGGGGGTGGGGGTAAACTTAAGCGCTTGACCAAGTGTAAATGAGACTTTTTAGAGTATTTAGATTGAATAAATTTCGTTATTTGTATAGAATTACTGGTCACAAAATGCCATCTCAGTTAAGGCTTGGAATTTCCATTATTTACGAAAAACAATCAGAAAGTTCATTACTTACATGTACAAGTTGAAATCATTAGGTATCAGGGTAGCTTTGAGAAAGGAACTGTTCACTAACACAATTTGCATAATTGTTTCAAAATCTGAAGTATCCCCCACTTCAAGGAAAAAAATGAATTTCATTATGAATGGTCATTAAACATGGTATGCTTCAATACAAGCCGATAGAACTTTTTATACAGATGATAGTCAAGACAGATAACAGAAATGTTGTGTATTCAGTTTATTAAAAAAATATTGTTAGACTGGTTTGTCCTCATGTTGTATGTATTAGGGAAACCTCTAAAAAGGGGCTTCCAATAATTTACATAGGTGTTTATATAGTAACTGTGTGAATTGTTTCCAGTTTATCTACGTCTATTACTCTCTGAAAAAAATGAAAGAAATACTGCCGCTTCGACATAGAGTCATTTACGTTGTAGAGGGAGAATTATATTTTTCATTAAATTTGATTAAATAAAAAAGATTGAACCCTCGTCTACAGACGTTTCTCTTTAGGTTTGGGCCTTTCCGTGTCCCTGAAGCTTCCTCTTATTGTCACACCCGTAAGCAATATATATTAATACATTAGTCCACCAGTGGTTTAGACTTAAAAATTAATAACGAGACAGTAACAAATTCTTAAATGCAAATACTGTCAAATTACACTTAATTTTACCGTCGTTACACATTTCAGAAAACGTGGTATGCATATCGTTATATAGACTTGCTTGGTGAAGTATAAGACCACGTGTATTTGACGATAACATGTCACGTTCGTAATGTAGTTCTTATCATTATAGCAACCAGCAGTTTTGTAATATTCGCCTAGAGCATCATTAGTATCATCTATTCGAAGAAATTGTTCTTATAATTGTCTTGTTATAAAAATAAATGTATTTTCGGGGCACTTAATCCAACTGATTACACAATGTAAGATACGACCTCGACCTTGTCCTTTTAGAATTAAGTTTGCCATCGTTTGCATAATGTTTACTTTGTAGATAATTTGAAAATGGAAAGTAGACGAAATTAATGATAACTGAAACATTACAGCAGAGGTATGCGGAAGATAATCAAGAATTTCGGACTTTTGTTAAAAAAACAACAGCATGTAAACCTTTATTTTACAATTGTTTGAAATAGTATAAAATAAGATACAGCAGACATGTTAGTCTTAATTATAACTATGTCACATATTAATAAACTGGACAAAACATTGGTCTTATGGATCTTTGTGTCATATTTGGAGAGGACATGGTTTGCTTGTGAAGATAAACAATTGAAAACAAATCGATATACATGCCAAGCTGGTCATTAATAAGTAATTATCTCCCCTGCTCCTTAGAGGCTTACGCTCAGTAAACATCAATACAGTAGGAATAATCTGTCATACCATTAAACTGAGAGGACAGAAGACGTATATCGCTAAATTGCTCGTCATTAATTTACAAATAATTATCACATGCGATGTAGAGCAGTATATACGTCGGCTTCCCTACTGTCAAATATTAAGCGCATTACAAATACATAAAAAGGGCACACCCATAGTCTCAGTCTAACTACATAATTTGTTGGTATATCATGCGGGATTTTTTTGCCTCCCCCTACAGTGTCACTACATTTCTGGAAACCGCTTTTGTATGTTTTCAATAATATATTCTACTCATATTCAAAGACAAATAGATTCAATGATTTAATTCTATATGCATAGCAATACATCTTCACAAGGCCTTTCCCACAGTTTTTGAAGTTAACTGAAATATGGATTATCTCCCACAAATCTAACAATTCTTGAATAACCTCTGAGTGAAACGTTCTTATCTTTAGATGTCTGTAAAGTGACAAAGAGTCGTAAATTTAATCACCAAGTGACTAGATCTGAACTATGGCTATATAAAAGCTTGTGTAACATAATTGTGATGGCTTTGTAATTCTGGATCATCTGGGATAAGTTTTCGATAAAGTTCACATGCAAAATTGTCTCAATATATCTTCAAAGATAATGTCTTTTTGTCATATAACGTGCGCCTGTTTATATTATTTATGTCTGCGGTACTGCTTAGATTTCGTTCCTATACCAATACATCTCATAAGTAATGTCATTTCACAAGACCTTTCTTCTAAATCTAATGTAAAGTTATGAAGGATATCCTATTTTATTCACATATGTATGGCATTTCTGAATTTAAAATAAATTGGTTTGAAAAGTCTTCGAGACAATTTATAAAATCTGCGTCAAAGGGGCATCTTCACTGGTTAAAAAGAGATGAGTTTACTGGGTTTTTTTTTTTTTTTTTTTTTTTTTTTTTTTTGAAAAAGAGAACACAAAATGAAATTCCGTGTGAAAGAAATGCTAAAAATGAGAAATGAACTTTTTCATATGTGAATGTCGGAATTCAACTTCTCTTTAAGTCTCTGTCAGTCTCCTGATCCAAAATTGATGCACAGAGACTGGAAATATTGAATGACAGATGATCCAATCTGATGATAATTGCCCCCAGGTCATCCTTTTATTGGTAATCGCATGATATACAAACAAATAATGTTGAATGGATAACAGATGTTGTAATTGTTACATGTATATCCGAAAAGTTTATTTTATGGAAATATATTTTTTATAATTATTGAAATGTGAATTCGTTTTACTCTCCTCTCTCTCTCTCTCTCTCTCTCTCTCATGCATACATACGAACTTAAATATTTATATTTACACACATTGAAATACACATAAATCACACATACACTTAACGGACGCAAATATACGAGGATGGTTCAATAAGTATTGCAATTTTTGCCACGAAATCCAACACTTCCACGCTTTTTCCATGGTATTCATTTCATATCGTGGTTCAATTCAATAGCTATCTGTTGGTATAAAACACTATTTGTTTTAATTTTACATTCATTCAAAGTGTGTACATTCATTCAAAGTGTGTACACTCGTAGGCACTGTGTATGTCATGACAAAAGAAATAAGTAAAGAAACAAGAGGGTTTATAAAAATAAAAAAACGTTTTAAACTATGGAAACCTGCCAAAGCAATATTTGACGAATTATGTGTTGCATATGGATATGGAAATGTGTCATATTCGACAGTCACGAGATTGTTCAAGCTCTATAAAAACTGGAATGAGTCAGTTGAACGTGCACCAGGCCAGGAAGGCCAGCCAGCGCACGTGTCTCTCAAATAATCCCAAAAGTACAAAATATCCTGAAAAAGGATTGACATTGGACTACGCGTCAGATAGCTAAAGCGGTCGGCATTTCGATAGGATTAGCTTTTAAAATCCTGAAGCGCGATTTGAAAGTACGGAGTATCGCTGCCAGATGGATACCCTATTTGCTAACTGAGGTCCAAAATATCAGCGTGTTTTGACCACCCGAAAATTGTTGAAACTGAACCCTAAATTCAACCAGAGAAAGTTTTCTAACCTTGTGATTTATGGCGAGACATGGGTACATTATTTCCAGCCAATGAAATAGTGTTATAACAAAATATTGGCCACCAAACGGGCAAGCAGACCTCTGTAGCTTAGAATTTTAAGTGTAAAGGAGGTAATGTACGCTGTTTTCTTCAATAGTTGTGAATAAACCGTTCAGGAGGCGATTCTGTGTGGAAGGACAGTTACTGACAAGGTATATTGTAAAACTGACTTAAAAAGCTTGAGAAAATGGTAATAAAAAGAGACGCCCAATTGTTGGTTTATCAGGTATGCCCTTACTACATGACCATGCTCTAACTCACAAGTCATCTATAGCGACACAGATGTTGAAGCACAAGGTCGTGCAGATATCACAGCAGAAATGCTATAGGGTCAGCCATTTTCCAGTATCTGAAGACTATACCCAAACAAGACTATGAAGGCGCTTTTCATAATTGAATCAAAATCTTGGCATAAAATCAAAGGGAGAATACTTCGAAGGTATAAAATAAAATTTCTTGTGCTTGTGTTATTTTGTGTTTTACAGGCAAAGTTTCTATACTTATTGAACAATCCTTGTATGTTTATAAGAACAAAACTGTCAATACATCATTGCATCGTATTCAAAGAACTTAATCAAAACACCACACTGTTAAGTATATTATTAATGTTTTACATTATCATGGTAGTAATGTAACTTTTTCTAGTTTGATCATATAACGTGATCAGTTCTTCGTCAAGAGGTAAGTCTGTGAGTATGTGTATTTTATACAAAAGTGATAAAGGATTTCTTGATAATGATCCTCTTAAAATGAGCACAAGGTGGTGATTAATTTAATTACGTCATATATTTTTCTTTATAAAAACACTTATGTGTAAGGTGTCGAAATAAGTGTTTCAAGGTATTTATCATTCTGCATTTTCATAAATAAAATGTAGTCGAAGTCCATTTGTCTTTTCTCTTTAAGCTTTGAATTCTACTTATGTCTTCACCAATAGACAACTCCTCAACTTGACATAAATATTTCAAATGCAAGTTCGTATTTACGTTAACAACACTGAGTAAACTAAGGCTTGGGTTATAATGAGGCAATCATCCCCTGCACACAGGGGATATGTTTTATTCATGATCTCATTTGGTCACAACAGCTCGTTCAGAGAACAGTACAAGTTCGACATTTGTTTTCTTGGTCTTATAATTATAATAAAATAATGTATTTCAATGATAATTAGTATTATCATTATATATGATATCCTATTGAAACGTTTCTAAGGACCAACAATATACTCAACAAAAACGGAAATTTTCTTCTAAAGGTATCATTTTTTAACTTAAATGGTGAATTGTATTACATTAATGTAAATGAGCTTTTGATCCTCAGGGTTTTTGTTTTACCAAGGGGGTAAATATCAAAATAGAAAAATGACAAGTTACATTTTTCCCACTCACATTTGAATCGGAAATGCAACTGTATAATTTACAAGATATTATCAATTTTCTATCAGTGAATGTAAATGCTTTGAAATAATATTTTCTTGTTTCCTTCATTAGAATTATTAGGGTTTGTTGTTTGCTCATTATAAATTTTAAAATTGAGATTTAAAATATTTGTTGTTGTATTGGGGTTTACCGTCGCTGCGATAGTATTTCAATCATATAGCGACGTCCAGTTAATTACAGGTGGAGGAAGACCCAGAGTACACAGAGGTACCCGGGTAGAACCACCGACCTACCGCAAGCCAACTGGAAGGCTTCCTCACATGAAAAATCCGAAGTCCCTACCGGGATTCGAACCCACAGCGGTGAGGGGCTGAGAGATTTGTAGTCCACGACTATAAACGCTCGGCCACGGCGGCCCTATATATGTGTTTATAAAATCAAAGATTCGTCTAAGTAAAGAATGATTGCGAAATTTACAAAACTGCTGAAAACCTGGGTTTAGAATTATATCTATTTCATGTAAATTCTGCAGACAGTCTCGATTTAATTTTATTCATCTGCTATAGTCAGACCAAATCCAAAACCAAATTCACTTAAACCGACGTTCCCGTAGATTTCCCTATGCGCGTAATTTAAATTCTTATATTAACCTCATGTACATGTTAGACATTAAAATGTAAATAGATTTATACTTTAAATGAGATTTAAAAACCTTCAAAGAAATGGTATTTACTCGTACATTGTATTCTAAGGACTTTTAGTATAAATATTATCTACTTTCTGAAACCATCATATCGCAATATAATAATTAAATATCATAATGATTACGTGTAATGTTCAGGTTTTTTCTTATTCTGAACATATTTATGAAGCAATAAACATATATTTTTATTCCGGTCCTAGAGTTTATTCAGTCACAAAAAGAATTAATTCCAGTTATGATTGACACTCATTCGTAATTACGAACATGTCCCAAATTAACCATCCTTGATAAGCTATATCTTAAATAAGACACAAGTTATGCACTCTGAAAGCGATCTACTAGATCTACTGATACACTGACAACGCATTTTGCAATAAATGAAACAAATATCACTGTTATAAATCATAAGAAAATTCTGATCATGCAAAAATTAAGAACATCTGAAAAAAATATTTCAATATCAATAAACATCGAGAAATTGTATTAATGAAAAATATGGATTAAGATATAGATGAAAAAGACTAAAGTATGTTATTGTTCTTTTATGTTTATTTATGACGAAAAGTTTTGATAGATCTAAAGTGTATTATTCTTTTCTGTCCGATCATTAATTGACTTATACTTTATTACTTATAACTGACATATGTTAAGTTTATGAAGCTGTATTATCATAAGGCGACTTTCTAATAGAATCATTTAAATGGCGTTTAAGATATCTAAGCAAGCAAGATGTTGAACAAGATACAAAAGCATTATCATCATGTTCATGTTATACAGTGTCATAAGAGCGATAAATCTTCTCATAACTCTTTAAATAAAACAAATGCTTTTAGATTGATATATTGGGTTGTTCTGTTGGTTTGACACAGCGACTATGCTAGAATCAAATATTCTTCCGAAGCCTGTCACAGATCACCTAACATTTTTCATGGCAAAGAAATAAGATGTTGGTAAAATAAATGACAAAGGAGACAAGGTGATGGCACGTGCTCCTTCTACTGTTTGTCAACCCACTTTTATTGTTCTCGTACTGATAAAGAAAGAGATCACCTGATATTCTTTTAAATTTCGCATTTAATGTTTCTTTTTTATTCTGTTTTGTGTTATTAACAAAATCTGACTAAAGATAGAAAATGATTAATGAAATAAAAACGTTGTGCTTTTAGGATTGGAACGTTTATTAAAATGTAATAAACAAAGATCATTCAAGGAGGACGGGACCGGTGTCCCCAAACGATTTAAAACAAAAATCATAATAATAATTCAATAAATCATTAATCCTACTTGGTAAAAGCCCCTCCAAGAAGATAACTGTTCTTATTTCTTTTTGTTATGCAATGCTCTGTTTCGGTATTTCTTCGACAATTTGATCTTTGCTTGCACATCCGTCTCTTAAATATGTTCATTTTTAGTATATGTTGGATTTCTTCTTTTTTATTTTCTTATTAAAAAGACGCAAAATATTTCATTTAAAAGTCACAAATCATAATTGTCTGATCCTTTTGAAAAATCTGTATATTAAGAACATATAACTTTACAGCAAATTAAATCGCGTTAGGTAAAATGGTCGATACTTACATCGTTTAATTGTATGTGCTTGTAGTGAAATGTGTAAAATACTTATATCGGCTTTCTTTCTTTTTTCTTTTGTTAAAGTAAAAATATAATATATATATATATATATATATGAATTATGTAAATCACTTCTCATCTCAAAACATAAAGGAATTACCTACAGTATGTCGACCAATGGATGCCAGGAGATTGGCCTACATTTATGATAATGAAATTTCTGTGATTTAGTAAGATATGTTTAAACTCAATCGAGAAACTTCTGTGCGCATTTGTGATTTGAAAGGATTGGCTATATAATCATTTTCGATTATACCAAAATTCACAATTCCCTAACATATATATATATATACACTGTTTATTTATTTATATACTGTAACCTATGTAAATGTACTACATGTAAACATTAATGAAAAAAACTGAAAGGGAAAAACTATAAAATTTTATTTGATGTGTTGTACGCATCTGTATGTTTTCCAATACTACATTACTTACTGTGCAAAGTGATGTAGTACTTTACTCGCCACTGTTTACTGTGAGTCTTCATAACATATAAAAAAATAACATTTCGTGTGTCCGCTTGTGGTACGCTACCCCCCCCCCCCCCCCCCTCTCTCTCTCTCTCTCTCTCTCTCTCTCAGTGTATTATGATGAACGATTTTTATACGTGATTTTGAATAAAAGCAAATATAGATATTCGGTATGCTAATGCCTAAAATTTCTCAATGAGCAGTTTTATTCTGGTACATTTATTTCTGTATTCGGTAAAACATATTACATCGGCAGTCAGTAGCTACACAAAAAAGGGAAAAGGTTTATCAAAACGTCCTTGTGATCAGCAAAGAGACTGACAACATAAGTGCAAATGTCTGTAAGGAAATAGTTCCTCTCTTGTTTTGACTTTCGGTAATTTTGGAATTGCCCTGATTTCTTCAATAAATGTGACAGACGGCAATGAAAAGCAGACATAAAATTCAAGGCTCACTATTCAGTTGTCAAGTAGAAACATAAAATATTACTATTTCTTCTTTCATACCTTGCTATCGGGAAAAGCATACTGCAATTTTGACAACCTGCTTGGTTGTTTGTCTTCAGGCATGAATACATTACATAGCCGTATACGATTCGCACGTAAATATATGATTTTGATAGAACTATTTAATGTTTCACAATATAACAGACTAAGAGTTGAACATGGAATGGCTATGTGAATAGTCGAGAAAGTGAGGAGGTGATCCAGGAAAATACATAATAATGTTGTTTTTTAATATCATTCAAGTTTGGAATCCCTCTCTGTTTTTGAGATATTACATCCCTAAACAGTACATTTGATCTAAAGACTTCGCCCTTGTTAACGATAATTTTGAGGGGCGCTATTATTTATTTAAGACGAGAGTTAAAATGTCTAAACGCGCTTGTTGATTCATACCTGTAACACTTGTGTTATAGCAAGTTCCAAACAAAATACAATAGTTTTGTATTGAACACTGGACTGATGACAAACTAACCCACATAAACTTTTGAATTATATCTGTAACGTTTATGACATAATCCTAGTCATTATTTCAACTGGCAGCCAGTAACATTTGCAATGAGCACCGTCTCAGAAGTATCCATTAAACACAAATGTCCTTATAATTGACCTCAGTCAAACCTGCATGAAACAGACAGCTTTTGGACTTTGTCAAAGTGGCTGTCTTACACAGGTGTCTGTCTTATCCAGGGTTCACCGCAGACAGACTAGAAGTGGAAATTTTAAATATGATAAAAAAATAACATTTCATTATTTTATTTGTTTATTTATTAAATGATTCATAATACAGCCCTAATACTATGTCTTTTAAATGATATATTGCATGTAAGATTTAATTGTTAAGGTAGTTTTGGCAAACTGAAGAAAATATTTTTCATTTAAGTGTTTACATGTAGGAAAATTATAAATCATTTGCGAGTCTAATAAAGTTTAGTAAACTGCGAACTGACATGTATAAAAGTAAACATAAAGTACGCATACAGCAATAGATGGCAGTTTGTTGCACACGAGTAATTACACGTATCTACCATTATAAACGCATACATTCATTCAACAGGTAATATTTTTCAAAAAAAGATCTATCTTTTTTTTTCATTTATAACAAATCTATAATAAATAGATTTTTATATGAACGGCGCTTTTTTCCGTGTAACGTTGCCATTTTTCTCGAAACGGTACGGTGCGGTACGGTTAAGGAAATGCAAAAGGTTCAAAATGGAGGCCTTCTACCATATCGGTCTTGTCGTTGCTTATTATGGATCATAATTAAATTTTGTCCGCACCTTCTCCTAACTGCTAAAACATAATGGTATGAAAAATCATAATTTTCATATACTCATTTCCTATATCTCTAGTAATGGGAAAGCTGATTCCTTCAAAATGTCATTTATATATCAGGACTTTTGAGCTTACATAATCAATGCTGATGGTGTTTAAAGGTCATATTGCTTACCTTTCCTGGTAGCCGAGTGGTTAGAGTGGTCTTCCTCTGGAGCAGGAGAGGTCGTGGGTTCGATCATCGGCCGCGACATACCAAAGTCGTAGAAATGGGACAGGTAGTTCCCTGCTTCTTGCTCAGTATATACAATGTATACGTTACATTTCAAGGACTGGTTGGCCCGGTGTCAGGCTATTGTGAATGGGTGTCGTAATACAGTGTGACAGCAATATATCTGTCTCAAGTATATATAGTCAGACTTTCCAAATGACTAAATTACTGTCGGTGAGACGATAAACCCAACAAAAACAAAGTCACATCAAAAAGGTCGTCTTTAAGATAAATCGATCCTCTTTGCTATTAGTAAGAAAACTAGCTTCAAATAAATAAAATGCTTATCATCAAATAAAACAAAACATTTCCATCCATGCACTAGCCAAGGGTGGTCTATGAGAAAACTTTGAGACACTGTAGTTTATTCAATATCGTCAAATAAAAAAGTAGGCATTTGGCTCATTTTAAATTGGATTCCTCAATTTTAGAGGCGAAACGCTTTTTATGAAATTAAATAACTTTAAATCTTTAGAATTAGTTGTTCATATATCCAATTATTTTATAAAAAATGTCATTTTGTAAGACCTTATTTTATTAATCTAATAACAAATTCAAGATCTCATGGTTCATTTAAATAAATGTGACATTCCTGAATAAAAATATCATTAGTAAATTTTTGAGATAATTTCTGAAATGTCACTAAGCAACTTCTTAGTCTCGGTCCGTTTTTTTTTGTTTTTTTTTTTGTTGTTGTTTTTTTGTTGTTTTTTTAAAATGAAATTCCATGTGAAACAAATGCTTAAAATGAATAATGGATTGTCCACACAGGCATAACCTTCTGATAATGCATGAATTCAAATTCTCTATGTTGATCACAATCGGATGCACAGAGATAAGAGACTGGAAGGATTAAAAGACAGATGAGTCGATCTGAAGACATTTGCCGGGGTTATTTCTTTGTTGATTAACGCATCTGAAAGAGGCACTTAAATAACAGGTCTAAAGCTTATTCGAGCGCAGATTTTCACTTATGATATGTAAATCATTACAATAAGCTGTTTTCTATACAATGTATTACAAACATAAACTGAAACTTTTATCAAAGGTGATTAAGATCCCCACTTCCCATCTTGTCTTGACATATGGTATAGACCATGAAAAAGGTTATAAACTACACAGATGACCTGTTACAATAGGAGTGATGTTAATTTCCATTTCAGAATATTCCTGAAAGGTATTACAGGTTTAAAGATAATGAGTTGTTTACACAATGAGTTAAATACATCAAGAAATAATGAAAGTAAAAACAAGAGCTGTCCGTGAGACAAAGAACGCATCTTAGCTGCACGCAAATTGCTAGTTACAAGTTCAAGTGGGGCCACAATTACAATAAATTCAGTCAAGAGTTATTCAACTTGAATGCATGATTTTTGAAACATTATTCTATGCGTGAAGGCATTATCAACAAGAATTACTAAACTTTAATGTTATGTGAGTGTAGAACAGGACGTAACTGGGCGACGAATATGGTTCCTGTATAGTCCCAACCAAACTATGTGAATCGGGGTTATAATTATATCAAAATGGATATGAACATTACAAGATCAAGATATATTATCATGGTATATGATACTGGTCCTTTGTTCTATGTTTGATGTTATTGATAATTATTCTATGTATATATGCAGTTGCCTATATATGTAGTGACTATAGTAGTAAATTTACGATGTATTCTTTATTTCAGTTTGAAGAACACAATCATTAGTGAATATTTAGTGAATTATTTCTTTATAGTGCAGTAGCTTTCTACTGTAAGTTCTTTAATTGCCTCGAAAAAGAAACTTGTTTTGCAAGTTAAACAGGGTGCACAGGGACATAAAGCATAAAAGTTATTACAAGTATATCTTTATCATATATAAGGTACTGTTAATAGATGGATGATTTAAATTATATGCAAGGAGCTTCAACTCAGGGAAATAAATCCGACTTTCATACAAAATATCATGAGATTCAATTTTCTACTAAAGTTCTAAGAAACACATACACACTCCGAAAGATATGATTTGAATATACCTTATACCTTATGTGAAGGAACTACGCATGTTACGTTGGCTTTTTTAAAATGTCTATGAAAGCGCCCCCATAGAGACAAAATTAGACCAAAAAACCTCTAGCTACATTCTAAAAACTGTTAATCTCAAAATGCAAAACTACCAACCCTCAGTTAGTTTATATTACATATTACAATGACAATGAGAGAGATTGAAAATATGGATATTAGTCTCCTTGAACAGGCTTCATGGAGCCAACGTGTGTTATATATTTTCTGTCCGTTTAATAATTGACTTGTACTTCACATCTTATAACTGACATCCAAAATTTATATAGCAACATATTTATATCTGTCTTATAAGTAAAATTATCTAAAACGCTTTTAAAATATCTAAACTAGAGCGTGAACAAAAAATAAAATCATTTTTACAATTAATTTTTCCCTAAGACCAAAAACTTGATTTATTTTTGTATAAATTATCCCAGTGTTGACTCTCGAATGCAATTGTTCCGCTCTAGAAGATTATTTTGCGGAGACACTATATTTTGTGACTAAAGGAAGTTTGGTAGGAGGATGGATCAATAAGTATTGCTACCTTATCTGCAGACCATAGTAAAGCAAAGGCGTATGGGACTTTATTCATTATGAATACCTTCTAAGTATGCACCCTTTACCTTCATGCAAAATGCATTTTATATTGATACTTTGTTCAAATTCAGAACTTTTATATCTGCAGATACTGAAACATGGCTGACACTGTAGCTGTTGTGATGTACGAAAAAGTCACATGGGGGCGATGTCGGGTGAATAAGGGTGAGTGGTAGGAACAGACAAGCATTTGTGCTTAAAAAACGATGTTACTGTAAAAGATTGAGAACCGTAGCATCGTCATGACGTATTGACATACGTGATAAACGAAGCTCTGGGAGACTCTTTTTTTCAACTTTTCTCAAGTTCTTCTACTACGGAGTCACAATATACCTGCCAGTAAATGCCCAACCATCTGTATTTTCCAAGACTAAAAAACGTCGTTAATGACTTTCATTACACTAATAATTCTTCTAGTTACAGAAGGCATGATGAATAGATGATGGCACATACTTGTATTTCGTCACTGCAGTTTCTGGTTGGGTGGAAATAATCAACCCATGTCTCGCCAATAGTCATATGGTAAGAAAATGTTCTCCGATTGAAATTATGTTACAGGCCAATAATTTTTCAGTGGCAAATTAAAACGGCTTTAAATTGTTGTTCTTTTTAAGGTATGTGGGTCCTTGGTAGCAAATGGGATATCTATCTGATAGGAATATACACCATTCTTTCAAATCGCGCTTTGATACTTATCCTGTCGAAATGACGACAGTCTAAACTAGCTGGGGTATAGAATGTACTTTTGAGATGATTATTTGCACTGGAAAACCTTACATGCTTAAGTGCACATTCAACTGACTCAATCCAAGTCAGTTTCAAGGTGCTTAAACCATTACGTGATTGTTGAATATGATACGTAACTCTTTTTGGCAAGTTTTTCTAAATATATATTTTGTAAATATATTTTGAAGAAAGCATAGTCCTTTTTGGGAGTGATTACCACACATGAAAATGTATACAGCAGAAACATGTAAAGTTAAAATTGGGCATTTTCATGTTATTGAGCGTCAGAAGAACGATACATCTTGCCATAAATCTTTCAGCAAAAATATTCTTTTTGATTGATTACTGGGGTTGTTTGTTGGTTTGACCCAGCGACTATGCTAGAAAAATATTTTTCTGAAGCCGATGAGAGTTGATCTAACATTTTTCATGGCAATGATAGAAATAATTGACAACGGATACAAGGTGGTGCTCCTTGAGCTGTTGGTCAATTCACATGCATTGTACCATTAATGATAATGAACGAGCCTGATATTCTTTTAAGCTTTGTAATTAGTGTTGTTGTTTTTTTTTGTTCTCTCTTCTGTGTTTTTTAAACCGCCTATAAATAAATATTGTTTAACAAAGTTGCTTACTTAAAGGGCCCATTATTTTTCATAAAAATATAATTCTCATGAAAAAAAAAAAAAAAAATTTTTACATTTACACGCATTGAAAATGTTGATCAAATTACACCTATTAGTATTTTGTATAGATGTCAAAATGCTCTAATTGTTAACTTTTAGCATTGGAGAGTATTCCTGAAGACGGTCCGTAATAGGAAATAATTTGAATTTGATATACTGTCGCCGAATCACAATTTGTTTATCTGCTACGTCATCAATTTATATATTCGTGATTTGTTAACGTAGATAAAAAGAAGGTCTATGGAAATGTCAGAAATAAAAAGTGAACGGATATGCAAATCAAGTACTTTTGCAACCAAATGAATGGTCTTAAAAAATGCTTTCATATTTCTGCTTTGTAGTAATGTTTTCATCAACAAGTTTTTACAGACCGCATCTCTCTTCAAATCTGTTACACACATTTTGCTCTTCTGTCAGAAAAATATATTCTGCCTTTGGAAGAATAATGGACTTTTAATGATCGGAACGATTACTAAAATGAATAAACAAAGATTTTTCTAGGAGGATGAGATCAGCTTCCCGAAACAATTTAAAGCATTTTTTTTTTAATTAGCTAGTAGTCTTACTTGGTTAGGATATCCTATAATATGGATTAAGCATCTAAATTGGGTCCTTTTGCCGGTTGGCCCTTCGAAGGAGGTAAATGTTTGTATTTCGCTTTGTTGTGTTAAGTCCTGTCTCTGTGTATCTTCAACAGTTTGCTTTTGTTTGAATATCCTTCTGTAAATTAATTCATTTTAATATATGTTGGATTTCTTCTTTTAATATTTCCATATAAAAATGGTACGTTTTTTTTAATTTTTAGTTTAAAGGTCACAAATAATAATTGCTTGATCCTTAACAATCTGTATATTGTGATCATATAATTGCAGCAAAGTGCAAGGTACTAGCTCCGATACCAACATCGAACTTATTTCTATAAATTCATATAATGTTCACTATTTTACTCGAGAAAATTTACATATCTGTTTAATTGTGTGTGTATCGAGTGAATTTAGTGACATATAGATATTGCATTACATTTAAAAAGTAAAATAATGATCTTATGGAAATCATTTCTGATCTCAAAAAGAGATCAATTACGGTATTTCCAAGGGATCATACTACATTTATATAAATAACATTTCTGTAATTAAGTAAGGTATGTTTACATACAATATGCAAAGCTTCTGTGCGCCTATGTGATTTGAAACGATTGGCTACATCTAGTGTAATATAAATAGTTTCGATTGTACTAAAATTCACAATTCCCTATTATTATTCCCTATGTCTACATTGTTTGTTATTTCTGTACTCTAACCAATGTGATTATACTACGTACAGATTGATAAAACAAACTCTCTCTCTCTCTCTCCTCTCTTCCTCTCTCTCCCTCTCTTAATGTATCATAATGTTGAACTGTTTTCATAAGAGAAGAGATTTTGAAAATAGCAAATGCAAATATTCGGTATTCAAATGTCTAAAATCTCTCAATGAACAGTTTTATTCTGGTACATGTATATCTGTATTCGGTAAAACACATAACCTCGGGAGTCAGTTAGAATCTACACAATAAGGGAAAGGGTTTATCAAAACGTCCTAGTTATAGAATAGCCTGTTAATATAAGTGAAAATGTCTGCAAGGAAATTGATTACAGAATTCCTCTTTTGTTGTGACTTTCAGTAATTATTGATTTGCCCTGATTTCTTAAATAAATGTGACAGACGGCAATAAAAAGCTGCCATAATATTGAAGGCTCACTATTCAATTATCAAGTAGAAACATAAAATATGACAGTTTCTTCTTTCATACTTTGCTTTGGGGAAAAGTATATTCCATTTTTCACATCCTGTAGGGTTGTTTGTCTTCAGACATGAATATATAATTTTTTATCATAATGTTAATATACCAGTATTGATGGAGATTACATAAGTAAATTTGGGCATAGTGAATTTTTATTAAAAATTCTATTTAATGTTTTAAATTCGTTCTGTTTGGGACACACAATTCTTTTTAAAATAACTAAACACATTGAAATAATGCGCTTATTGACTTAAACACTTTGAATTACAAGCGAACCTTATTGTTAATACATTTAGGTAAAACATTAAACACAGGACTATGATTTATTTATTTATTACATCATAAAAATATAAAAAAATAAAAAGAATGCCATAACTAATTCTATAATATTTAATAAAAGACTTTTATAATTAAAAACTTAAATAAGAAATCGACTGTTTAAAATATATTAAAAACAAATAACGGCTCATTAGTAATAATTTAAAACATTATAATAATACATACAAGTAAATTGCGAGTTTGAATATTAAAAGATTCTATAAACGTGTAGGAACAAAATGAATTTGCTTTATAAGATATAAAGTTATCTAAAATCATTCATAAAAAATCTGATCTAAAATAGAATAAGGCAGTAAAGGCATTTCGTCTTCAACTACGCGACAGAAAGGACAGTGGCGTTCATCCAGTCTCAAATTTTCATATCTACCCGTTTCAATACGTATTGGGGCTACCCCACACCTAAATTTACATAAAGCTGATCTATGCCTAGGGGGTAAGATCATTTGCAATACTCTTCAGCAGAGTACACCTGCTTATAGGTACGTAGGTCATTAATTTATTTTGACCTTCTGATACACCAACTGGTCTATTGTTATGTATGTAATTCAATGACTGAGCTCAAACTGGTTAACAAAGACATTTGGTATAGGTGCGAATATTCAAAAGTGTCAACCTAAGATCACTTACATTTTTTTAACCCGTATGAAACCATTTTACAATACTTATTAGACACAGACATAACGCATACTTTATTTATTCGTGATGATTAGTATGGACAACTGTCAACTGCATCAATAGACTTCCACTGTCGAACCACAGTGGACCATCCATTTAACTCAGATACGCAGCATTTGGAGTATATTTTACCCCAAGAAAAATCTCATAGCACGTTGTGGGCCATTATGCAAGAAAATGACTTATGCCCAAACAGAGACCATACGCAATCACCGGCCAACCAATGATCATACATTTTGTAAAACATTATATGGTACTCCACCAACCATTTCATTCGCTATCAGTAGACCCAATCTCGAACTTTCGCTCTGTGCCACATCCTTGCGTAACATTAAGATCAAGATGCTCTTGTAATACTATGCTAAATATTTATATCTATCAATATAAGTTAAAAGTATCTGTCCACAAATTAAAAACAAAGTTGGTCGCTTTGAGATAAAGGGCGAAATACTATTCTTTGTATGTTTATCACCATTTCTTTGTATGACACATCATGCAAACCATTTAACAAAATTGTAGGTCTTTTCATTTTCCATATAAAACAATATCATCGATACAGAAGTTACAAAATCTCATTATCAATGTGACACCAACGTTAAACGATTTGAAAAACAGCTATCAAATATAAGAATAAAAATATCGGCGTACCCAGCTTTGCCGTTAAGCCACACTGACATCGAACCACTCTGTAGTAAAAGAATTAATCTGGTACATGAGTACACATGGTATAAAGATTTTACAGCGCTTAACATTCTACCACAAATACCAATATCTTGCAGTCTTTTCCACAATTTAGAACGATCATACACTTTACGAAAATTGATGAAAGCAGTAAAAGTATTTTTCTTCAATTTCTTTCTTGTAGTGAATGTAACGTTTATGACATAGTCTTAGTCATTATTTCTACCGGCAGCCTGTTACATACGCAATAAGCACCGTCAGCACCATCCATTAGACATTAATGTTCTCATAACTAACCTCTTTCAAGTTTCTTTTTCTATTTTCGAGGATACTTAATCCTCAGAAACCGAGAAATCAGATTTCGCATTTAAAAAAACGTGTTTATTACCAGCCTAAAAGTAAAGCTGGGTTCACGGTCGTTTAAAGACAGAAAATAAGGTAATTGTGTACGGTGCCGAGTTGTATCCGTAAAAGTTGACCTTGTTTTTATAATAATCCAATATTTTGATGCGACTAACCCTCACTCAGCCTGAATGTTAATCGCATTTGCAGCTACAGTTTAATGAACAGTAATAAGTAATGAGAACAATAACGGATCTGTTCATAGCAAGAAAAGTTAATTGTCGACAGATGTCGTTCATTATGGTGACTGACTAAAACAAAATTAAATGAATAAACAAATCTGCTGAATCAGAAAAAGCCACAAAATATTTTTGTTTCGATTGTTGTTGTTGTTGTTGTTGTTGTTGTTGTTGTTGTTTGTTGTTGTTGTTGTTGTTGTTGTTGTTGTTTAATGGCGATACGAAATATCGCTCGCCTCTATATGTTGTTGCAACAATGAAGGGAGTTAATTTTGCGGGCAATGATGGGATCCGGTACAATACCGGAGTGCACTATTGTTATTATTATAGTTTCATTTCGGCATGAAGTTACTATATATAGAGAGAGAGAGGGGGGAGGGGTAAGAAAAATACAGCTGCGAAAACTTGAAAAATTAATATTTATGTCTGAGAGATGAGCTATTATTAACGGTTAATGGCAATGAAGATGTTGTTATAGTCGTTGATGATGAATGATGATGATGCTAGTGATGCAAATTCAATGCTTTCAAGACAACATTTTGTTTACTACAGTCCTGTATCTCGTAAAAGTTTTTTTCATCGTCTTTGCTGCTTCGAAGCAATGCTTTTCTGCAGAATTTTATAATGGGATTTAGAAAAAATTTAGCGTACTCTTAATCATCATTGTATAGGTATGTGAAAGATATTAAGACTTTAATATTTTGAGACGTTAAGTCATAAAAACAACTTTCTTGTAAATGAAACTGACAAAAATATGACACTTTTTGATACCCCATATAGAGAAAAGAAAACATATATAGAACCGAATATATATTATGGATCATAAGAGTGAACAGTTATAAAGTTCATTAGTCAGTAGAGTAGATAAAAAATAATATTGTGTCAAATATCCTCAAGAAATGACAAATTTAAATGCGGGTTTAATGTATGTAAAGACAGAAACATATATCGCTGAATCCCTGGATAAATACTAGCACACGAGTATTTTCCTATCAAGAATTCCAACTGTTTATTCAAGTTTAGCACTATATCAATACACTAGAGGGCGTTGGTTGATCATTCTTAATCTGATAATACATCTTTTCACAATTTCCGGGCAACCAAAGAAAAAACATAACCTCTATTGAAACTGATTTTGTTGGTTTTTGATGACGTTATAACATTTAACTCATAATCAAATACAAAAACGCGAAAATTCTTTGAATTACTTCCCTGCTGAAAATTATCAAAGTATATAATACACGATGATTATATATCAAAAGGTTCATAATCTGCACGATTGTTTACAGGTCGAAAGATATTTCTATAATTAGCATTCATTTTCTTTTCTCTTTTTTTTTTTTTTTTTTTTTTTTCATCAGAAATTATTTCTTTTTATAAAATATCCGATGAAGCTATTAACAAAATATACCTTCTACATGTTCACACATAAATGAATGAATTGCTTACATAATATTATATAATTAATACGTCATGTAACCTCGCGTAAAGGCCCAACACTGTAGAAAAAATAGTGCACATTTCAAGAAAGTGAGTCTCTACCAATAAGTTAATAAGAATTCCAAGCACTATTTGATTTAAATTGTGTCAGCATATTATCCTTTCTGCTGAAATATATGTTATGAACAGTCATACTGTCATAGTCTCTTTCCTTTCACACACTCTTATTATAAAAAACATTGTTTTCAAATTATCATAAATAAGAAGCAACCCATAAAATCCCACATTTATATAAACATAAATATTAGGGTTTTTGGACTTACGTTATCAAAGTGGATATTATATTATACGATCCTTTTCGGTATTAGAAAGGAAAATAGTTTCAAATATTGAACAAGATGTCATAATCAAATTAGATAAACCATTATCCATTCCATGAACTAGCCTAGGGTTGTCTGGGGTGGTAGCACTTCACATTGACTGGTAACACATTATTCAATATATCGACAAAACGCTTTTTTATGTCTACTCGAACATTCGAACAAGATTTTGAGAACCTGCTGAATTCATTCGAAATCGTCAAAATAAAAATGTGAAAAGAAATAGCATGATTTAGACATTTGGCTCTTTTTGAATTTGGTTCCAACAATTTTAGAGATGAATTGCCTTAAAATGAGATAACATGCAAAGGGGATTCTCTTTGCTCAGCTTTTATATGTCTTTTTATAACATTTCTGTCTGTGGAAGTACGGAAAGAAATTTAATATCGTTTATATATCTAGGACTATTTTATAATGAATTACTTTTCTATTAATATATTCAAATTATATGAAATCCAATATAACCTGTTTAATTTCAATAAATGTGATATTCCTGATATTTGAGGTGATTTCAGAAAATCCATATGATTATGACAAAGGTAAAATCGCGCAAACAGAGTATCTTCACAGTCTGAGAAAAAAACACATTCTTTGGTTTTATTTGTTAAGAAGAACACTAAATGAAATTCCATGTGAAAGAAATGCTTTAAAATGAAAAATGGATTTTCCATACTGCCATAACCCTGTGATAATGCACGAATTCAATTTCTTTAAGTCTCTGACAATTATTCTGATCACAATCGGATATTAAGAGACATGAGACTGGAAGGATTAAATGATAGATGAGTCGAACGGGTGACACATGCGTCGGGGTTATCCTTTGTTGGTTATCGCGTATACCTAAAGTCTATGTAAATCAACGAGCGCTCCCCGAACTTAATACTGGTGCACAATTCCACACTTTGTTTATTGATCTATAAACATACTAATGAGATATTGGCCTAGTCACTGATTGGTAATTTCAAATAAGCGAATTGTACCGAGTATTGACGAACCCCTTGTTAAATAGGTGAATCGAGCGCAAAACTTCACTATT
>CM037785.1:29073354-29123354 GCA_021229015.1 Solen grandis | reverse complement strand
TTTATAAGGCTTAACAATAAGCTATATGCCATAATTAAGTATTAGAACGATCATTATAGGCGATCGATACCCCCACTTCCCATTCTAATTTTGATATATGGCCAAAACCAAGAGAGAGTTATGAGCTTTACATGTGACCATTTACAACGGGAGTGATGAGCATTTGTCATGCAAGTTATGCATGAAAAGCCAAATGTTGCAAAGTTTGCTAATAACAACAAGAGTTTTCCGTGAGACTTTTATTGCTTATACGCCGTAAATATCGTAAGCGAATATCATTAACATCTTTGGACAGTTCATACTGCGGCGATATTTCACAGGTCTTGGCGAGTTTGGAGTATGCCATTCAGAGCTTTGGCGTTTCAATTCTGGCTCAAATGACCGGATCCATGTTTCGTCGATAGCAACCACTCTATTCAGCATCATTTCACCTTCCTCTGTCCAACGATTCAGTGCAAATTTGAACACGTTTGTTCTTTTTCAGTTTTTGAGAGTGCGTGCTGCAACCACCGCGCGGCGATCTTTCTCATTCTGCAACAGAATAACATGAACGGTACTCTTACGTATCCCCGATTCATAAGCAATTTCCTGGCATGTAAATCGCCTATCAGAGTGAAAAAGTTGAGCAACAATTTCGGTGTTATCGTCGTCTGTAACTGTCACCGGCCTACCGGAGAAGGGCTTCTTGTAAGACTTGCCGTCCATTATTGAAATCCTTCACCCATATACAAATAGTGCTAAATCTGCACATGTCTGGTTAACTTCCTGGAGTGCATCAAATATTTCAGTCGCTTTCTTTCCGCGCCTACTCTCTATCTTGATATACGCATAAATTTCTTCTTGCGTCAGTGCGAACGAATCGTCCGCCATTGCATTGTTTGATATGACGTCATCAAAAATGACGTAACGTCACGATGCTTATAAACACGTGCGCTTAAGCGCAAAGAGTTAATTTAGTTACGTGCCAAGTTTATAGTAACTTTATGTTGTTTCAATCAACAGTTACAAACTAATTCTCATTCATTTTCGGATTACCCTCGTATAAAGTCAATCCCTTTAATTTTTTTGTGGTATGCATGTTAAAAAAATCAGGGAAGTTAAATCTTATTATAACAGCAGGTAAGATAGATTATTTTATTTATTGGTCTCTGTTGGAAAATTGGATAAGGAATAGTGAATAGTATTGATCCTCTCAATACCTTAGATATTTCATGAATTTGCTGCAGACAGAAATAATTTTAATAGAAAAGCAAGAAAATAGGACAAGATAAAGTTATTGTTCTTTATCACTTCACATCCTTCCCATGTGTAAATAATGATATCTATGCCTTCAGCAGTTTTTTAAAATATGTTCTAGAAAAACAAAATTTCACCATACAAGTAAGTAATAGAGGTGAAGCAAGGTAGAGTTATTGGTCTTGGTAAGTAAAGTTTGACCATTGTATAAAGTATAAACTAAATCCATCAAGTACTTTCTGAGTTCCGACATACAGATGCGACGAGAGACACTACCGTCTACTCTAACAAGAAAAGTTTAAAAGCAAAATGTTTCAATTGACGGCTTACATTAAACATACTGTCCCCTGCTCAGGACCCTCATATTAGAAAAATCGCCCTTCCATTAAGTAATTAAAATAATGGAAGTATAAAAATTAGAATTAAAAAAGTCTAAATATATAACCCAAGAATATATATTAAAAAAAAAACAAGAGCTGTCAGAGGACAGCACGCTCGACTATTCAAAATGCTTGTTGGTAATTAATCTTTTTTTTTATTTCTTGCCCTTCACATACCCTGTACATAACTTTCATGCAAAACTTTAACCAAAAGCTGCAACGCCAACGCCGACGCAAGGGCGACTACAATAGCTCTAATATTCGTTGAATAGTTGAGCTAATGAGTATTACAAAAAAAAAAAAAAAAAAAAAAAAAAAAAATACGGGTCTCAGCTGGACTAGAACTCACGACCCCTTGCAAAGACAAAATACTGAACGAAGCTCTTACCAATTGAGCTAATTCCGCAGCTGCAAATTTGTGGTGCAAATAAGGTTATTTATAGGTAGTTTAATGAATTAAACTGCGGATGAACACTGAATTATTAATTTGCTTCTTTTACAGTTTTATTTGCACAGAAATTGTGATTATACCCGATGCTTTCAACATCCTGCAATTTATATAACTTTTATGAAAAATGAAAAAAAACAAAAAACGTCTACAACCAGTAGTTCTATATTTCAACGCGAATGCATGAACAAGTGGCGGTAATATGAATGTTAGTAGAAAATCCACTATCTGACTTGAGCTTCTAAAAACGGGTTTGATCACTCTTTGCATGTAAGATTTATACAACGAATTGACCTTACGTAACGCAAAACTAAGACTTTAGGCGAGTTTCTTCATCCCTGCTGCAGAAATGATGTCAATCTGATTATTTCCCCTCGCTCTACGACCAGATGTCCTCCACTGAGCTTAAATTAGTGGAAAGAGCAGGCGATGGTAGGACAATAATGTTGTAAACATCTAAGCATTCCAATTTCTTGTTAGTTTATTTGTTTGTTGTTGTTTGTTTGTTTGTTTTGTTTTGTTGTTGTTGTTGTTGTTGTTGTTGTTGTTGTTGTTGTTGTTGTTGTTTGTTTTGTTTTTTTGTTAGACGATTAAACAGATTGTTCGGGGAAGCTTTACGTGGAAATGTTCTTTATATCAACAACGTAATAAATGCATGCACATTGGAAGTGTTGTATTCATACAGACTGAACTACGTAAATTATTACAGAAGAACGTTTCTTTTCTTTCTTGTTTCGCTGAGTATATGTTGGGATTAGATTCCTTGTTCACTGTTTGCTTGGAAGCAACGGGACTTAGACATACTTATCAATAAATGAATGAATAAAGCAATGACTTACTATTTCATACTACCTGACCATGAAGACATCTAGGTTCAGACAATGTATAATCAGTCTTGTAGATTATTTGCACATGGTTTTCTGTTTTCCTTCGGGCTTGGGCATATACCGGTGCAGGTTTTGAACAGAACAGGACAGGTTTTAGCTACGATCACTAGTCGCTTATGGACGATTATGTGGAAAGGGGTCATTAGGGAATATACTTAAGATAAATTAACTTGAAAAATTGCGGTGCAAAAGATGACGATAGCTTAACCGCTAACGAGGTCAAATATTATCATTTTTTGGCATTAAGAAAGACGAATACGGTAGTTTAGAGTCATTAAGAAAGTTTTAAAAAAATGCTGAATCGATTTGTACTCACTCTCTTATTCTCCTTTAACATACGCAAACATATTCATGCATTAACATTCTGAGATACGCTCACTAGTATATCAGTTAAATATCCAGTTGAACCTGTATTAGTGGCTACCTGTATTAGGCGGTCAGCTTACATTTAGCAGTCAGTTTTAATATCACCAAATTGTCATCTGGTATATGTTAAACCTTCATTTAGCAGCCATCTCTGTTAAGCGGTCACTTTCTATTGTTCCCTAGACAGGTTTGACATAAGTAAACATTGATACGCACGAACATCAATGCGTCTTTACAGTTACTTCAAATCGATTCACCATAATTATTAAAAAAAAAAAAAAAAGACATTAATTGCAAATTTAAGCTGATCGTTATATGCAAAATTGAAATGCATTTTATCTATAAGAAGAGTATAAATCAGTCTGGGTTTTAAGTTCCCGTCTTTCACGATAAATAGCGCGTTTTGAATTTGGGCATTACACTGCATTATTTTGTCAGTTTTACAATAAAACATGTGTTTCTACTAAAATACTTTCTGTGCTTATTCTGCATATAAATGTTCACTATGGCAGTATCGGGGTGGGGGGGGTGTACGTGAATATTTGCATTTCAGCAAATTAAAGATATTGATGCCCTTAACAGGAAATATACTGATATGATAAATGTTTCATATTTGTCAACTCTTCTTTAGCTATATAAAGTGACGTAAGATTTCCACAGAAAAAGATATATTTATCATTTATCAATTGTGTAATTTATCAATTTATTCTTATTATGGTTAAGGTTAAGATGTAAAGATAATACCAATTTAAAATTATCTAATCCATCCCCATCTTTATTGTAAAATATAAATGAGAAAAAAATAAAACCATTTTGATGTAGGTTCACAATTTAAAACAATCTCTCTCTCTCTCTCTCTAAATTTAAGTGGTTTTGCAGACGACTGTTCACTACGTATCGGCGATACCTTTTGCCATTGCCATTTGGCATAGATTTGCAAACAACTCCATTAATTTGTTTAAAAGAAACATTCTCAGACCAAAAACACTACAAGATTCACTAACGTAGTGTTTCCGTAGATCTCCCTTATACTCAATAGAACCATTAATTTCCCCCCTAATTCCCTTCTTTAGTTTTTTCCCTCATATAGACTCATTTTGACCCTTTCCCTCATATAGACTCATTTTGACCCTTTCCCTCATATAGACTCATTTTGACGCACTCAATAGGTACCACATAAAGCTTGATCTGCAGAAAACCACAGTTAAACCTTACCAAATTTAATTATAAAGTCCTCATTTCCAGACCACTGAGGAGCAGCGAACAGCATAAAACCTGATCAGCCTGCGAGTTATTCGCAGGCTGATCTGGTTTTGTGCTGTTCGCATAGGTCTTTTCATGGTTTCCTCTATGAGGAAAGGGTTAAAGAAGATAACCGCATTTAAAACTTTGTTGTTGTTTATTTTTTTCTTTTAAATTTAGATTTGAAATCAATTGATTTCAAGCATTTCAAAGATAGTTTCCCACTTTTTAGGTTTTAATTTAGGAAAATGTTTTGAAGTGTATCTTAAAAGGTTATCTTTTCAATACATACGAAAATTACTTTCAAGCCCTCATTTGTGAGCTCTATCTAAGAGATATCAAAAGGTAATTCAAACTTATGCCACTTTACAAGCCATCTTTCCGATAGCATCTCCTGAAATTGTGAAGCAATTATTAGATTAACAAAATTAGAAAAGCATAATGTGCTTAACGGGTTATATAAAATGTAACGTAAGAAACCGAAGCCTATAAAATACCTGCTTATTCTGAACTGATTTTCAAAACAGTTTTTATTCAATTTTATTCTTTTTCCTCTGTTACTCTGCTATACTCTGGGCCATTCCAATCAGTCGGTATCTATGTGTACTTTGATGTTGGTTGAGTTGGCGATGTAAAATACTTATGTGTATATGTGCATTTACTCGTGATTTATGGTCTTGTGCAATAAAAAGTGTAATACTATATAACAAGAAATAATATGTTTACGTTACAACTGAATATTATTTTAATCTTTAAAAGGAATCTATATTAAGAATTGTCCGTATTCCTAAACCTTGTTTGCTTATACACATGGAGTTTTTCATCAAGTTTTAATTATACACAGTTTAAAATATTGTTATTCTGTTTATCTTAAACCATTGGTGGCGTGTTTATGAAACAAACTAAAGCAAAATACAAATTTATAGAGAAAATATTGATATTGCAAAAGGATAGAGAAATAGGAAATATACCACTGCTTCTCAGTGTTGGATAAGGTTATGTCTGACATTTTATCACGTGTAATGTTTCGTCACTGGATGAAGAATTCGTCGATTCACTTAGGTTCATTTATCCAGAAAATATTCTGGCGTTAATACTTATAAGTAAAGAATGCATACCCATAGTATCTTCAAAACTGATAGTTTAAGATCTACATTACCATCAATATGCGATGTGTATACTACTATATACTACTATAGTGGACCAATCATGCAAATTGCTGTTCCTAGAGGTAGGGGAGTGTCAGGAAGCTTCTATAAGAATGTGGGTCAGAAAAAAATGAGAAAAAAATTCGTCTTAAAATAGGACTCCAGCATATCCGTTTGCTGCATGACAATGCCCCAGTCCACAAATCATCAACTGTATACCTGTATTTGAAGTCGGAAAAGGTCAATGTATTATCACACCCTCCATACTGCCCAGACCTGGCCCCGTGTGATTTTTTCCTCTTTCCGAAATTGAAAAAGCACCTATCTGGTAGAAGATATAGGTCCAGAAGTGCGCTGGGATCTGCAGTTTACCAGTTTCTGATTAGTGTGTATAGTGAGGTATAAAATGGCACTTGTACTATCTTGTCATAGAGCTAACGTTTGTCGTCACGTGGTAGAGAGCCTGATTTGCATACTGAAGGTCCCAGCGCGCGCAATTCTGGACCTATATCTCCTAGATTGGTGCTTTTTCAATTTTGGAAAGAGGAAAAAATCACAGGGGGCCAGGTCGAGGCGTTTCTGCGAAAACAGGTTACTTGCAAATGTTTTCGAACATTCCTCGTAAAGAAACTGTATGGAAACTACTGTGAAAGGTCTTAATTAAGTAATAAATTGGAAATTGCTGCAAATAATTACATTACTTTAGACGTTCTAGGTTCAGACGTTGAAGTATTTTTAAAGAAACTCCACAATCGGAACATGTTAAGGTGTCAGACGAAGACAAAATTACAAGTACGCATGTGTAAAACTGTGCATGTATAGCATTAACAATCATTGTGGACATTTAGTCACGTAAGCATTCGATGTTTGTGTTGTGAGTGTGTTAGTTTGCTATTTTTGTAGTTGATCTTCTATGGAAAGTGTCAGCCGCTGTCGGACAAAATATTATTTCAATAAACTTTAAATACCTTTTATTTATGGCATGTCTAACAACATGTGAATTATAGCATTTTTAAATCATGTAAATAAATCATAAAATACATATTTGTATGAATTGACGAACACTAGTTTTTAAATACGTTTACCAACCGAAAATTACTTAATGAAAAAATATGACAAGATGAATGGTACATTGTCTAGTCAATTAATTCAAATTTTGAAAAAAGAAACGATTTGTATATATTTTGAATATAAATGTACATGTACATGTATATATACTCGTACTTGTATTGTTTCTGAAGTCAGTGGCGGTTATAACGCAGTATTTATTGGACCGGCCAATTATTTTTTTTTCAAAATATCTGGACATAGAATATTTATGATTATTCGCAAGTTTGCACCGTAAATAAATTCACAGCAATGAAAGAATCGTCTCCTTAGTTACCGTAAAAGTCAACCAGAAATGTTCATGAATGGCATATGAAAATTTACACTCAATTATGTTGTTTTGTCTATATAAAATATGAACTCAGAAAAAAAAAGAGACTCTCGGGTTGTCTATGTGCCAGAAGGAAATGACAGGATTGTGTAGAACAATATATAGTGCATGTAGGCGACATGTGGCTGAAATACAGACAGAAACCACACGAGCATCAAAGAGATTAAACACTTATTATTATTATTATTAATGCAGGCGTTTTAATTTCAAATGAAGGTGGCGACAAATCTATTTCCGTTTGTAAAAGAAAACGTTTTTAACTGATAATTAAAGTTTATTTTTACTGTTGTAAGCACTGATGCCGTACGTGATTTCTTCAAAAAGATTTTTACAACCGCCGAAACCACTTTCCTTGAACTTACTTTATGAGAGGAAGCATTGTAACCGATTTGGGATGTTTACTTGCTCTTCCCGGATGCCATTCGGTTAAATGCTATCATATATCATTGCATTTGAAATAAACTTTGCTTTATGACTTAAAGCAGCTCGTTCACAAAAGATCGGTAGAAATCAAAAAATATAATTTTCTACTCTCCCTCGTTAATGTTGGTGAAGTCTTTGTTTCCTGACAAATAAACTCGGAAAGAGTAGGTTACATTGCACAGGAAAACGCTAGACGCAATTTCGAACAGAATCGGTTAAATTTAGATACGATCTCCCCGAAGGACACGTTCCGCAACATGACATCTTCACCAGTTCGGGGTGGCTATTTTGTAAGTACATCCTATGAAGTAAGCTCATGCGGGAAAAGTGGATCTAAATATAGGCTTTATCAGTCCAAATATAGTTTCAATACCGTCTATAACGGTATTGCCTGTGATGGGGAAACCATTCAATCTTTTTACGGTCACAGCTGGTTACATTGTGTGACAATTCGTCTGTATATGGATATTGGTAGACGAAATACATCAATACAGTCAAAAATTCTATTTATTAAAAATTAAAATCTGTGAACAAGCTGCTTTAAACGGTCGAAATGAAGATAATACACCACTTAAACTTGTATGTTTTGCGACAGATAGTGCTTCATAGAAGTTGTAGTTTTCTTGTTCAAGAATGTGTTATTTTTTATTAAAAATATTATCAAATTGTTATTATAAATCAAAATGTGGAACTAATTTGCATTTGTGCAATCAAAATGGAAAAAAATCCTGAATCGAACCGAATTTCTAGTTTTATATACCATTATTCCTTCGAACATATTTATATTAAATTGTGTATGTAGTTTCTGTTGCTCAAATGGAAACCGTGTTATTTAAGAAGTCAAGCAAAGGCCTTTTAATCCAATTACAGTGGAACTTCCACTTTGACTGTTATTTTATCTTTGGATGTGGATTAAAATTGAAAAGTAATCCTTTATCAGGTAATAAAAGTTCAAAAGGTCAAAGATCTAACCATGTGTGTGTGTGTGTGTGTGTGTCAGAATTTCCTTAAACTCTTATATGTGTACTTATGTATAAGTCCTAAGAATATAAGGACAAAAGCATATATCTCAGACTGAAATGTTCTCATTGTGTCCGCATTTAAACTTACTGATATAATATTTTCTTAAACAAATTGACTGCATTAAATGTTCATCTAAATACAATGGTTTATTGCTTTAAGTACCTCGATTTGTGTTCAAACATCTGTTCCACCTTGACCTAGATAGCTTTTAAAGGGTAGCAACTCTTTCTGTTCTGGCGCTAGACAAATGTTCTTTTTGCTACATGATTTAGATTTCTTTAACCCTTTCCCTCATAGAGGACACCATGAAAAGACCTATGCGAACAGCATAAAACCAGATCAGCCTGCGAGTAACTCGCAGGCTGATCAGGTTTTATGCTGTTCGCTGCTCCTCAGTGGTCTGGAAATGAGGACTTTATAATTAAATTTGGTAAGGTTTAACTGTGGTTTTCTGCAGATCAGGCTTTATGTGGTACCTATTGAGTGCGTCAAAATGAGTCTATATGAGGGAAAGGGTCAAAATGAGTCTATATGAGGGAAAGGGTTATTAAAGCATAGAATGAACGAGACTTTGTTGTCTCGTTGTTGTTGTTATTGTTGTTGTTGTTGTTGTTGTACAACGTTCAAACATAAAATTTAAGGAACTCTATAGTTTACATATTTTATTTATGTGTAATCTCATATTCAGCCAGTAAAACGGTTGATTTATTCAAATGCCGACATCACCATTTGATTAAGTTTTCCCTGAAAATCGTTTATCATTGAACAAAGCCATCCTGCAGCGAACAAAACTTTCAACCAAACGCACCAGAGGTCAATGTAGAACATGGAACAGTTAGCTTTCTGAACAAATGCCGAAATAGCAACCCTGCTGTTTCTTGCAATTAACAGTTAGGTTACAACAATCCTAATACAACAAAGAATGCACATCCCGTCGGTTAAGGGGAGATTCGAAATGTTCAGAGGACTCAAAAGTGATTTTGTCGTTGTACAGAATTGTCATTCCCGTGAGGTAACTATAAATGAAAATGCAAAGGCAGACTTTCAATCATTGTTGTTGCTATTGTTTTGATTGACAATATTTCAGTCATATGGCTACGTCTAAATTGAAGATGGAGGAAGGCACCTAATGCACAGAGACAAACTGGTAGAACCACTGACCTACTGCAAGCCAGATAAAAGGCTTTTTAATGTAATTTGAACTTTTAGTATGGGAAGAGTGTGGGAAAGTTTATTATCTAATATGCTTGAATATCTGTTTATTTTAAACTCGCACATAGCAAAACGCTTATCGAAGCACGTGGTTGGAGATTATCATTCATGGACTAAATAATAAAAGCATATTATATTCTCACCATTCCATTGGTTCTGAACTTAAATGAATTTTATAACATTTTTGAAAATCTGCGCAAGACCATAACTATATTAAACCAGCAGCTCATGAGATATGAAACAGACATTATTCTTCCTAGAACAATAAAATATTCCGTAATACGAATTCACACTGACCTGTGCTCCCTATAAAGTCACAAAAGTGATTTTCCGAGAAATAAAATTCAGGCAGGGAATTTTTTCTTTCTGTCCTGGTCGCTATAAAATAAAATTAAAATAAAAAGGGAAAGACACACAGAAATTTTGGGCGAGCTTCACTATGACGTAACTATGTCTACTTACTTTGAACGTCATGTAAAAAAGTGAAGAATGAAATACGAGGGTTGTCCCAAAGCTTCGTGACAAGTGAAATATTGACGATAATAAATAAAAATAAATCCGCAAGATTTAGGCAAAATACATATGAACATTTAACAAATAAGATATGCAAAAATCATTTTACAAATGCATTAAACGACAATCTTATTACATGTCAAACATACTACGTACTAAAATAAAAAGGGAAAGACACACAGAAATTTTGGGCGATCTTCACTATGACGTAACTATGTCTACTTACTTTGAACGTCATGTGAAAAACGAGGGTTGTCCCAAAGCTTCGTGACAAGTGAAATATTGACGATAATAAATAAAAATAAATCCGCAAGATTTAGGCAAAAAACGTATGAACATTTAACAAATAAGATATGCAAAAATCATTTTACAAATGCATTAAACGACAATGTTATTACATGTCAAACATACTACGTACCATACGACCGGCGTGTGGTCAACATCATTATCGCAACGTAAATTCATCCTAAAAGCCCTTTCCTAAAATACTCTCCCCGAGCCTCTATGCACTTGCGGTGTCAGCTTACCCAACCATCAAACACATTTACAAACCAGTCTTTGTTCAAACCTTTGTTGAATGTCAATGTGGCATTCATGAGTTCCTCTCTGGATTCAAACCTCTGGCTGCGTAACTTCTTGAGCTGAGAGAAATAGGCAAAGTCAAGAGGCGCGAGAACTGGCGAGTACGGAGGATGGCGAGCTTGCTTGAACCCGAACATAATGAACATCGCCTTGCCTGGCTTTCTTGGAGGCAGAGTGTCGTATGTGCTGATCATCTGCGATAATTAATTTATGATTCAATATGGATACCTGTTGGTTCACCGTCTGGTCTTGTGACTCCTCTTTTCAGCAAAAACATCAAATGCAAATTGATCAGGCTCATTTCGATACACAGGGTAAACATTGTAGTTTGAATATGTTTTTCAACAGACATGTGCTACAATTGGCAAAATTTATATATGGACACGCATTAAACTATAAAGAATTAAAATGTTTTTAATAACGTTTGTGCAATGTTTAACCGGAAGAAACACATGATTATCATGAACCCTTGGGGCTTCCATAATAACATTTTAAGGAAATATTGATGATATCCAAGCTATTTAACTTCAACAATATTGCACAACTTAAACCCTCTTAAAATCACCAGTCGCTATATGAAAATGCCCAAAATGTTTCGATATGCTGCCAAGCAAACAAAATATAAGTATACGTATGTACACACACTACATCCAGGGAAAAAACTACTGGTACTATTTAACATCCAAACCGTTGGGAATCTTTTCAAAATGGTGACAACCCATATCAATTAAGATGTGAAAGAAGACATACATTGTTTCATCGCTTATGAGCATATGGATACATACATCAAAGCATTAAGACTTAACAATCAATCATTTTTATACATTTTATATGGCGATAACCTTTACGACTAAATTGTATATCATTTCAGAGCAGGCAGTGAACGGCGTAAATGATACCAACAGTTTATCATTTAACAATATTCGTCTCTTAATGAAACATTTAAAAGCTCAACATTTATATACGTTTTAGACCTCCTTTAAGATATTTTTGGACAAAGAATACGTGTTGTAGTATATTTGATATCCCTTAGTATATTTGAACATTTTAATTTTTGCAAAGACAAATAACACTTGACTTAGAAGCACTGAAAATATCCATAATGTATATTTCTGATTATCATAAGGATGTTCCAACGTATTATTTTACCCGGATTTGTAATTCGACATGAGATTGATTGCGCCGTACTTGCTGACATTGGTCCAACCATTGCAACACGTGACATTCCGTTTTTAAGAAACATCTTGGAGTTCTAATGTTCTAATGAATAATTATGATAACTGTAAAATTTAGATAACATGAGTGAACGTTTCATAAAAGGCAATTTTAAAGTCTGAAGAACAATACATCATGTCACATCGTTAAGCAAAAATATCCTTTAAAGTTGAAAAATGGATTTGTTGCACTGGTTTTACCCAAAGGCTATTTAGAAATATCATTTATCATGACATGCAGAAAAGAAACTGGAAAAATAAATTGACAAATTAGATTGAGATGTTGGCCATTACTGAGATTGTTATGAAACACGGGCGACGAAAGAGTTCACACAGTGTGTTAACATTATATGTAACTGTTTAACTGTCGAACGGTTTTCGGTTGAAAGTGTCTTAGCGAACATTTTTCTTACATTCTAAAAATAATATCTAGATTTAAAAGTATTCACATTATCGTTGTGTTTCTTCCTTGTTCTTTATTATCTTTTTAATGTAAATCTTGGTCTACTGCAACCTGTTTCCTTATATCTACTTTATTTATACAGATGAAAATATTGGTCAAAGGGAAGTAACTTAGATCATCTTATACCGAACTGCTATTTAAGAACATTTACTACATTTTATTTTATTTTCTTCTAAAATTTTATTTTATTTCCTAATAAAGTATTTGATTAAAATTATACGTAATTCGACAACAAAATAAGCCACCGTAACTGTTTTAAGCCGCACTTGTATTCCCGTTGTAACCGTTTAAAATAAAAAGGATAATTAAAGATAATTAAAGATAATTAAAGATAATTTCTAGTTAAACGTGAAGGAAGTCAACATTATACATTAAAGATAGACATACTTCTTAT
This sequence comes from Solen grandis, assembly GCA_021229015.1. NCBI lineage: Eukaryota > Metazoa > Mollusca > Bivalvia > Adapedonta > Solenidae > Solen > Solen grandis. The sequence goes on along the minus strand of CM037785.1, from coordinate 29,110,385 downwards.
TGGTCAATGTATATGATTAAATGGTTTCGATATCGTCAGGTTATTATTTTTAAAGATTTTTTAAAAGAAAGAAACATTTCTTCGATTTAAAATGTATTCATATTTCTTGAAAATATTTTATTCGTTGCTAATCAAATCAATAAAAAATGATATTCACTGAGTAAACTTCGAGCTTCTGAACTGTTTCTATAATAACTGTCAAATGCAAAAAAGGATAATAAAGTTGCTGTATTGCATTTCCATGGTAACCGCCATGAAAATCTTATCGCTATGTTTTTCGTTAAAACAAAAGAGAAAACAGATCAAAATTATAAAGCGAATGAGTGAAAAACAAATACTATCATTAAGCCTTAGGATTTCGATTAAAAAAACGTTTTAAAGGAAATATTCATGTTATCTAAACGCTTTAACTTAGATCACCTTTACTTATATCGTACAATATTGCACTACTTAAACCTCTTAAAATCACCAGTCGCTATATGAAAATGCCCAAAATGTTTCGATATGCCTGCCAAGCAAACAAAATATAAGTATACGTATGTACACACACTACACCAGGGAAAAAACTACTGGTACTATTTAACATCCAAACCGTTGGGAATCTTTTCAAAATGGTGACAACCCATATCAATTAAGATGTGAAAGAAGACACACATTGTTTCATCGCTCAGTATATGGATGCACAAATTACCTTATTAAGATTTAAAATGCAAGCACTTCTATGCAATTTATACGGCAATAACCTTTACTGCTAAATCATTTAGAATAGACTGTGAAGGGCGTAAATGGCACCAACAATTTATCATTAATTTGTACATCTTCTAACAAAACATGTAAAATTCAGAATATGTAATTTTTAGAACTTCTTTTAAATATATTAAGGAAAAGAATTATTGTTGTAATGGTATTTTTGTAGATTTTCATCTCTGCAAACACAAATTACAAATTTCTCAGAGGCAATGAAAATACCCCCAATTTTTTTTTTATTATCATAAAAATGTTTAAAATCGAAACATGTTTCAAAGTTTTATCTTACCAGGTTTTATGTTTTACCATGAGATTGATTTCGTCGTAATTGCGTAATTTGGTCAAACCAATGCAACACGCGATTCTTCGAATTAAAGAAACATCTTAGAATTATTATTTTCAGGAGAAAACACAATAATTATGATAAATGTAAAATAAGATAACAGGAAAATGAACGTTTTACAAAATGTCAATATAAAAGGTATGATGAGCAATACGTGTTTTCACAAATTGTTAGAAAAAAAATCTTACAAGTTGATATATGGATTTGTTGCACTCGTTTACCCAGAGACAGTTCATTGCAATACAAATAAGAAGCAATACAAATAATTGACAAATGAAATTGTGATGTAATTGAAATTGTAATGATACACAGACGCCGAGAGTAATCACACAGTGTATTACGTTTATAAGCAATTGTTTAAAAACGGACTTTTTTTTTAACAAATCTAACACTCTGGATTTAAACGGTCGTAACACGTCTATGGAGATCAGCAAGAAAATACCGGATCGTTCCCTAACTGGTTTGTGTTTAAACATACATTTACTTATACTCAAAGATAATATCTAGACTTTAAAGTATTTATATTATCGTAGTATTATTTCCTAAAGCACATTTATTAACATTGATATATAATTTTCTGTGTTCTAGATCTCTTATTTTCATCTTATCCCAACCTTGTAGTTTAGCAGCAAATCTGTTCATCTATTGAATAGCACATAAGATGACTGAACTTCCATTTACAAGCTTTTAGATTGAAATAACAGCAAATGATGGGTATTTACCATCCTTAACCTGTGTAGGATAGTGTAAATAAGCACGAGTAACCTATATTTCGCATGATTTTGCAGCATTTTATCATACTAACTGTAAATCGTTTAAAATACAGTATAGAAAAAAGTTTGTTTGAATATTATATGTACTGCTATATAAAAAAAGACACTAGATTCAAGTTCTATGGTGCACATGTTTGATTTTTACTTTTCAGAACTAACGGTGTTGATTTTCAGGGGATGCTACTCTGATCGACAAATCATCAGCAAAAAATATTGAATTGAAAAAGTACAAAATAAAATAAGTGAATACGTACGAAATTGAATAAGTACGAAAGAGTGCGTATTTTGACGAGCCTCGTGTGCAGTTATTATTAAAATGGTGTCAAAGCATTGTTTCATATTGAGATATAAAAGTATCGTTACATCGACCAATTACCAGTTTAAAAAAAATCAGTTGTTGTTGTTTTTGCTGCTGCACAGATAGCGACGTCCATTTAAGTGTGAATACGTACACTAAGAATTCTTTTAACTACATTTCGACAGGCAGATTACTATCTGAACACATAGTTTTATGGCACACACACACACAAACACACACACACACACACATATATATATATATACGCACACGTATATATCTTAATTTCTTCCACATTTTTGACAAGTACAAACATCGGGAAAAACTATACTAGAAATCAACAAAGAGAAGAAAAAGAAATACAAATTAGAGAGGAAGAGGAAGAAAAAAAAACATGTATATGGATTCATACAAGATCTAAGGGGGTGGATAAAAGAAATAAATTGATTACTTTATATAAATCTATCTGTCATGAATACAATTGCGACTCATTTTGAACTGCCTCATTCTCTAAATCATAGTGTAAATTATAGAAATTTTGCTGAAATATTTCATGCTGTATAGTATGTATACGGATAATGAAATATATCAGTAGTCAATATCTAACATATACGTTCTGAGGGTGATAATAATTTTGTCCAATAAATAAAATTAAACATTTAAACATTTTATGTTTTGAAATGTTTATCATTGCAACCATATAAGGGAAGATTAAGTGTCTATGGACTATATCAGCATACAAATATCAACTTGAAAATAGTCAAAGCCCTATAAAATGCAATCAAACAAGCGTAGACTCCGATGGAGCAACGCATATGAGTTTGTTTTACTGAAATAGTCTTTAAGCCATAATACAAAATGCCCTTAGTTGTACATGAAAATATATAAAATAATAGTATATTAGAATACAACGTGTTGGCCACCACAGTGATCTCTTTTTACGCTCACTCTACAACTGAAGGGGAGGTAACTAGAACGTGATCCTTTTTTTACGCTCACTCTTCAGCTGAAGGGGCGGTAACTTGCGTCCTAATGATTCCTCGCCAAAAGTGCACTACGCTTATACTGACGCCATAGCAATAATAAGTCGATATTTAGATACACGATTAAAATGATATAATTGTTTGTTCTTACCAAATCCAAATCTTTTCAATTTGTGTAAAATATTTAAAACAAAACATTGGATAAATTATTCAATAGAGAGAAGTAAGATAGCCGGAAAAATAAAATTGATATATTATTTTTGTATTTAACTTACTACTATACCGAAATTTGCTACGCACCAAATAATTCACTGATATTTGATAAAGACGCTATCATTTAAATGTTCGATATCAACCACAATCTGATCAATTTCTATCGATCATTTTCGATCAATGTGGCAGTGACATTTACGCAACGTTTGTTATTAAGGTATAAACGAGTAAATAAACCCATAGACAAATTCATTGCAAAACTTTTCAACGATGTTTATAATTTCCCTAGCCACTGCCAATAAAAAGCATTGAACTACGGAACGACTGTCATTTCTCACCAGTTCTGTTATTTATCAAAGGGTGAACTGCCGAAATTGCAGAGCAAAATACATACATATTATGGCTTCAACTATTATGCACACTTTAGAAATATATTTGAATAAGTTATGTCCATTGGCAAGTAATTTGGAAGTAGATATTTTATGTGTTACCAGGACACTTACGTATCACTGCTTAGTAACAAATTACTAAGATCACGGTGGAAGATAGCAACTATAATGCTGAGTCACTTGCTGGGGTACTTTTCCTTGGTAAATATTAACAAAACAGTGGGAAGAAACATGTGGAGACCATCATTATATATTACAAGTTTAGGAATGCAATACTTATGAAAGATGCAAACATTATGTGCACGTGCAAAGACCATTCGGTAAGAACGATACCTTTGCCCTTTATAATACTACAACGGTATACTTTAGGAAAACTTAAAATTATTTAGCGTCAAACCATCCGATTAGGAGATTGACAGAATCAAAACTATTCCATCTGAAATATTAAAATTCTTCCAAGTTAAAATGAACTTCTTTTTTCCACAAAAATATTTTTTAACAAAGTGTTTATAGATAGTAGGTGAGCCTTGATTTGACTGATAAAATTCAGGAGCTTAAAGCCGATAAATGACATAAAAGTACATTCTCCTGCGATGTACGGTTATAGAGACATTGTCACATCGTAGCTTACACGTGTCAGCCTTCAAGCATTTCTTAAAATAACTGTTTAGTTATACCGAATGAAGATCTAATTATTTCTAGAGAATTCGAATTCAAGAGAAAACACTGTACCTGAAATCACAACAAAATTAAACATAAATGACATTTTAAATGTATAATTACTATCCCGGAGTAACCTAAATTCGGCGCATTAAGACTTCGTTGTTATCTCTATTGAACAAGACAAGCAAAATTTCAATTAAATCTACGTAAGTGTAAACATAAACATCTAACCTTTCACAAGATATTTATTTTAACTTCGTTTGCATTTTCGTAACTATAAAATCAAAACAAAAATGGCCGCAGTGACCTATAACCTTACTTTGAAATCCGTACCCCAAATTCGGCGATTCTGATTGGCTGCTTATGTTGCGGCGGTAAAGTACTTCAGTATGGTGGACAATACGGATCATATGGCAAAAATATATTTTCAATCCTTTAAAAGTTTATGAATGAGTTTAAAGTTTATAAATGAATGAACAGGTAAGTTATTTTTTAACTTTGAACATATTTACAGTGACTGTTTTTTCTTACTTAAGATTTGCTGCAGACTGGGCACAAAAAAGTGTCACCACGTCTTAAAACTCTTACTGGGGAGCAAAATGTCAAGTGAACCCATTTTTGACAGGTATCACACTGCCCCCACTGAACAATTTTGATGTCATCAAAACCCTCTTTTCTAGGATAGAATCTCACACAGACACAACATTTCTCTTCATCTTCATCTGAAGACTCACAGTCTGAGAAATCTTCATCCATTTTTTTAGATTTTTGTTTTGTTTCAGGTTGTTTTCCCTTTAATGGGTTTGATGATGATGATGGTGTTGATGAACTTTTCAAAGGAGGAACAAATTTTCTTTTCCTTGAAGTGGACTGTCCTTCAATATGACTACGAATCTTATTGACAATTGCATCATCAGTGATTGGTTTACCCCCAACTACCTTGCTAAGGGTGTTTCTGACTTTGGCAGTTTTCAAATTTTTCAAAACCTCACCACCTTTACATTCAAGAAAACTAACAGGATTTTTAGATTTTTGTTCATTAGCTACTGTGGGGCAATTTTCATTTGTTGAAGAAGAAACTGGACCATCATTTGATACCATCGGAAAGCTTAAGGATGGAGCTATGTCAGAGTCTTTCACAACATTTGGATTAAAGGGGTAAATTCCACTTTTCTTAAATGCTGTGTGTACATTTGAGGGTGTTAATGTTGAAGAATACACCTTAGAAGCAAGTTTGCTTACATCATAGCGACTAATAACCCTACCCCCATTTTCCCTCATATATGTGTGGCATGCAGAGTTCCAAGAAATTTCAATGGGTCCAAAACAACTAAGGTCAAGAGGTTGGAGGAGATGGCTACAATGAGGGGGGAGTACAAACAACACAATATTGTTTTCTTTAGCCCAATCAATCAGAGTGAGTGATATGTGGCTTTTATGGCCATCATAAAGAACAAGAACGGGCAAACTTGCATCATGGGGCGGTAGGTATTTTACTAAATGCTCTTGCATATACTTCTTAAAAATATCTGAATTTGACCACCCGGTCTCTGACATCATGCCTGTAGCACCAGCAGAAGCACCCTCAAGCAATTCTGGCAACATTCTTTTGCCAGGAAATACAAAAAATGGTGGTATCTGACTTCCCATGGCATTTACCCCACCAATCATGACCTCCCAGACGTAACTGCCTGCGTTTTATAAACAGCGCCGGAAACAATTTTTGGTGGCTTGTGGTTAGTAGAAAGACCCTTTTCATCAACATTGAATATTGCTTCAGGTCGGTTTTCTAAATTATGAGTGGAAATTATTTTTTCAAGCTCATTGAAGTAATTTGTTATGGCACTTTTTGTAGCATATCGTGCTCTTGCACTTTCAAGACTTCTTGGTTTTTTTACTGTCAGTTCAGGATATCGAGACAGGAATTGGTACAGTCACCTCAATGTTAATGGGTGTTCCCTATCTCTTAGGCCAAGGTGTGTTGCAAAGTCAGAGGCAAGATTTATAGTCTCAGTTCTTGAGTAGCCATACCCTATTTCTGCCATAGTACTGAGGTGATTGACAAGCAATATCTCCTGATCTTTTGAAAATAAAGTTGACCTGCCAGACTTAGCATTTTCTGCTGGAACAATGCCATACACTCTGTCTTTAAGGGTAGAAACTGGAACACCATATTGCCTAGCTGCCCTCTGCATAGGCAAATGCAGAGAGGTGACTGCCTTGTATGCATTTGACATAGTGGTTTGGTCATAACCCTGTCGATAGGGTCCTCTTTTAACACCATCGGACACTGCATTCTGAAAGAAAGAAAAAAAAACACACCATTTATTCACTTATTAAAATGGCTTAATTATGGCCAAAATTGGCTTCCGTAGATTTTTTTCATAGTAGGAAATGACGTAATACTTTACTATACTATAGCAGACGGTAGATAGTAGTATGATAATGAACGAATATAACAAGCAAAAAAATGATTTTATTTTCATGATAGCATATATACAGGTAAGATATTATTATGACCATGATATTTTTATGAAATCATATTGTTTTACCTGTCTGATTTCCATTTTCAGAAACTAAAACCCGACATCGGACAAATATAGGTCGTGGGAATTTATTTTGTTGTGACAGATTGCGCGTGCTCTCGCGAGATATCGCGTGATCGTTAAAAAAACAAAATCGCCGGATTTAGGTTATCGCCGAATTTGGGGTACGGGAGGATATATAATAAAGAAAACATCACTAACTGAGGTCTCTCTCGCTACTTTTGAGTCGAGGATAATTGCATATACAAAACAAGCTAGAGAAAAATTGTTTGGTTGCATTAGATGTTTAAGAATGATAAAAGATATAATAAGAAATAATTGTCACGTCCCAAACTTTTTTTAGTATTCATGAATAGAATGGGAATTATCCTAATTGTTCTTTTAACTTTTCCGAAAACCAAAATACGAACATGAAGATGTTTTTCTTGCTTATTTATTCATTTTTTTTGTAATTTCGCTTTAATTTATATGGTCATTCTAAACCGTTGATATTTTTGTACTGAAAATATTCAATTCCAATTCTCATACTAGTATTTCAAACTCACGCTATGTTATTAATTTGTGAGCAGACTATAATTCAGTTTCAGATAAAGCACAGAGTTGCTTAAATTAGCTACAAACTTCGGGACATTACTTCATAGAAGATAGTAAAGATGAAGAATTGAGTATAACAAACAAAGAAACCTCATATATTCCAAATATTTGTCATTTTTAGAAATCTTAAAGTTCCTGGAAAGTATATGTTAATGGAAAAAGTATGGATATGCTTGCCAAGCTGGTCATTAATAAGTACATATCAGCTTCACCACGCCGGGGAACACTACACTATTTAATATCTTGGTAGCTGGAAGCTTCTGTCAGCTTGCAACAAGATCCAATTTCGATGAGAAATCTACATATATCACGTCATTAAAACTTAATATACAAGCCCTCCCATGTATCAAAGATATATATTTATTATACTGCTATATCATTACAGTGCCACCAGGATGCAATAACGATGGCGTCAGCTATTCATCACTTCCAAAAATATCTAGATCTGTAACTTTCTTAATAAGTTGAGTCAAAAATGCGGCGTCAGGAAATCTTACTTGAGGTTGAAACGTGTAATCAGATTTTATTTATTGAAATGCTTGCTTTAAAAGACAGTTTCATTTAAATATTCTGCAAGTTCATAAATCATACACGAAGAAACTTTAAAAAACATATTTAGATAAATTCAAGCAGTGTTAAATTTCAAATCATACAACTAATATACATTTATTTTGTTGTTCGGGAAACGCTTAATTATGATAAATGTAAATTTACGAAACAGGAGAATTGAAGTTTCAATGTGAATAATCATGCATTATTCTTTAGGACAAATGCTTTTCAAATACTTCTTTATGGAACCGTCATGTTGTACTATCCCAAATTTAATGCTAGTATTAAATGTTCTATCGTATGTACGTATGAGGCAAAATCATGACAAACAGACAAACAACGAGGACGGACAAAATACTAACTGGCAAATGAGACTATCTAATGCCATATGCTCCTTCGGTCCTCTCTCTGGTGATAATTCAGATAAGAACATTCCAATATATTTGAGGAATTAATGCTTACTAATAGACTTATTTTTTCTATTAAACGCCTTTATTCTTCTTACATATTAAAAGGACTTTGTGGTGAGGATGTTCGGCCTATGACAAAAGCAAAATGTCTGCCCTTTGCAATATAGCGTTTAGCTATAAAGGAATAAGGTAAACAGACAAATTATGCAATAATTCGTCTGTATTATGTCTGCTAAAACACGCTGATTCCCATTATTTATATTAAAAAAAAAAAAAAAAGTACGATATGCTTATAAAATAAATATATTATTTTCATCAATATAAATAGTTTTCAATATGTCTATAATAGCTAAAATAACCTAATGCGATGCTGATTTTTTTCTATGTTGAAGACTTTAGAGATTAAATATAGGATGTTGCACCCATGAAAAATGACCATTTTAGTCAAACAAAATATCAACTAGGAGATATAATAACTGATTCTTATCAAAACTGAATATTAAAGCCATTTATACCAATGGTATTATATCAATCAATAACAATGAAACTCCTCAAGATGGTCATGGCAATAAAATAAAATGGTTTTCAGGAAAAGTACACAACAATTGACATAGTGATCAGAAATATAATTGTTGATCAAGACGCAATAGTTCGGACGCTGTGTCACCGTAATTTACACGCGTGCGTATTTTTCACACCTATGTGTACAGAAGCTAATTGATTGGCGGTTATTTCAATTAAGGTGATGCAAACCGTTGACAGGTGTCACTTGATTGTCAAGAGTGTTAACAAACTGAGTGATTTTTTATTTATCTATACATATCAGTGTGAGTGTTCGAACCTCACTTTACTTTTGTCGTATGCTCTGCAAGAGTAATATCACGCCATCAATAACAACGATTTGTATATTACAGATGCATTTGTAAGTTACCATTTATTATTCGAGTAATTCAGTGAAGGGCCCAGGTCAGCTTGGAGGATAGCTGAATCGGGATAGATAATTTTCATTTATGTTTTTTTTTTATGCAGAATAAAATAAAACATAAGACATAACAGTGTTTTGTATTTGATATACATGTATATCATAAGCCAACTAATTGTCACGACGTGTATTTCTTACAAATACACAAATTGTCCACCTGTAGGTAAACACGGTAATTCGGATGACACGATTTTTCGAACATTTCAGTCAGTCTGCAGACCGTTCGAATTATCGTAAATGGACACAAATATTAGGTACAGTAGTAGCTAGGGTTTTCTATTGATAAAAATATGTTTTATTTTTTCCACAATTATATGTAGTGTACTTGTAAAATGCCCATATCATATTTCGTGTTAAAAATCGAATTACAGAAACATACGAGGTGAGAGAAAAAGTCTGTAGAAAAAAAAACTGTATGGAGGACTGAGTTTACTTAGCAGAAGATGACATTGGATGTTTTTATCAATATCACGTCTGGGCTAAGGAAAGTACATTAGAGGTTTATCATCTATCAAGAGCTTAGAAAGATGATTGAGGCTGCATTATATTTTAAGAGAGTTTTGTAGCCTGGTGTCTTCCTGTGCATCCATTTGGGGCAAACCACATTTATTTTAAGATGTCTTCTTCGACTCTAATGGACAGTTGTTGGTGTAATGCCAACAGAAGAGCACGGCCGAAGTTGGTCAATGTTTAACGAGCATTTTCTGATATGCATTTGAATGCAGCTAAGACGTTTTCTTGATTTACAGCTGGTTTCGCTCTAATAAAACATATATACAATATACATTTCCTTCGTGCACAAACAACATCTTCCTTGCCAATCCTCAAAGCAAGAAAGGTGATTAACCCTTTCCCTCATAGAGGAAACCATGAAAAGACCTATGCGAACAGCATAAAACCAGATCAGCCTGCGAGTAACTCGCAGGCTGATCAGGTTTTATGCTCTTCGCTGCTCCTCAGTGGTCTGGAAATGAGGATTTTGTAATTAAATTTGGTAAGGTTTAACTGTGGTTTTCTGCAGATCAGGCTTTGTGTGGTACCTATTGAGTGCGTCAAAATGAGTCTATATGAGGGAAAGGTGATTAAATCAGTTGTTCACCCGACTCGAGAACATTTTATTATTGATCACAACCCTCTCGGCGCGAACGTGGTATCTAAATATAGATAATGACTGTTGAGTGCACATTCAAACGAGTCATTCGACTTACATAAATACTTTTATGTTATTATAAATTCTATTGATCATATCATACGGAACGAATTTAAACAAAACTACTCGAAATGTGAAGGTGAATTCCAATGTTAAGTACCATGTATAATGTTATGTAAACGATGTATTTTTTCTGAAGTATGGTGATTGTCTCTGAATTGTTAAAATGTCCCTCTTAAATAATATCAAAATATCAAATGTCCATGGAATGAGTATATTTTCCACTATTATTAGATAAGCTAAAGATTCACAATGTACTGAATTCTGGTCAGTTCTTCAACTATCAGAGTGCAAAAAACATATTAATGAATGATGGAAAAGGAATTCAATAATTACTGAACGTCGCAGATGCTACACAACCAATAGGAGTATAATGCGATGCGCAGACATATTTTTTTCTTTCTTTTTTTTTTTTTTTTGCTATTTCTCCAGAAACATGTTTTTCACATGACACTGTTAACATTATCAATTCTAAAAAGAGGTCATTCAACAAAAACCTATAGAAATCCTTCACTTCCAATGTTTTCTTGCAAATATGAAACCGGGAATAGTTCTTTTTTATATCATAAACGACACATGTGTGCAGATTTGCGAGTTAAAGTATTTTTCAAAACAAAAAAGAGGTGCTAAGTTGGAGAGGAAGAAAGATCTGCAGAAAGTGTCGAGTAGAGGAAGGCTGTACAAATGTTGCTCGTTACATACTAGTGGTGGGGAATCAGTCCATTTTTTTTGTCGATAAATCGGCAACAAAAGTCAGTGATTAATCGATAAATCATGTTTAAGTTACCAAATTATTTAAAATAAAAAATCAGAAATTTTGTTTAAACATGCTATGTAAATGATAAATGAATATTTTAAATTTTTAAAAAAAATATCTATAAAATATTAATATAACTCGCCCTTTTTTGTTTTCAAATTACTTGAAAAAAAACTACACTAAGATAAATAATAGATACTGGTCCAGTCTTCCGATAATCTTTAATTACAGTAATTCTCACTGGTCCACATAATTGAACAACTGCAATATCTGAGACAACTTTGGTCAAAGAACAGTATCAAAAAATGATTAATCAGAAAGAAGTTTTACTTTCAAATTAATCTGACACCGGGAACAACTCTGTGGAATTATTCGTCGATTAATTATTTTCGTCGGTGTCGTCAAATCATGGACCATTCAGTCATGACTTCATGATTAAGTGATTCAATTTTAACCTAAGCAGAAGGCCAAAAAAAGTATCTCATCACTAAAAAAATAAACTATTTATTTTGGTGATTTCCTCTTCTGCACCATGCGCTTCCATGTTATTGAACATGCATTAAGTATGCTTCGATTTCTATTGAAAATTTATTTTTCATAATATTTTGATTACACCAGTATGGAAGCTGAATAGCGTACAGACATGTTATAGTCGATTATACAATTTAATGATAAACAAAACGTTACTTTCTGTAAATAAATATTTATGCTTATAGAGAAATCGAAACAGATTCATTCAACATATTGGGAATGATTTATAAAGCTACGTAAAGGCTCAAGACAGCGTTTGAGGAAGAGTATCAAATTACTGAAACAATGTAAATAATGTCCGAAATTTCATTTATGTCAGTCAAACTAATGGAAAAAATTTTTATAAAACAATATAATAAATGTCAGTTTTATGATTATTTATTAGAGACAAGATCATTTCTACGTAAGATATTATTCTTTACACGCCATTTATACCCGTCATGAATTGAATTCATTTGCCATAAATATACAGTTGAACCTGTATTAGCGACCACCGCATTAAGTGGTCACCCTGCACTTAGCGGTCATTTTTTAATATTACCAAACTATAGCATTTTGTTATATATTTGACTTTCGTTCAGCGACCACCGCTGTTAAGCGGTCATTTTCTCTTGACTGACCGCTTAAGACAGGTTTGTCTGTACGCAGAAAATAGGATTAACAAACATCACCTATCAATAGACACTCTTACTTTCTGTTTGTTTGTTTTATATTTTGCTTTTCTCTCTCTCTCTCTTTCATTTCTCTTTTTTACATTCATAATTTTTCGATTTAATACATGATAATTTTTTTCAGATCATGCAACAAGCTGAACGCTTTGTTAACAGTCATAAATGTTATCGTAAAAAATATTGTAAACGACATTTATCAACTATGCTTCTTAAAATATTTTAGGTTTATTACCGTTTCCCAATATGTCCTACATAGAATGGCATAAAATAAGTCAGGACTTTAAAGTTTATGATAAATCTGACAGAATACTATTTAAATCAGTCTTATATAAGCCAAGGCTAGTTTATTAATATAAAAAAATTCACATTAAATCATTTTGAACAAAAAAAAAAAGATTCGAAAACGTAACAAGATCACAATTTTACTATCGATAAATTATTGTTAGCTTTGTAGTCATGTCATCTTAATAACTAGATGTCATTAAGTGCCATTGCCATTCATCTTTTAACCCTTTCCCTCATATAGACTCATTTTAACCCTTTCCCTCATATATACTCATTTTAACCCTTTCCCTCATATAGACTCATTTTAACCCTTTCCCTCATATATACTCATTTTAACCCTTTCCCTCATATAGACTCATTTTAACCCTTTCCCTCATATATACTCATTTTAACCCTTTCCCTCATATAGACTCATTTTAACCCTTTCCCTCATATATACTCATTTTAACCCTTTCCCTCATATAGACTCATTTTAACCCTTTCCCTCATATAGACTCATTTTGACCCTTTCCCTCATATAGACTCATTTTGACCCTTTCCCTCATATAGACTCATTTTGACCCTTCCCTCAATAACTCATTTTGAAAAGGTATCACATAAAGCCTGATCTGCAGAAAACCACAGTTAAACCTTACCAAATTTAATTACAAAATCCTCATTTCCAGACCACTGAGGAGCAGCGAACAGCATAAAACCTGATCAGCCTGCGAGTTATTCGCAGGCTGATCTGGTTTTATGCTGTTCGCATAGGTATTTTCATGGTGTCCTCTATGAGGGAAAGGGTTAAGGATAAAATAAGAAATAGAAAATACATATGCGTGAAAAATCAATTTGAAAATGTCAGGTTTATGACATTAAGAAGTAATTTTGATTTTGACTAATGTTCAGCAGAATATAATTATATTGTGTTAAAATTGTTACAGTAACGAATATAACCTTTGATTTTCTTCAATCATATGTACAAACAATCAATATTATTTAAGTTGTTTTTGACATTTACATATCTAGACTTGTGTGAACTCTCTGTAATTCAAAATTATTGAAAAAGCAAATCTCTCTCAAGAACTTGATTCTAAAACTAATCTACAATATAAACTTGATAAACATAAGTCCATTGTTCCCCCAGAACTAAAATATATTCAACTCTGGAAAGCTAATGTTGTGTGCTTATCTTTTCTAGTATATTTTAATTCAATTTAAGATGAATCTGCATCTCATTTGCCCACCCAAAGCAAATATTTCTGCATGGATTGCCCAACTCAATTAGTGTCTCTCCCTCATTGATAAAGCTGTAGGAATGCGTATCATTCTAAATCACAGACACACTTCTAATGCAAATTATTGTCTGCAATCAGCCATTAGCGAGTGAATTATAACTGATTCAGCATAAAACCGATTTATATTGCTTTACGTGAATCATATCTGGATTGGTTCCACTTTGAGTCTATATAATATAATGTAGCCATATATTTACATTATCCAATAATTGACGTTTTAAGTCAAATAAACCTTACTTTTACATGAACTTATTTTATGCAAATCAATGTAAATGTAACGTGCAAATATGATGAAATGAATAAAAGAGATGAAAACGTCTTTAAGAAAAAAAATCACTCCAGGCAATTATCGCATTAATACAATAGAGCAGACATTAGATATAGGTTTTCCGTCATTTGTAATTATTTAAAAAAATATTTGAATTACGTAAAAATACAAAGTTATAAATAAACTTTCAATTATATGAATAAAATAACCACACGGGTATTTACCACAAGCCTGAGATAATATCAAATGTAACTGTTCTCCGTACACTGTCATTTCTAGTTGCTGAACACAAGTTAGAGATAATGTCATATAAACACAAGTCTGGAATAATGTCATAATACCATGAGTCAGAGATAACGTCATGGTAATGTCATAATAACACAAGTCTGAGATAATGTCATAATATGCATGCCACATGCACTGCCAATACAGGTCATGAACACAAATCTGTGGTATTCTCCTACATTTACTGCCACTTACAAGTCATAAACATAATTCATTCATACATACACTGCCTCTTGCTGATAATGTCAAAATGTAATTCTCCTACATACAGTCAGAGGTTATTTCATAATGTAATTCTCCTACATACAGTCAGAGGTTGTTTCACAATGTAATTCTCCTACATACAGTCAGAGGTTATTTCATAATGTAATTCTCCTACATACAGTCAGAGGTTATTTCATAATGTAATTCTCCTACATACAGTCAGAGGTTATTTCATAATGTAATTCTCCTACATACAGTCAGAGGTTGTTTCATAATGTAATTCTCCTACATACAGTCAGGGGTTATTTCATAATGTAATTCTCCTACATACAGTCAGAGGTTATTTCATAATGTAATTCTCCTACATACAGTCAGAGGTTATTTCATAATGTAATTCTCCTACATACAGTCAGAGGTTATTTCATAATGTAATTCTCCTACATACAGTCAGAGGTTGTTTCATAATGTAATTCTCCTACATACAGTCAGAGGTTGTTTCATAATGTAATTCTCCAACATTCAGACAGAGGTTATTTCATAATGTAATTCTCCTACATACAGTCAGAGGTTATTTCATAATGTAATTCTCCTACATACAGTCAGAGGTTATTTCATAATGTAATTCTCCTACATACAGCCAGAGGTTATTTCATAATGTAATTCTCCTACATACAGTCAGAGGTTGTTTCATAATGTAATTCTCCAACATTCAGACAGAGGTTATTTCATAATGTAATTCTCCTCCTACATACAGTCAGAGGTTGTTTCATAATGTAATTCTCCAACATACAGACAGAGGTTATTTCATAATGTAATTCTCCTACATACAGTCAGAGGTTGTTTCATAATGTAATTCTCCTACATACAGTCAGAGGTTGTTTCATAATGTAATTCTCCAACATTCAGACAGAGGTTATTTCATAATGTAATTCTCCTACATACAGTCAGAGGTTGTTTCATAATGTAATTCTCCAACATTCAGACAGAGGTTATTTCATAATGTAATTCTCCTACATACAGTCAGAGGTTGTTTCATAATGTAATTCTCCAACATTCAGACAGAGGTTATTTCATAATGTAATTCTCCTACATACAGTCAGAGGTTGTTTCATAATGTAATTCTCCTACATACAGTCAGAGGTTGTTTCATAATATAATTCTCCTACATACAGTCAGAGGTTGTTTCATAATGTAATTCTCCAACATTCAGACAGAGGTTATTTCATAATGTAATTCTCCTACATACAGTCAGAGGTTGTTTCATAATGTAATTCTCCAACATTCAGACAGAGGTTATTTTACAATGTAATTCTCCTACATACAGTCAGAGGTTGTTTCACAATGTAATTCTCCTACATTGTAATTCTTCTACATACAGCCAGAGGTTATTTCATAATGTAATTCTCCTACATACAGTAAGGGTTATTTCAAATGTAATTCTCCTACATCAGCAGAGTTATTTTACAATGTATTCTCCTACATACAGTCAGAGGTTATTTCACAATGTAATTCTCTACATTGCTACATGCATTTCTACATATTCAGCAGAGGTATTTATTTAATATTCATAATGTAATTCTCCTACATACAGTCAGAGGTTTTTCACATGTATTCTCTATACAGCAGAGGTTATTTCAATGTATTTCTCATACAGCAGGGTTTTCATAATGTATCTCCTACATAATTTATTTAATGTAATTCTCTCATACAGCAGAGGTTTTTCACAATGTAATTTCTACATACAGCAGAGGTTTTTCATATGTATTCTCCTACATACATCAGAGTTATTTCACAATGTAATTTAATACAGCGAGGTTATTTCATATGTATCTCTAATACAGCAGAGGTTTTTCATAATGTAATTTCCTACATACAGCAGGGTTTTTAATGTAATTTCTACATACAGTCGAGGTTTCAATGTAATTTCCTACAACGCAGAGTTTTCAAATGTATTTCCTACATACAGCAGAGGTTATTTCATATGTATTCTCCTACATACAGCAGAGTATTTCAAATGTAATTCTCCTACATACAGTCAGAGGTTTTTCAAATGTATTTCTCATACAGTCAGAGGTTATTCAAATGTAATTTCTACATACAGCAGAGGTTATTCATAATGTATTCTCTACATACAGCAGAGGTTATTCAATGTATTTCTACATACAGCAGAGTTTTTATATGTAATTCTACATACGCAGAGGTTTTTCTATTATTTCCTACATCAGCCAGAGGTTTTTCATAATGTAATTCTCTAATACAGCAGAGGTTATTTCACAATGTAATTTCTACATACAGCAGAGGTTATTTCATATGTAATTCTCCTAATACAGCAGAGGTTTTTCAATGTAATTCTCTACATACGCCAGAGGTTATTTCAATGTAATTTCTACATACGCAGAGTTATTTCACATGTAATTCTCTAATACAGCCAGAGTTATTTCACAATGTAATTCTCTCATCAGCAGAGGTTATTTACAATGTAATTTCCTACATCAGCAGAGGTTTTTTAAATGTAATTCTCTACATACAGCAGAGGTTATTTCAAATGTAATTCTCTAATCAGCCAGAGGTTATTTAATGTAATTCTCCTACATCAGGGGTTATTCATAATGTAATTCTCTATACAGTGAGTTATTTATATGTAATTCTTCTAAATACAGCAGAGTTATTTCATAATGTATTTCCTCATACAGCCAGAGGTTATTTCACAATGTATTCTCCTACATACAGAGAGGTTATTACATGTTTATTCTCTACATACGCAGAGGTTATTTCACAATGTTATTCCTAATAAGCCAGGGTTATTTACAATGTAATTCTCCTACATCAGGAGGTTATTTCAAATGTAATTCTCTACATCAGCCAGAGGTTATTTCAAATGTAATTTCCTACATACAGTAGAGGTTATTTAAATGTAATTCTCTAATAAGAGATGTTATTCATAATGTAATTCCTCATACAGCAGGGTTATTTCAATGTAATTCTCCTCATACAGTTAATTATTTCAAATGTAATTCTCTAATACAGCCAGAGGTTATTTCATAATGTATTATTCATACAGCCAGAGGTTATTTCACAAGTAATTTCCTACATACAGCAGGGTTATTTCACAATGTAATCTCCTACATACAGCAGAGGTTATTTCAAATGTAATTCTTCTACATTTAATGTTCTACATACAGCAGAGGTTATTTCATAATGTAATTCTCTACATACAGCAGAGGTTTTTCACAATGTAATTCTCCTACATCAGCCAGAGGTTATTTAAATGTAATTCTCTACATACAGCAGAGTTATTTCAAATGTAATTCTCCTACATCAGCCAGAGTTATTTACAATGTAATTCTCTACATACAGCAGAGGTTTTCACAATGTAATTCTCCTACATACAGCAGAGGTTTTTCATATGTAATTCTCCTACATCAGTCAGAGGTTATTTCAAATGTAATTTCTAATACAGCCAGAGGTTATTTCATAATGTATTCTCCTACATACAGTCAGGGTTTTTCATAATGATTCTCCTCATACAGAAGTTATTTCAATGTATTTCCTATACAGCAGAGGTTTTTCAATGTATTTCCTAATACAGCAGAGGTTTTTCAAATGTAATTTCTACTACAGTAGAGGTTATTTCAAATGTAATTCTCTACATCAGCCAGAGGTTATTCAAATGTAATTCTCCTACATACAGCAGAGGTTATTTCAATGTAATTTCTACATACAGCAGGTTATTTCAAATGTAATTCTCTACATACAGCAGAGGTTTTTCATAATGTAATTTCCTACAACAGCCAGGGTTATTCAAATGTAATTCTCCTCATACAAAATTATTTTCAATGTAATTCTCTAATACGCAGAGGTTATTTCAATGTATTTCCTCATACAGCAGAAGTTTTTCATAATGTATTCTCTAATCAGTAGAGTTATTTCAATGTAATTCTCCTACATACGCAGAGGTTTTTCAAATGTAATTCTCTACATGAGGTTTTACAATTACAGCCAGAGGTTATTTCAATGTATTCTCTACATAAGCAGAGGTTTTTACAATGTAATTTCTACTACAGAGAGGTTATTTCAATGTAATTCTCCTACTACAGTAGAGGTTATTTCAATGTATTTCCTCATCAGCCAGAGTATTTACAATGTAATTCTCCTCATACAGTAGAGGTTTTTCACAATGTAATTTCCTACATACAGCCAGGGTTATTTCAAATGTATTTCCACATACAGCCAGAGGTTATTTCAATGTATTTCTACATACAGCCAGAGGTTATTTCAATGTATTCTCCTACATACAGCCAGAGGTTATTCAAATGTATTCTCCTACATCAGCCAGAGGTTATTTAATGTAATTTCTACATTCAGCAGAGGTTATTTCAAATGTAATTCTCTACATACAGCCGAGGTTATTTCAAATGAATTCTCTAATACAGCCAGAGTTATTTATAATGTAATTCTCTCATACAGCAGAGGTATTTCACAATGTAATTCTCTACTACAGCAGAGGTTTTTACAATGAATTCTCTACATCAGCAGAGGTTATTTCACAATGTAATTTCCTACATACAGCCAGAGGTATTCAAATGTAATTCTCCTACATCAGCCAGAGGTTATTTCAATGTATTCTCCTAATCAGCAGAGGTTTTTATAATGTAATTTCTACATACAGTCAGGGTTATTTCATAATGTAATTCTCTATAAGCGATTATTTCATAATGTAATTCTTATACAGCAGGGTTATTTCAAATGTATTTCCTCTACAGAAGTTATTTCATATGTAATTCTCTAAATACAGCAGAGGTTTTTCTAATGTATTTCCTACATACAGCAGGTTATTCACAATGTAATTCTCCTACATCAGTCAGGGTTATTTCACAATGTAATTTCTACATACAGTCGGGTTATTTCAAATGTAATTCTCCTACATACAGTCAGAGTTATTTAATGTAATCTCTACAACAGCCAGGGTTTTCAAATGTAATTCTCCTACATACACAGAGTTTTTCAAATGTAATTCTCCTACATCAGCCAGAGGTTATTTACAATGTAATTCTCCTACATCAGCAGAGGTTATTTATAATGTAATTCTCTCATCAGCAGGTTATTTAAATGTAATTTCTAATACAGCAGAGTTTTTCAAATGTAATTCTCTATACAGCCAGAGGTTTTTAAATGTAATTCTCTACATACAGCCAGAGGTTATTTACAATGTATTTCTACATACAGCCAGGGTTATTTCATAATGTATTCTCCTAATACAGCAGAGGTTTTCAATGTAATTCTCCTACATCAGCCAGAGGTTATTTCCAATGTAATTCTCCTACATCAGCAGAGTTTTTCAAATGTAATTCTCCTACATACAGTCAGAGGTTTTTCAAATGTAATTTCTAATCAGCCAGAGGTTATTTCATATGTATTCTCCTCTACAGCCAGGGTTATTTATAATGTAATTCTCTAATACAGCAAGTTTTCATATGTATTTCTAATACAGCCAGAGGTATTTCATAATGTAATTCTACATACAGCCAGAGGTTATTAAATGTAATTTCTACATACAGTCAGAGGTTATTTCACATGTATTTCTACATACAGTCAGAGTTTTTCAAATGTAATTCTATCTGTTTTAAGTATCTAATAGCCAAGTTTTTAATGTAATCTCCAATCACAATTTTTCAAATGAATTACATACAGCCAAGGTTATTTCAATGTATTTCCTATCACCAGAGTTATTTAATGTATTTCAATACAATTATTTTCATTATTCCTCTACATAGTATCACAATGATTTCCTAATACGCAGAGTTTTAAAGTATTCCCAATCGCAGTTATTTACTGTATTCTTAACGCAGAGGTATTATTGTATTCTTAATAGTCGGTTTTTCTAATGTATTTCTAATGCAGAGGTTATTTCAAAATTTCTCATACATCAGGGTTTTCAAATGTAATTCAAGTATTTTAAATGTATTTCTAATACAGAGAGGTATTATAATTATTTCTTACAGCAGGTTATAATTTCTCACATAGAGGTTTACAATGTATTTCTACATCAGCAGAGTATTTCATTGTAATTCCTACTAGCGAGTTTTCATGTATTCATCAGAGTATTATGTAATCTCCTTCGTTATATTAAATGTAATTCTATACAGCAGAGGTTATTTCCATGTATTCTCATCTAGAGGTATCAATGTATTCTCTATACAGTTAGAGTTTTAAATGTATTTCTCATCACGAGGTATTACAATGTAATTCTCCTACATACAGCCAGAGGTTATTTCACAATGTAATTCTCCTACATACAGTCAGAGGTTATTTCACAATGTAATTCTCCTACATACAGCCAGAGGTTATTTCACAATGTAATTCTCCTACATTCAGCCAGAGGTTATTTCACAATGTAATTCTCCTACATTCAGCCAGAGGTTATTTCATAATGTAATTCTCCTACATACAGTCAGAGGTTATTTCATAATGTAATTCTTCTAAATACAGCCAGATGGTTATTTCATAATGTAATTCTCCTGCATACAGTCAGGGGTTATTTCATAATGTAATTCTCCTGCATACAGTTAAATTTTATTTTCATAATGTAATTCTTCTAAATACAGCCAGAGGTTATTTCATAATGTTATTATCCTACATACAGCCAGAGGTTATTTCACAATGTAATTCTCCTACATACAGTTAGAGGTTATTTCACAATGTAATTCTCCTACATACAGTCAGAGGTTATTTCACAATGTAATTCTCCTACATACAGTCAGAGGTTATTTCACAATGTAATTCTCCTACATACAGTCAGAGGTTATTTCACAATGTAATTCTCCTACATACAGCCAGAGGTTATTTCATAATGTAATTCTCCTACATACAGTCAGAGGTTATTTCAAATGTAATTCTCCTACAACAGCCAGAGGTTATATCAAATGTAATTCTCCTACATACAGTCAGAGGTTATTTATAATGTAATTTTCCTACATACAGTCAGAGGTTATTTCATAATGTAATTCTCCTACATACAGTCAGAGGTTATTTCATAATGTAATTCTCCTACATACAGTCAGAGGTTATTTCATAATGTAATTCTCCTACATACAGTCAGAGGTTATTTCATAATGTAATTCTCCTACATACAGCCAGAGGTTATATCACAATGTAATTCTCCTACATACAGTCAGAGGTTATTTCACAATGTAATTCTCCTACATACAGTAGAGTTTTTTACAATGTATTATCTACATACAGCCAGAGGTTATTTCAGTAATGTAATTATCCTACATACAGTCAGAGGTTATTTCATAATGTAATTCTCCTACATACAGTCAGAGGTTATTTCATAATGTAATTATCCTACATACAGTCAGAGGTTATTTCATAATGTAATTCTCCTACATACAGTCAGAGGTTATTTCATAATGTAATTCTCCTACATACAGTCAGAGGTTATTTCATAATGTAATTCTCCTACATACAGTCAGAGGTTATATCATAATGTAATTCTCCTACATACAGTCAGAGGTTATTTCACAATGTAATTCTCCTACATACAGTCAGAGGTTATTTCATAATGTAATTCTCCTACATACAGTCAGAGGTTTTTTCACAATGTTATTCTCCTACATACAGCCAGAGGTTATTTCATAATGTAATTCTCCTACATACAGCCAGAGGTTATTTCAAATGTAATTATACTACATACAGTCAGAGGTTATTTCACAATGTAATTCTCCTACATACAGTCAGAGGTTATTTCAATGTAATTCTCCTACATACAGTCAGAGGTTATTTCACAATGTAATTCTCCTACATACAGTCAGAGGTTATTTCATAATGTAATTCTCCTACATACAGCCAGAGGTTATTTCACAATGTAATTCTCTACATTACAGCAGAGGTTATTTCATAATGTAATTCTCCTACATACAGTCAGAGGTTATTTCATAATGTAATTCTCCTACATACAGCCAGAGGTTATTTCAAATGTAATTCTCCTACATACAGCCAGAGGTTATTTCACAATGTAATTCTCCTACATACACAGAGAGGTTATTTCATAATGTAATTCTCCTACATACAGCCAGAGGTTATTTCATAATGTAATTCTCCTACATACAGCCAGAGGTTATTTCATAATGTAATTCTCCTACATACAGCCAGAGGTTATTTCACAATGTAATTCTCCTACATACAGCCAGAGGTTATTTCACAATGTAATTCTCCTACATACAGCCAGAGGTTATTTCATAATGTAATTCTCCTACATACAGTCAGAGGTTATTTCATAATGTAATTCTCCTACATACAGTCAGAGGTTATTTCACAATGTAATTCTCCTACATACAGCCAGAGGTTATTTCACAATGTAATTCTACTACATACAGCCAGAGGTTATTTCACTAATGTAATTCTCCTACATACAGCCAGAGGTTATTTCACAATGTAATTCTCCTACATACAGCCAGAGGTTATTTTCAAAATGTTATTTCCTACATTACAGCCAGAGGTTATTTCAATGTAATTCTCCTACATACAGCCAGAGGTTATTTCAAATGTAATTCTCCTACATACAGTCAGAGGTTATTTCACAATGTAATTCTCTATACAGCCAGAGGTTATTTATAATGTAATTTCCTATCAGTACGGTTATTTCAAAAGTTTTTGCTCGTGATTATTTGTAATTCTCCTAAATCAGCAGAGGTTATTTCAAATGTTTAAATTATCTACATACAGCCAGAGGTTATTTCACATGTAATTCTCCTACATACAGTTAGAGGTTATTTCACAATGTAATTCTCTACATACAGTCAGAGGTTATTTCACAATGTAATTCTCCTACATACAGTCAGAGGTTATTTCAAATGTAATTCTTCTACATACAGCCAGAGGTTATTTCACAATGTAATTCTCCTACATACAGTCAGAGGTTATTTCACAATGTAATTCTCCTACATACAGTCAGAGGTTATTTCACAATTTTGATGATTATGTACCCAAGGGAATTTCGTTGGTGCATTTATTGGTAGATCTATGTTCTAGAAAACGTGGGGTCTATATAGGAGACAAGTTTTTGTAGGAGTTAATATTCGTGGATAAAACCCTCCACGAAATCGACGAAAATTAGTGTCCCGCGAAAATTAATGATATAACAGTAGCAGCCAATGGTACCCTTTTTCACCAGTACCTTTCCAATTCCATTTTACCTTATGATATTTATCTTAATAGTCAAGTTATTCAACGATCACTAAATTTTATTTGAATACATTGTATTTCGAAACTCTCACATTGTAACAAATCATTGGCATTTTACTTATTGATCGTCTATGATGGGCTTTTTGGTAAAATAAAGTGTTCACAAAAACTCGTCTTATCTCTTGATTTATCTGCTGATTTTCTGTGGTAAAGTTTCGTGAAGAGTAGGCAAATTAATTTCCAGTCATTTAATATGTCGTTGATTCTATCGACATTAATCGGACTTATCCTTTAAACTGCAGAGGTAGTATTAGCCCACAAAAAATGTTCATATTTGTTTCCTTATTTTCTGTATTTATTGCATTAATTTTGGGTAGTATTGTAATTTTAATATTTAAGGAGACCTAGCTGCAGTACACACTTTTTCTTTTCATTTTTGCTCTCAGCTGACGTTTGCTTTTTAGATGAGAATAAGTCTCATGCTGGGATGTTAAAATATTGGTTTACGGTCGGGTGTGTATATTAGTCTAAAACTTCAAATCAGATTCAAATTTTTGACAACCATGAAATTAAAACATATATATCAAACATACTTGAAAAACAAAACTGATTATCTGTCAAATAACCCCGTTTGATATATAGTTCCAATAGGGGAAAAATGAATTGATAGTATTGTCCATTTTGGGGAAAAATAAGATAAAATCACAGACATAGGAGGAGTTCACGGAAAAGTACATCGACATCAAAGTGTATAACTACAAATTTGTCTGAAGAAAGATATTGGATAACTATGTTTAGGAACTACTGACATCTCTGATTTGAGTGTGGATGGAGGTTCTAGACGGAAAATCAGTTCTAAATTTGCTGTTGTCATTTTATAAAGATCGTCTGCTCCATGAGATATACTGTTAATATCTGACTCACCACGTGGTCGTTTTTGAGTATATGAATTAATGCATTAACTTTATCGTAAATTAATCGCTTACACTTTATGCCCTAATGCACAATCAACATTATTTGCCTCTATACCTCCAGGCATTAGGTCAATGAAAACTGACACAGCTGTAAAGAAAATTTGTTTTTTCAATTCGGGAATTTAATGTTATTTTATTCAGAAAGAACATGCGATTTTATAGTTTTTGAATAAGAATAGAATTGAAAATAAGCAGAAATACAAAAAGAAAAACGATTGATATGATAAATATAGGAATGTTCTTCAAATTGGCAAAAGTACACTTTTAATGCTGATTTTATCATTGTCTCGTCTAAAGCATATTTAATCCAAACCCATTGTCCCAGACAAATCAGAGTCAGCAGAATTTAAAAAAAAATAGATAGGAGTGTTGTTTTTGTGTGCATAAAGCCTCCGATATTGCTTTTATGAAAATAGATTTGATGTATGAAAGTCAGTATGTGTGTTCATAAATTGCATGAGATTATATATATATTGTTAGATTTAGGAAAAATAAATAGTTGAAACCCAACACCATATAAGAAAACAAGAAAATGACATTTGATTAGGTCCCTGTCTCGACAATAATTTCAAGATTATTGATTAGTTACTTTCCCTTTGTCATCCAGTTCTGTGCTACAAAAACATTTCTTTTTTAATGGCATTTTTTTAAAAAAAAATGACGTAGTTTATTACTGAAAAAAAGACCTTTTTGAAATGTTCCCTCTATTCTAATAATAAAGTACCTCCCACAAAACATGCTGCTTTACGTATGTACTCTTACTTTTTAGTTTGTTAAGGGATTTGATGTTGTATGAAGAGGAACTATGATTTTTGAAGTTCAAAGAAACAATATTCTTACAAAATCAGGGAGACCAGCAAAACGAGCAAATAAAACTGATATTCTCTCTTGGTTCCAGGTTAAGGGTTCAATTTAATTGTAACAGTTATTATTCAGAAAACCTGAGGTGCATGTATAAAACATTGATTTTGAAATAAGATGCATGCTATATCTGACATGTTCAGATAGGATTCAAGGCTCTAGGGTAAATATAATCATCTAAAACTATCTAAATCCGCGCCTTGTATGTTATCAGATTACTTTAATAACAAGAAACCGTGGATATGATTTAAACAATATATGCAGCAACACTGCGTGTGGGCTTTTTCGTTCCCAGAACAATATTCTTAGTAGGATTAGAGACAAGATCAAAGACAAGAAAAATACTTTATATACATACAGGCTCTCACATTATCATTTATTTTAAGTATAAACCATATTTTAATATATAAACTATACTTAACAAAACATATAAGTACTCCGATTTCAAACTTGCAGGACAAATCTTTTTTTTCCAAAACATATGCCCATTCAATAAAGGAAACTAATATTGACTAAATCTGTCGTCTGTTTAACTGATTTTGATGCATAATCAACAATGCGAAACCAATTATCGCGGACAACTCCTGAAAACCGAAAAAAAAAAGTATTTTTATTCTGACTTTAGATATAAACACAATACTTTAGTCTGAGTACTTATAAATTTTGTCTTGTATAGATTAAAACAGTATATCGTAGAACTATAAGTCAACCATCGATAGTATAATGTAACCTAGAAGAGAGAAAATCAATGGGATATCTGTTTTCCATTTAAAAATGGACATACATTTCGAATGAAATGATACATTTTTTACCAGTACAACACCCGTTTGATTCTTTAACAGATAAACATGTGTTTGTCTTGTGAAACTAAAATAATAAATATGCTTAGGACAAGAAAATCAAAACATACGTAGATTCCATTTATAAGGCGGCAAAATCTGATAAACATTGTGTTTCGTTTCAGACATTTTTTGTATGTTACATTGTACATACATTTGTATAACATGAGGCATTTATATATAGAATTCTAAAAATAAATTTGTGATTAAAAATTTGTTAAATTTTAAGGTTTAACTGAAAATATTTTTTACCGTCCATAACAAGAGAAATTTGTGTTTTGGAAAGAAGTGTACCCATTGTCCGGTATAAGCACAAAACGTACATGTACGCGTATAAATGTGTATGATTGTGTTTTAAGTTCAACAGTTTAGGAAATACTTATTTGTCCTTTTGTCATTTTTTAAAATCAGTTTGTATTAAGCAATATTTTATATTACATTGATATTTCTCCGTTGTTAAATTTGATTTTATCATTCCCGATCCAATGTCTTTAAGATGTGTTGTTGTTTTATTTTTTCTTCGAAAGAACACGTAATAATTGTGAGCGACAATGCCAGTGATATTAAAACAAGAGGTTGTACATGTATATCCATTGGTACATAAGGAGAACTTTTAACTGTCTGTAACTTGGAGACTTGTATTTTATCAATATTACCCAAAGTTCGATTTGAACAATAATACTCTGACAATGGGTGTATTAAGTTTAAAAGATTTGACAACACTTGGTTGTTCTTTCGGCAATTTGTTTCTACCTCTACTTTTATATAAAATGCGTATCTTTATATAACTTCATTAGCTATAACTATAGAATAATTCTATCCATTGTCTTTAAGATGGGTTATTGTTGTTGTTGTTGTTGTTGTTGTTTTTGCTGTTGTTGTTGTCAAAATATCATGTAATAAAGGTGAACAATAATGCCTGGAATATTAAAAGCTAAACAACAATCAAAGTGTCTGGTCACAGAACTAAAAGGCAATTTTCAAAATGGGTGTCTAAGCCCTTGCTGGACGCAACATAATAGATGACATTTACATGTAATATGATCTAATATAATCTATTCTGGATCACTTTTACTGACCGAATAATACGTTTTCTGAATACAATGGCACTTTGGCATGGATATTTACTAGATTGCATTAGAACTCTTGCCAGGTAAAAAAGTTTTATTACTGAATGTCAGTACATTGGAAATGTCAAATTATCTAATGGAAGACTGAGGTTGTTGTCGCCAGTTTCTTTAATATCTGCAAAAGAAGACATCGAAATGGTTTTGTATAGAAAAACGTTCATTTTCCCATACCTTTTTTTTTTTTTTTTTTTCTTTTTGGTTTTTACATAAACATTGCATGAAAGGATCGTTCCTTATTCAGTTTGGGTTAGGAAAAGTTTAAAACAGACGTGTTACCAATCTTGAACTTGCAATGTTGTAATGTATATCAAATATTAATCACTTCACGTCTTGTGACGGTCTGAAATAAAGAAAATACATGAATAGTAAAATCAACATTAAATTTATCAGATGACTATAACTCTTATATTATATGGATAAATGTTTGTAAATCTGTCATTTTTGTGGATTGAAAAAAACAACATTATTTTTACATTTTCAACTGGAAAATTTAAGGGACCGCCATTCTCGCATTCTTTTAAAATATGTGTGGGTGATATTCAGCCATTAGGAAAAACCGTAAAACACAATGTTTTGGTGTGTGTGTGTGTCAATTTTACCTTTACAGCTTTATCATTCTTATTCTTAAAATTAAATGTGTGTGTGTTTTGTTGTTGTTGGTGGTGGTGGTGGTGGTGTTTTCAGAAAATGCAAGCCCTTCGAAAATCGAGAAATTGAGATGATTCATAAAAAAAGCAGTCAGACTAGAACTTTAGGTGAGGGTTGTCGCTTTAACTTTACTTTTTCTTCAAATTAAGTAGATCTTAATCT
The DNA here is from genome assembly GCA_021229015.1 of Solen grandis. Classification (NCBI taxonomy): domain Eukaryota; kingdom Metazoa; phylum Mollusca; class Bivalvia; order Adapedonta; family Solenidae; genus Solen; species Solen grandis. The sequence continues at coordinate 29,081,607 of CM037785.1, read as the reverse complement.
TCGAATAATTTAGATCATACATTTAATTTCTTTATAGTTTTATAGTTTCAAAGCTATTGATATTAAAGAAAATAAGGGAGACTCATTTGACATCGGTCTTTGTAAATTTAAAAAGAAACACACACGCACGTAATTCATTAAATCAGTTTATCACAAAGATAGAATTAAATATAGAAATGAGCTGAGAAAACCCCCACAAAATATGAGAATTTAAAATAAAGTAAAATAACTCTTCTAAAAGTCACGTTTAATTAAGAAGCTTATATTGCTTTTTATTCGATTTCGACCAATCAGAAATGATCAGAAAAACATTTCTAAGCGCACCTGCTTAAAAGTTGTCGTCTCATTGGCCATTATTTACAAATGTTAATGGACATTAAAAGTGTGTGTAACATCAGCGATATAGACTGTTTGCTATGTAACGGTACCAGATTACAGAAGAGCTAGTGATTATGCATGTCGCCGAATATAATTTTTGGAGATAATTCTTATTGCTATTGAACATTCAGTATAGAAATACTGTAAACTTTATTTTAAAAGTAAAACTATAAATGTAACTTTATCTAAAGGTTGCTAGCTACAACCTTAAGTTATGGTCATGCTGTGTTTTGCAATTCCAGATCGGAAAAAGAAAATGAAGTCACTGTTAAAACAAACAATGTTATTCTAAATACATCAAGTTATTATTTTATCATATCTGACTGCTTTCCCAAGTATATTGGTTCCATAAAAGGATAGAACAGAGCATGTCTATCAAATTTGATGTATAAGTAATGAACTTTAGCATTCCCAAGCAGTTGGACTAATTTCACCAATGCTTCCAGAAACACATTTAGAATGTCTGCCACATCCTATATATGGAAACAAACTTTGTAACATTGCAGAGTTGTGTAGTTCCCTTTTCTCAAAATATCTTTGGTGATTCTATGAGAAATCTAGAACTGGCAATCGTTTTTAGGCTGAATATTCGAAAATTAAATCTACACATACTGTAGACTTACGTTAAATAAAATAATATCTAAACCTATACATGAACACTAAATTTATCATTAAGTGTTCAAAACAGTTACTGTTTCATGATATCAAAAATAATCCACAAAGTTCCTGTTTCATATATTTCGGTTACAGTGTACACGCCCCTATCAGTTCTAAAACCCTAAATAAAAAAAGGATTTTGTGACACACTTTAGAACTGACTCCAAAGTCACTAGGTTGTCAAAGAAAATGCATCACATATGGCACAGGGAAATTACTAAATAGAAAGATAACAACTCAATAGCATGATTCCCTTAAGTTTTTTTGTTTATGTCACTTTTTTTTATAAATTCTCAGGAAAAAACATACAATAATAATAATAACAATAAACTTATTAATAGCGCCTATATCGCTGGCAACAAAGTGTATCCCGACAATGAACAAGATGTTAGTTTTAGAAATTGTCCGGGCCCGCTCTACGATTCAGGTTTAATCATTTACTTACATTTGAAATTTAATAAAAAAAATATTTCTAAATCATTGCTCTCATACTTTTCTATGAAATACAGAACTTAATCTGCTGAGGTGAAAAAGTAATATTAATATATTTGCAGAATTTTAAGTATTGTTTCAACGTTGAAATCGTTACATTCGTTTTTAGTCCAGAAACATTTTCAATAGGTTTTCTTTCGCATTTACTCAATTTTAAGGTCTGTAAATGGTCGTAATTACATCTGCACTTTCTGGACCTCGCATTAAGCATGTATTGATTTGCATTGGATTTCTTTACTCTAAGTTTATCTAAAACTTAAAAAGAAAAAACTCTACCTCATATTCATCTATATCTTATCCATATACAACTGTTTGATTCGTATATCAAATTGATTTTTCTTAGAGAGGAGTAATTGAGAACATCAATCACTTTCCTATATGACATTTGGAAAATAATTTTAGCCTTGATTTTACCTTGAGACATCATGATCAATGTACTGAATCAATTCAAATCATGCTTTAATATTTTATTTTATGTAAATTTGATCTTTCACAGCAACCAGGGATCTAGAAAATTTGAATCCAAAATAAGTTTATACGATATAAAGATCAATTTAGTCTTATTTCGAAATGGCATATATAGTTAAAAATGAAAGAAAAATATCTACAAAATTATGGCTGACTTTTTATTTCGATCACAAATGTCAATATCGATACTGACTTTCACAGACTAGCTGTCATATTTGCTGCAGTATTGCACCAGACTAGCGTTATTTTGTCTGCAGTATTGCACCTAGACTTGTATGAAAAGTATGACCAAAGATTGTCATTTAAAACATTCTTAACCATAATTTCATCATGAAAACTTAATTTCCAGACCTTGCATCAAGAAATCAAGATTTGACTGCATAGGCAGATGCGAGATTAGACATTTTTGGTGTCTCGAATGACGCTAAAAAGTTTAAACTCGAATCTACATAGCAAAGAAATATACACGATTAACATTTACGGTTCCTGTAAATTAATATTCATCAAGTTAAAAACATGAATATTTATGAAGTAAAGGGTTAAGGACCGCGAAATTAGATTGAAAAAAGTAATAGCTACAGATGTTATTTCTTAAAATGGTTTGTCAGTTAAGGAAAATGAAGTCAATTTGAACGTTTATAATTATATATTTAACGAGGTTATCAGGACTGGTATATATTGATTGACAAATATTTTATTTACTAAATAAGAATATCGCATTCACTGACTTTGCATATAGAACTTCTTCACTTGAAAGTAAGCCACAAAGAATCGGTTATCCTTGTTGTATTAACATAAGTATTGTTTATTGCTGTTTTTTTTCTGAAGGGGAGTGCCGTAAATAAGTTTTAGAACTTGCAACCCAACTCTTTTGCTTTTTATTTGTGGTGACTTGCATTTGCTGTAAATATGTGTGTATTGTGGGAAACAAAATCTGTTATTAATATTGATAGTTTCGATTTGTAAAACACAGAAATGGTTCAGGTCAAAATTTGTTAATGAAGGTGTCTAAAGAAAGTACTGACAGGTAAATGATGTATAATGGACGAACGTTCTAATGTCAATTACAGCCGTTTATTCGGGGCTTCTAGCCAGGGTGCAATACAAATTGGCAATATCTTTTTATATACCCTTTCCCTCATAGAGGACACCATGAAAAGACCTATGCGAACAGCATAAAACCAGATCAGCCTGCGAGTAACTCGCAGACTGATCAGGTTTTATGCTGTTCGCTGCTCCTCAGTGGTCTGGAAATGAGGATTTTATAATTAAATTTGGTAAGGTTTAACTGTGGCTTTCTGCAGATCAGGCTTTATGTGGTACCTATTGAGTGAGTAAAAAAGAATCTATATGAGGAAAAGGGTTAAGGATTTCATTTAGATGTAATTTCAATAATTTAATCCATTATATGTAAGTTAAGGTGGCATATTTCCGCCAGCCACTTATCCACGTAGCTATGTCGAAACTTTTCTGGAAAAAAGTCATATATTCAGTTATTATCTGGCAGTGGAAAACTTTAGTGTTATCCCCTTAACAGGATATAAATGCCATTTGGTATACAAAAGGAGAGTCATCTTCTGGTTAATGTAAGTGAGTTGGCAGTAGTGATTTTATCCTATTAAAAAATACCTTTGTTATAAAAGGTTTTAATAACACGGACCTTTGCTGTACCCACTGCCTACATCAATTGATTTTTTTTCTACTAGCGTAAGTGAAAATCATTTTATATCAGACATTAAAAGTAAGGCCTTACATTTTTCAAAATATGTTATTACCCTTCTAGAACCGTGAAAATTTCCATACAATATATGGTAATGGTCAAACTAATTCCATACGCTGCCAGGCTAACATTAGATAAGAAAATATTTGCACTTCTCCAGGGAACACCAAGCTATTTCTTCATTCTAATAGCTAGAATCTATGTCAGTTTGTAACAACATCCCATTAAGATAAGACAGAAGACAAATATCGCTACATCACATGGCAAATGTATTCATATATAACATCATTAAAATTTAATATGAAAGACCTCCCATGTACCAAAGATGGCCATTATTTTACTGAGTTATCATTACAGAGCAGTCAGACTACAAGACACAGCAGTGGTGTAAATGGCACCAACCATTTATCATTACAGAGCAGTCAGCCTACAAGACACAGCAGTGGTGTAAATGGCACCAACCATTTATCATTACAGAGCAGTCAGACTACAAGACACAGCAGCGGTGTAAATGGCACCAACCATTTATCATTACAGAGCAGTCAGACTACAAGACACAGCAGCGGTGTAAATGGCACCAACCATTTATCATTACAGAGCAGTCAGCCTACAAGACACAGCAGTGGTGTAAATGGCACCAACCATTTATCATTACAGAGCAGTCAGACTACAAGACACAGCAGCGGTGTAAATGGCACCAACCATTTATCATTACAGAGCAGTCAGACTACAAGACACAGCAGTGGTGTAAATGGCACCAACCATTTATCATTACAGAGCAGTCAGACTACAAGACACAGCAGCGGTGTAAATGGCACCAACCATTTATCATTACAGAGCAGTCAGCCTACAAGACACAGCAGTGGTGTAAATGGCACCAACCATTTATCATTGCATTCCTCCACAAAACAACTAAAAAAAGAAACTGCCTTTACATAATTAAGTTTCATTGTGGCGACAATAATTAGAGGATTTACATGACACTAAAAGAGCGTGTATGTAACTTTATGGAATTAATTCAGCTGCCAGTGATCTTCAGAACCATGTAAAATTTTAAAAAAATTTCTGAATGATATGACCATGTGAAAAATATTTGAAAATAAAAAAAAATAAAAAAAGATCGCTATTCTAATAAAAACAGACTGAATCTTGTTTTTTGTAACAGGGGAACACTTTTTTATCAAAAAGTCCATTGTTTTTTTCTGTTTTTTTAGGGGGGGGGGGGGGGCAGCATTAGTGATATTAAGTTGTCGTCATTATATGGAGGCAATATCTTTACTTGTGTATTTGTTGAAGTTCAACAGGAATACTACATGTATTTACTTGAGACATATATAGGGCATTCTGGCTAGTTGTCAATTCATGACACTAAAGTAATCCATCGAATTTCATATTGTTACCATGGTCTGTCAAGTGATCGTCGGAATTTTATAGTAAATGCAAACCTGTATATACCTTGAGTAAAACAGCCTATAACTCCAAGTCAATGGATGCTTGATCTGCACTAAAGATTTTTAAGCATTTGAAAGGTCGTGATTATAGTTTAATGACGGATGACCTTATTGTCGTTAACGTACAATCAGTATGCGATGAGGGACCTCCGTGGCCGAGAGGGTAAAGTTGCTGACTTTAACACCCACTCAGCCCCTCGTTTTCATGTGGGAATCCTTCCAGCTGGCTTGCGGTAGGTCGGTGGTTCTACCTGGATGCCTCCGTGCATTCGGGGTCTTCCTCCACCTGTGATTAGCTGGACGTCGCTATATGACTGAAATACTGTCGAAGCGACGGTAAACTCAAATAGTCAAGTCAAGTCTCAGAATACGATAATTAAGGCTTAATTTTTCATTTGCCTTTAGGTCGGCAAGATTTGCAGGTAAGTATACACAAAATGGATTTGTTCGTAAGCATATGATAGCTTTATACAAATTCTTAATAACAATTTATTTTTGAATAACCTTTGTATTCTACAGATATGTTAGGTTGCACTGGCCCGCAGCTATGAGAGGATTGGAATAGTTTCCCAGTATCTGTGGCAATTTGTCATATTAAACATGACAAATGAGACAAAAATTAGAACACATTGCACCTGCTGTTATGGTCATTCTACTGATGCTGTACCCATAAAGAAACAGAAGAGAGAAAAAAAAAACAATCGGTAGAATCAATTTATGCTCCCCGAATAGACCATTTCACCAGAGTATCGGCAACGCCCGGTATAATGTATGTTTTCCATTTAAAAAATGTGTGGTAGATTAGGTGTTCGGAAGTGCCCGTTGATTTACGTAGGCTTACGTCTCATTTTGGAGTTAAATGATTTATATACACTAGTTCGAAAAGGGCCATTTTTATTATCCATTTCCCATATGTATTATAAAGTTTTATAAAGGGAGTTCATTTTAAACTAATAATATAAGTAACTAAGGGCGATAAATCCTCCCATATACAGCTTTGACGCAGAAAATAATCACTATTTCTTAAAGAAATATTTTCTAGTACTTATTTTCGTATGTCTATGTAAAATTTAGATTTGAAAGAAGAAAAAAACACACACACAAAAAAAAAAAACATTAGGAGGGGTTGTAAAGGGATCAATAAAATTATTTTCTTTTATAATAATATACGAGTTCATTTTCTCTGGCAACTAAGTATATTTTGGAAATCATTGTAAAGTGCTCCGTCTTGACAACAGTGTTCACTTATTTCAAAATGTTTCCAGAATTTCTAAAATACTGCATAAGTGTTCTCAGCGACATTTTTGAACAATAAATTAGTGTCAATAAATGAACTCATTTTAAATTTTCATGCATGATGTCTTCTTTATTCACACGTTCTTAGGAATTAATGCGCTTGTGTGAAATCAAAGCATTTGTGGAACTTGTTCATTTTATCCTAACAACTCAAGTAGTGCTCAGATAAACCAATGCCTCTTTAATGCGGTATAAACTGAGACCCTGGATGAACTTATAACCTAGAAAACTAATTTATCATTCTCAGTTTTCGCTGCATTAGCTTTTTATTCAGCATGCTGCAAAACTAGAAACATGTCAAATTAAGCAAAACCAGGATTTCGACAGGTGCTGAAAGCATATTAGAAATTATTTTCATGATTCCAAAAACATGGGGAAGATCGATGTCACTGGTTGCAAAATGGGGATAAGAAAAGATTGTGTAGTTTGTCAGAAACTTACGAATATAAAAGCATAGTAATGTCTTGTAATGATGTGTTGTAATGTAGTATTGTAATGAAACAGCTGGAAAGCAAGCATGAGTATTCAATGTATGCCTAGCAGTGTTTACACTCAATAACGGAAAGTCTTATTATAGTTACAGTGACCCTGACCTTGACCTCAACAGCGTTCCCAGTAGATTTAATGCTGACTAAAGTCATTTAAACGGAAACCACTACCAAAACCCCGCCCTTGAAACATGACGGCATTGCAATTATCCGGTTTTCGTGTAACCTGGTTTTTCACAAAGATATATCATTGAATGTGATAACTAACACTCCTACAACGAATATACTCGAATTGAACTTTTTTGTTAAACGTACGTGACAATGCGTATAATATTGTCGGTCTTAATACAAGACTTTTGCTGTATTCACAAATGTATTCAAACTGACTTAATCTATAGGCTATCCAATAGCTGGACTGTGATAATAGGTAGTCAATGGTTGATCTGGTTTACACAAAAATAATGCATGGCATCGTTTGCTATACAATTTGTGAGCAGTTGACCAAGCCTTGAATTGGAAAGGTGGGAGCTTAAATCTTCATAGCTAAAACCTGAAAAGGTGGGAGGTTAAATCTTTACAGTTAAAACCTGAAAGGGTGCATTCCTACTTAACCATATGCAGCATTGGAAACCCACAAGCGCTCATTTTGTTACTCTGTACATCCTCTGTGGGATTATTAGTTAGCTTTTGCTAGTTATCAATCATTTGAAAACTTGCGCCTCTATTCGCAGTCAAACGAGGTAGTGGGGAATTTTTGGACCAATAGAAACTCTCGTACTTATGGCACTTAGACAAACCTTTACCGACTTACAGACTTTAGATCTCCAACTGAAGAGTTCTCATTTATGTAAGCAGCATTTTGACTAGTCGACATACCTCTTATGAATATCTTTATAACAATAAAGTGCTAGCTAAGTACATATTATCCTACGGCTGACTGCTGTAATATTCAGCCATGGGTGTCCGACGATGTGTGAAGTACGATGTCATTGACAGGTCTAGCCTGACAGACAAGCTATTCAACCCATAAATATCTACAGTGGTGCTGAAAAAAATTAGTAAGGCGAAATTAGTGTGTATATTTATTGTTAAAACAAATTTAGTGTCTCACATCATACCATAATATAAAATTTTTTTTAAAACATTGTGCCAAAGTAACAATATGAGCTGTATGACCAGAATCAATAAAATAAAAAAAAAATGGAGTAAAATAAACATGGTTCAATCTTCATGCAAATTACATTCACGTTAATGTAACAATGAAATACATACATATCTATGTAATAAAGTGTCATCTACAGAT